>OY540805.1:1663646-2065260 GCA_961205885.1 Ptychoptera albimana | reverse complement strand
GAATCATCTATGTATTTTCATAGGTAAGTTGTGTAAACGTGTAATTAGATTTTATAAGATGTTAAATGCACTACCTTGCTTTGCTTTGTTTGACCTATTTATTATTCTATAAAATATTTGTCTCATCTATGGATTAAATATTATGCTTTGCTTTTTTCACGTAAGCAATTAATTCATGTTATAATGGCTTAACTTTTGTTTTTTAATGATTTAACTAACTAACTAACTAGTTGTAGACAAAGTTTTATTATATGTTGAATAAAAAAAGAATGAAGGAGGAAAGAAAAACACAAGAATATTTTATTTATTTATTTAAATACGTAACCAATTTTTATTAATTTTTAAATCAAAATAATGTGTTTAAATAAATAAATACAAATATAAATTATGATTATAATAAATCATTTTAAATAATATTTTAAAATAAACGTTTTATCTTTTTTCCGCGCGGTATAATACTTGAAATAAAATATTTAAAAAAATAAAAAGAAATTAAATTGTATTGATTTAAATTATATAATAATAATAATAATAATAAAAAAAAAATCTCTTTTAGTTTGTAGATGATGATGATGATGTATGCTTTGTATTATATATTATATAATATTTATATTAAATTAAATTGTTGAAAATAAATTTCAATTTAAATGTTGATAGTTGTGGTTAAATAAATAAATAAAAAAACAACTTTAAACACAATAGAAATAATGATCTGTGAAATTGTATAGAAATTTATCGTTTAAGAAATTTATCTAAACAGATAAAGAAGATAAAGAAGAATTAAGATTAAAGCTCTACTATTAATCATATAAAGAAATTGAGGAAATTGAGTTAATGTTAAATAAAAAATAAATTTTTTATAAGAAACATCAATATTTGTATAATTAATTAGTTATGTTTCTGTTTATTTATTAAAATGCTTAAAAGCAAATGTTTAAATGAATTATTATTATTATTATTATTAGATTAATTTATGCTTGCTTACGCCATTTATGTTCATAATCAAATTATGTTATAATACTTTAATATTTTATTTTGTTGGTCAATGCATATGAAAAATAAAAAAAATAAAAAATTTACGATAATGATAATAAAAACATTTTTCTTTTATATTATGTTGATAAACAAACAGATATTTGCAATGGAAATGGCTTGAGGCACAACCAGTAACTTATAAAACGTTTCGAATGTATCGAGTCCTTGGTAAAGGTGGTTTTGGTGAAGTTTGTGCATGTCAGGTAATTTATATAGGAATATTTTGTATTTTCTCTTTTAAATAAAATTGTTTATGGTTTTTAATTTTAGGTAAGAGCTACGGGAAAAATGTATGCGTGCAAAAAATTAGAGAAAAAACGTATTAAGAAACGAAAAGGAGAATCGATGGTGTTGATTGAAAAACAAATATTACAGAAAATTAATTCAAGATTTGTTGTGAACCTGGCATACGCTTATGAAACCAAAGATGCTCTCTGTCTTGTATTAACCATAATGAATGGTAATTTTATTCCAACATTTTTTCATTATAAACTTGGCAAAGTTTAATAATCACAAACATTTTTATTTTTTAAATATAATAGGAGGTGATTTAAAGTTTCATATATATAATATGGGTGGTGAACCAGGTTTTGAATTAGCCCGTGCTAGATTTTATGCAGCTGAGGTAGTGTGTGGCTTAGAACATTTACATCAACAGGGTATTGTGTATCGTGATTGTAAACCTGAAAATATTCTATTAGATGATCATGGTCATGTTAGAATATCAGATTTAGGTTTAGCTGTTGAAATTCCTGAAGGCGAAATGGTTAGAGGCAGAGTTGGGACCGTAGGTAAATAAACCACAAACAACAAAATATAAATAAAATAAAATAAAATATTGCGGATATATCGGATACGAAAATAATAATGTTGGTTGATTTTTGTTTTTAGGTTATATGGCGCCGGAAGTTATTGACAATGAGAAATATTCATTTTCACCAGATTGGTTTAGTTTTGGTTGTCTTCTTTATGAAATGATTGAAGGTCAAGCACCATTTAGAGCTAGAAAAGAAAAAGTTAAAAGAGAGGAAGTCGATCGCAGAGTTAAGGTATTTTAACAAATGTTCTTACAATGGTTTTGTTATTTAAATATTCCTTTTCTAATTGGTTTATAATAGGAGGATCCGGAAAAATATTCACATAAATTTAGTGATGAAGCAAAATCATTATGTCAACAATTATTAATGAAAATGGTAAAGACTAGATTAGGTTGTCGTAATGGACGTTATGGAGCTAGAGAAGTAAAATTACATCCGTTTTTCAATTGTATTAACTGGAAACGTTTAGATGCTGGTATGGTTGACCCACCTTTTGTTCCAGATGTAAGTAACATCCATAAAATATAATTTTAAACAAAAAAAAATGTATAATGCTTTATTAATATTTATAGCCGCATGCAGTATATGCCAAAGATGTCCTAGATATTGAACAATTTTCAACAGTGAAGGGTGTCAACTTAGATGCATCCGATGACACATTTTATTCAAAATTTAATACCGGTTCCGTTTCGATTTCCTGGCAAAATGAAATGGTTGAAACCGAATGTTTTAATGAGTTGAATATATTTGCGGCAAACGAATGTCCGACACCAGATTTGTTAATTAATGCACCACCGGTAATCGAAAAGCCTGGATGCTTTCCTTTTAGGAGGAAGGTAAGTTTTGTTTTTTGAGAAATATATTTTGTTATTAAATGGAAATTAATTATTTTTTTTTTTTTATTTATTATAGAAAAAGCAAGCACCACGTACAAGACAAATCCCAATACCAGAACATTTATTAACAACTAGTCAAACTGTTTCAGCAATAGATAATGAAAGCTGATAGCGTGATATATTTAAAAAAATATACACAGATACTAAAATAATGGATGAATATTTAAATATTTTAGTATCAAATGGTATTGATTTTAAAAATAATTTTAATAATAAAACTATTGACAAGGAGGTGAAGTTGTTTCAACGTAATTTAATTAATAATGCAGAATATATGTTTGAATTTAGTAATAATTTAGTACAAAATGATTTCATTTATTACGAGACTAGCTTATAAACTTGTTCATATTCATTAAATTGTTTTTTTTTAAGTATAATGCGTTTCCTATTATTTTCCATTTTTTTTTTGTTTATTACATAGTTATTATATGTATTATTATTGTTATTATTGATAACTAAATTATGAATAGTTAGTATGTTTAAGTAATATATGAATTAACTACGACTATATACTGATAATTGCCGATGCAAACGTTAATATAAACATAGGATAATTAACACGCAAAAATAATAAAAAAAATAAACTATGTATTTATATAAAATATGTTCCAAAATTAGAAAGATATGAAAAAAATTACAAAAAGAAAATGAAAAAAGCGTAAATTAAAATTATAAAACAAATTTAATAAAAAAAAAAAAATGTTTTATAATAATTATTATTATTATTATTTTTATTAATATGATTATGATTAAGAATGTGTCAAAATAAATAAATGCTTAGAAAAAATGTATATTATATTAATATTTGTGAATATAAAATTAAAATTAATTACGTTTTAATAAGAAATGATGATTATTATGAGAATAATTCCTATACAAATACATAATTCGCATAACTACTTATGTTATTTATAAAAAATTTTAATACGAGATAAATAAATTAATATCGGCGGGCGGGGTGTGTGTCCATAATTTATTTAAATCAATCAATCAATCAAAATTGTCTTAATTAATAATCTGATGAAAAAAATAATTCAAAATCTTATTAAATATGCATAATTTGCTCAGTTTTTTCTTAAGTTTTTATTTATTTTATGCTATTATTGAATTACAAAAAGACTGCTTTTAATTTTTAATTAATTAATTTATTAATTATTATTATATAATTTAATTATGAATGAAAAATAGTGAACAAAAAAAAAAACACGCACAATAATTTATATATTTTTTGTTTAATTAATAAAATACAAAAATAAATACTGAATTAATTTAATTTTAATAAAATATTTAATGATAAAATGTATAGTTGTTTAAAGTTTTTAATTAATTAAAACAAAGACTGTTTTTTTGCCGCTATAAAAAAATTTAATTAAAAAAAAAAAAAATAACGCCCCCATTATCACAAACACAGAGGATAATAAAAGCACAAAAGAGGCAAATTGATTAAATAAAAATGGATTAATGGCAAAGAAATTTTTATAAATGTGTTCTGATCTTGCCAAAATACTATTTAATTCAGATTAATCAGTTTTTTTTTTTTAATTAATTAACAGTAAAAAAAAAACTTTTAATTAATTTCTTATCATGTGATAAATTTAATGCATGGATAAAGGAGATAAAATAACATAAACTGTGCATTGTAATACAGAAAATATTTATTTAACTTTATAACGATGAAATGAGGGGAAAAAAAAAGGTTTAGATCCCTAAGATTCTAAAGTGTTTTAATTAAATCTATTTATTTTTCATTATTATTTATTATCTTTCAAGTTTATATTAAGCAAAAATAAAAAGAAAGAAAACTCTCTGTATGCATAGATGATATGAAAAAACCTCAATTAAAGTATTGGGTTTTATTGACACTTGTATACATAGAAGGTGGAATTATAATGAGAGACTATTTACACAATATTCGTTCTTGTTAAACCCTTTTCTTTTCTTTTCTTTCTTATTTTTACAATTAAATCATGCATGGGTGAATTTCCTTTTCTTTTTTTGTTTTGTTGTTAAAGCTATAAGATCCAAGGATAAATAACGAGTCATATTATATCCTTACGTACAATGCACAGAACGTTTTTTTTTTATACAAATAGCGAAATAATAATAATAATAATTTAAAAGAAAAAAAAAAATACTAAAACTAAAACTTGAGCCAAAGTTTATTATGAAATTTTTATTTAGCAAATTTATTAGCATTTATAAAAGAAAAATAAAAAAAAAAATACTAAATCATAATGTGTGTGCGTGAAGCTAAAGTAAATTTTTTTAATGCTTTTTAGGCGTATATTTTTGTGCGTATTTGGTATCTAATAATTAATTAATAAATAAATAATAATGAAATTTCTATAATAAGTAAGAATAAATAAAAATAAATTAATCATAAAATCGGTTTTATTCGAATTTTTTCATTTTTGGTTTTTTATTAATTAATTAATTAATTGATTAATTAAAAATAAAAATTTGTTGTTGTGAATTAGTAAAACATTTAAATTAGTAAAATTAATCGAAATTAATAACGTTTTATTTTCTTTATAAATAATATTAATGTGTGGTTTAGATAAATTATTTAAGCAGCTCAATAACACTGTTTTTTACGTTTTAAATTTAATTAATCCATACATTAAAAACCGTTTTTTTTATATAAACACAGAAAACATTTTAAATTTTATTTAGTTAACACAAAAAATAAATAAATAATACTGCACAATTTTATTACAAATTAAGTAGCAAAAAAAAAAAAAAACAATTTTAATTAATTAATTTATTTATTTATAATTAATTAAATTTTTAAATGATATTTACATTTATTATAATAAAGAAAACATTTTTAATTAACAAATGCAATTGATAAGGAATGTGGAAGGTGGAAATTTATATGAATTTATTTCTTTTTAATTATTTATTGATTAATAATCTATTATTGTTCTGTTTTGTATTGTTTTATGCAACAGATAACACTGATTATTATCTAATTCGTGGTATGATTATGATCAGTTAAAAAAATGTTAACGAAACAAACAACCCAAGAACTGTTTTAATTAATCAACAGAATTATTATGAATAAATGAAACACTAGAAAAAATAATTCAAATATTCTATCCTCGTTTTACCATCGTTTTTTTTTTTTTTTTTATTCTATTTTCCTAATTTTTTCTAATAATAATCAAAAAAAAAAAAAAAAATGCATCGAATTGTATAAAAAAAATAAAAATTATTCTTTAAAATGGTGCCATAAATGTTTAAAATTTATTAGATTTTTATTTATCTTATCATTACCCGAGATAAATAATTATTTTTCTCACATAAATTACGTGTCTAAACATTTGTCTAATTTTTAATTTGTTTTAGTGTTAAAGGGGGTGCATTCGTTATTTATTTAATTAAATAACACAAAATAAGCAATAAATTATTTCTATTTCTATCAGCATTAAATAAATAATCTTGTATAATCCATTCCATATTAAAATAAATATTTTTAATAAATAATAATTAATATTTAATAATAATTCAAATTTTTAACTAAACAAATTTAAATTCTAATTAAACAACTCATAAAACATTAATTAATCAAAATCATATAGGAATGTAAAATAATTTAATTAAAAAAAAAAAAAAAAAATTCTTATTTAATGATAAAAGATTAATTAATTAATTAATTAATTAATAAAAAACACTAATAATTACATTATGCTTGTTTATTTCATAAATTTTACATCAAATTTTTAATCACCACTTTTTTTTGGGTTAAAAACACAACTAAAAGGTGTTGACGTTGACTAATAATTTTAATTTTTTTTTTTTTCTTTAAATATATTTCTGTGAGTAATCACCATCTGTTTTCGTTATTAAAAATAATAATAATAATAATTTAATTAATTAATTTAATATTTTTTTGCGGTGTTTTTTTTTTTTCACCTCATGTTGAAATTGAAAGAAACACAACCAAACAAATGTGGGAAACTTTTAATTTTTTCTCTATCGATAAACAATTTTTTCTTTTATATGTTTATTGATTAATTAATTAATTAATTAATTAATATAATAAAAATACAGAAAATTATTATTATTATTATTTTATAGACATATAAATACAAAATTATTAAGCTTTTTTCTATATAAAACTAAATTAATCACATAATTAGTTAAAAAAAGAAGAAAGAAAATAATTTTTAATTTTTTTTTTAAATATCTAAATTAATTAATTATTTATTTAATTAATTAATTAATAATATTTTAAGATTGTATTATGTGAGCACAATACGTTTAAATAAAAATTATATAAATACATCTAATATACAAAAAATTAAAATTAAAATTAATTAACTAAATTAAATTAATGTATGTATATATAAATTTAAAACATAAAAAAAAAATAAAAAAAGAATAATTACTAAGTGTACGTTTTTCAAACAAAAAAAATAAAAATATCTATGTAATTATAATAAGCAAAACAAAAAAAAAAGAAAAAGAATTAAATAAGAAAAGATAAATAACTAATTAAAATTGTTGTTTTCATTAATTAATTAATTAATTCAATATATATAAACGATGTCAACAAAACCAAATAAATCTCTTGGTTTTAATAAAAAAAAAAAATTTATTTAATGGACGTGACGTGAGCGTCATAATTATATTTAAATTGTAAAAATAATTTTTTTTTTAGTTTTATGTGTAGCAGCTAATCATGATGTTTGTTATAGATTTTGTTGTTTTATTAATTAATTATTGAAGATAAATGATTGCCTTTGTAGTCTGTTACTGATTTAATTGTTTTATGGTTGCGATGTAAAGAGGATGTTGGATTACCGTGTTTTGTTACTTTATAAACTTGGAGATTTTTTTTCTTTACTGGTTACCTGTTTTTACTAAAGTAAATGAATTTTTGGAACTGACATTCCATTCAAAAACGTCTTTAGAACTAAAGTTAAATTTTAAAAATGGTCACATCGGTCTTTAAATTTGAGACTTTTGGAAAAAAAACCCCGACACATTGACTGAATTAATAAATTATTAAGGATTTAAGCTTAACAATTATTATGTTTTCAGGTGGTTTGGAAGTGTCTTTAGAACTAAAATGATTTTAGAATTGATTCGAGATTTTTAACGTACGTAACACACCGGTCTATATTCTCGAAAAATCACAACGAAATATTTACTGAATTAATTATTAAGGATTGAAGCTTGGGGATTTTGATAATTATTATGTTTTCAGGTGAGTTGGAAACATATTTACACTGGTTTTGTTGAGAAATGTGTCATCCTATTTGCGTTTTTAATTTCGTAGCTAATGAATTTTTATATTTTGGGCATTACCACTACGATTTTTTAATACCTAAACTCTTATAAATCATTCAGAATACTTTGCTATTTTTTCTTAATTAAAAATAAAACAATTTAAAATCCAAAAAATATCCTACAAGATCACTAAAGTATTTAATTAAAAATCATTAAAAAAGACAACACTTTCTAATAACCCTGTTATTTTGTAAAGAGCTAGAAAACAAATAAATAATTTTACTTATTTTTCTAATTTGTTCTAATTATAAATCAATTATCAAAAAAAAAAAAAAAAAAAGCAGAAAAATTTATGTAACGTTTGGTTAAAAGAAACAAAGATGAAAAAAAATAAAAAATAAAAAGAAGCAAAAAGTGTAATAAGAGGCAAAATGAAAAAAAAAATAAAAAGAGGAAATAAAAAAAAATTTAATTTGTTTATATTAATTAAACAGATGTTTAGAGTTTTTCTATTTTATTATTATTATTATTATTATTATTTATACAAATCAGTGACATCATTTTCCGTTTTTTATTTTAATGTTACGCAGTATAAACATAAAATTATGAATTAAAATAACCACGCTATTAGTTTTTATTTTTATTTCTTTTATTTATTTTAAAATTGTTTTTTTTTTTTTCTTTTTATGTTACTGTGAATGTTTTGTTTACATATAAATAATATTAAGTAATTAAATTATTATAGCCATATGATATTAAAAAAAAAGACACAAAATGTGTCTGCGGCTTAGGAATGGATGATTATACAGAAAAATAATAAAAAATTAATGGTGCGCTTTAAACGTTTTATATAAATTCGTGAAAATTCTCATCGATTTATTTTATTTTATTTATGTAATTTGATTAGATTTTAAACTGGGATTTTTTACAAGGATTTAATTACAGATCTTACCGTGATTTCTAGACATGTTTACAGGGGTGAAATGGTCTCCAACACTAAAATAGTTGATTGTTTCACCTGAATTATTATTAACAACCTCCAAAAGAGTCGAGGTCAGTTTAGTCCAGATTACTACAATTCATATCACGAAGTAAAGAAATTTTTTTTATTTGTTCCGAATTTAATTACCAAACCTTTCTCAACGAGTTTCTAAAATTTAATCCACTAAAATCACATTGTATCTTAGGGTATTCACAGGAAACCCTAAGCAAGTCAATTAATTTATAAAGAATAATTGAATGAAAAATCAAAATCCGGTATTACTTGGATAATTTTGAGCAATTTTCGAGCCAAATAACAAGCCGTGAATCATTCTATAATAACGGATTAATATTTGCGGTAACAAGATCCAATAAAACTCCAGACAGATTCCCATTAAATAGTTAAAGGCACAACCTACTCATTAAATAAAAAATTTCCAATATTTCTCATACAAAATGCCACCTAATAACATTAATGAAATTATCTAGAATAAATTTGCATATATCGCTGAAATTATAACAAGATGTTCTTCTCAAGACATAGTCTTATATTATTTTTTATGAACACATTAAATAAGCAAATATTTGTGACTCATTTCGATGCTTTTACGATTATACAACACAAGTTTTTTTTTTTTTTTACTTATCTCTCGCTCTAGTTGTAATTAAATATTAATAATTAATCAAAATCTATGTTAATACTAATGATAATCTAAATAATTATTTATTGTAATATTTCTAATGATAACAACGATAATTGATTTTGATTTATATATATCAAGAGTGATATTATTTTTTATTATAAATTATTTAATTACTCTTGTGAATTAATTTTGAAAGATTTTATTTTTGGCACGATACATTTTGTTTTATTACACTTTATAAATATTAAATAATTAAATAACAAGTCACGCCTCTTATATATATATAAATATATATATTATATAGAAATTATGACAAAATAATCGGTTTTCAATTCCCATATGTTTTGATTTGAATAATAAATAAAAACTTCATGCTAAATTAAAATTAAACAAGAGACTGAGTTACATTTTATCTAACAAAGTGAAAGGATGATTATTTTTCTTCTCTTTTTTTTTTAAATATTAATAAGAAATTCTGTGTTTAATTAATTAAAGTGAAAATCAAAAAATGTATAGAGGAAAAATTTTTGTTTTCTTTATTATTTTTCTTATTTTCCATGGATGTTTATTAGCGGACGGCCAACATAGGACATTTGAGGAAGCGAAAAAAGCACGTGAACATTTAGTGAAAAAATATTTAAAAAGAATTGTTAAAGAAAATGGTTCAATACGTTTAATTGGTGGACGTGATGAGTATGAAGGTGAGCTGGAATCATAATTTACGTTTTATTAACTAAATGAAATAGTTTGTAGGCGATTTCGTAATCGAAATGACATCATTGTATAAAGATAATTTTCCTTATTAGTTCATACGACTATGTATATTGCAAAATGAATTTATTTATTTATTATTTTCTGTATTTAATAAAATCGTTGATATTCGTCTAGATTTCCTAATGCAATTTTGTAATAATGAATAAAAAAAAAAATGTTTATTTATAAACTAGGTAATGTTGAAATTTATCATGATGGTAAATGGGGAGCGGTATGTGATGATGAATGGGATAAAAATGAAGCTGAAGTTGTTTGTAAACAGTTGGGATTTATTGGTGTTAAAAAAGTAACGCATAGCAGTGCATTCGGACAGACAAAACGTAAGTTTTTAAACTAAATTCGTGATTTTGTTGATTTATTTACTCTGCTTTGGTGTTTGTGTGTATGTCGAATACTTGCTTTATTCCTCTGGGTAAAGTTAAAAAATAAAACAGATGGCAAAAGCGTAAAAAAAAACAAATTTTTGATGTTTCATTGAACTCCTCCGCTAACATGAATTTATTTGGAAATAAATAAATAAATAAATTTCGCTTGCTAAAATGCGACAATCCTGAAATAATACAGGAATCACTTAGCAGAATAGCATAAAAATCTTGGGACAACGTTTCTACTTCTACCAAAATTACCCAAATATTCTCAATTCTGTTTTATAAAGAAAAATCCCGAAATTAACTAAATTTCTACGCAAAGACCACTAAAATGGTTATAAAAATTTCGTTTTTTCGTTGCCATAATAAAGGATGAAAAGGATTCTAGGTCATTTCCTACAAAAAAAAAAAATTTTCTTTCTTTCTTTATTAATAATAATGAATTTGGTAGCTTGATGTTGGTCATGTTTTACCAATTTCATGGTGAAAATACTTGAACTAGATTAATGCAAAATATGTTAACCCAATAAAGTTGCTTTATTCACTTTAATACAAACTTTAATGATAAGAAATAGATAACAAAAAAAATTATTTCTGTCCTTTTTTCAATCACTTTAAATAGCTTTGTTGGTATTAAAAAAAAAATTCAAAATAACATTTAAATCCCTAACGATGAAATTATGGTTTCTCCAAGAATTTACTATTTTTAGTTCAACTCCCTGTGCTTTCACATCTATCTAAAATTTATTTGTTTCATTTCACAAAATCAAAAATTAAAGTAAACAAGGTGCATTGGGATTTATATGATGATAAACTTGGTAAACAATACAGCGACAAAAAGTTATAA
The DNA here is from genome assembly GCA_961205885.1 of Ptychoptera albimana. Taxonomy (NCBI): domain Eukaryota; kingdom Metazoa; phylum Arthropoda; class Insecta; order Diptera; family Ptychopteridae; genus Ptychoptera; species Ptychoptera albimana. Next base: position 2,053,662 of record OY540805.1, on the reverse strand, counting down.
CAAAAAAAACTTTAGCTTTTTTTTTTTAATGTTTTGCTCAAGCTTTTCATTCATTTTTTGATTAATAATAGAAAACCGATAAATCCTGAATGTTGAAAGGTCAGTTATTGTAACATTTAACATTTGTATTGTGACTTTTAAAAGCTTTTGTGATGCCAGGAATTAAATTGTTTTGTTAAAAACAAAACCAAATAGTTTTTTGTAATATTTTAAAAATAATTATCAGAATGATGAAAATATTTTATTTTTATTGTTGACCAATAACAAAGAGGATCTTACACGGATTTATCATAAAACCACAAATCATAATGTTTAGACTCATGAATAATTTATAGGACTTTTCTAAAGTTTAATTTTATTTGTTTTTATAGATAGGAAGTTAAGAAACAGACAGTGTGTCCATAATCCATATCCATATCCATAATTAATTACGTCTGTATGGATTAAACAAACCAAACCAACAATATTAACAATAAATTCTCCAATTAATTCGTTTATTCTTTTATTTAAAAGGAAAATATTGGATGGACAATATATTTTGTGATGGTAAAGAAAAGGAATTGTCCGATTGTCGTTTTGATGGTTGGGGCCATAATGATTGTGAAATCACAGAGGCAGCTGGTGTTATTTGTAAAAAATCAAATGATGTGTTAATCAAAACAAAACAACATGTTGTACAATTAAAAAAGTCAAAACATAAAATACATAAAAAGGATAAATTTGAAATACGTTTACTTGGTGGACGTATGAAGAATGAGGGTAGAGTTGAGGTAAATTTAAAAAAAAATTAATTAAAACTTGTAAAAACATTTTTTTTTTTTTTTTTGATTTATTTAATTTAAAATAATATTTATTGTTTATGGTGGTGGGTGGTGGTGCGTTAAGGATTGGGTTTGGTAACTAAAAAAAAAACTTTAAAATTATTTATTTAAATCGTTCCACCTCCACCCCCGTTTTAAATAAACAATTTATTCTTGAATTTTACCGATAGTTTAAACCCTTTAAATAAAAAAATATTAAACAATATAAAAAAAAGCTAGAAAAAGCTCTATTGCTGTGCTCCACCTTAAAAATAATATTTTTTTAAATTCATATTTATATAGAGAATTTATTATTTTTTTATATTTGGTTCACTTGTGAATAACAAAAAATAAACATATGAGGATTTAGAGAGAGGAAAACAACACAAAAAAAAAAAAAAAATAAAAAATAATAAAAATTTCACATATTTTCTATAGAATAATATTGAAAAAAGTTTTTTTTTATTTATTTTAAGTTTTTGTTATTTCAATACATATTTTCTCAAAGATACAAAATACATTTGAATATATATAACACTTGTCTACTAAAGTATATAAGCAAGTAAACAGTATCTATTTTAATATAGAAGAAAAAAGAAAAAAGCTAAAATATCAAAGCTTAACAAATATTTGTTTCGTTCGCATACGACAATATGCACGGTTTTTGTTTTCCCTCCCTATTATTATTATTATTTTTTCAAAAACGAAAATTATTTTTTGAATATTTTAAAAGGCCATAAGCTTATTATTATTATTAAATATTTTTCAAAGACTTTGATAAGAAAAAAATAATGAGAAAGGTTAATTTTATTGGTTACAATAAGTTATTGCCGGTAATTTTCAATTGTGAAACAAAATATTTTAGATTCGTTTTGGTGATGGTGCCTGGGGTACAATATGCGGTGATGGCTGGTCGTTACTTGAAGGAAATGTTGTTTGTCGTTCATTAGGTTTAGGCTATGCAAATGATGCAATACAAACGGATTTTTTCAATGATGCTAATCATACAACGAAATTACTATTAAGTGGTACGCAGTGTTATGGTAATGAAACAACATTAACCGATTGTCTACATCATGAAGTGACATCAAATGTATTTTGTCATGGGCCAAAGAATCACGTAGCGGTTGTGTCATGTGTTAAAAATATGGCTGATTTAGTTTTTAACCATTTAGAACTAGAGCAAACGGCACATTTAGAGGATAAACCATTATATTTTCTACAATGTGCCATGGAGGAAAATTGTGTAGCTACACGAGCATATGAAATACAAAAAGAAAATCCATCGTGGCATTTAGAAACACGAAGGCTGCTTAAATTTACAGCGAGTGTAATAAATGCGGGCACAGCCGACTTTAGGCCACCGATCCCTAAAGAACAATGGGAATGGCACACGTGTCATATGTACGTTTCAAAAAATTGTTTTTTTAAGTCAAAGTAAACTTTAAGTAAATGAAGATTAAATAATTTTTCTTTTTGTCTTTTTGTTTTGAACATTAAAGGCATTTTCACAGCATGGAGGTGTTTGCCACATTTGATATAATTAATGAAAATGGTGAAAAAGTTGCGGAAGGACACAAAGCATCATTTTGCTTAGAAGATAATCAATGTATGCCCGGTGTAAAACCGAAATATGCCTGTGCTGACTTTGGGGATCAAGGTAAAAAAAAAAAAAATCATAACATTTACATAACGAAAATTAATTTAATTAATTAAAACAATTCTTTTAATGCAGGCATTTCAGTGAATTGCACAGATATTTATAAATATAATATTGATTGTCAATGGGTGGATATAACTGAGTTAGATATAGGAATGTACACATTGAAAATATCAGTGAATCCAGAATTTAAAGTGCCTGAAATGTCATATGATAATAATGCTGCTGTTTGTAAATTTATGTATACGCAAAGTTATGCACGGGTTTATGACTGCATAATACAGCGACCTTAATTATGAATGTAATTCCTTGCTTATTACATTCATTCTGCTTCAATCCAATGTTATTACATATTTATAATAAAGTTTAACAAATAATTTATTCTCATGTTTTATTATGAAGTCATCTCTACCCCCGCCGTATTTCACTAAAATATTTAATAAAATTAAATCGGAAAACATTTAAATTGTAGCTAGACTGTAATAAATAATCTGGAAAAAAAAAATAAAGCTTAAATATGGATCAATGATTTTGTCTAACAATTACCACAACCTTTATAAACTAAATTAAACTACTGGTCAGCTTTGTACACTGGGTAAAGCTTCTCATAGAATTTTCTTCTATTTATTTTAATTCGGTATTTGCTTTATGAAATTAGTCAAAATATGTTTGTGGTGTTTGAGAATTATAAAAAAATTTTTAAGCTTAATACTACAAAAAGCATTGTTTGACCTAGTCTTGTAATTGAAAAATAAAAGCATTTAACGTAATGTGCTGTAAGAACGTAAGTAAAACATAATCATTGTACGATAATTGCTAGTTTTATTAACAATTATTCCTGTTAATTGTTTAAATTTATCTTATTATGGGAAATAAATAAATTAATTACAAATGATAAAGTATTAAACAGAGGATTTAATTGGATTAGATTTAAATAGAATTTTTTTTTTTTTTTTTTTAAATAGCTCAATAAATTCCTTCTACTTTGTATCTGGTTTAGTTTTATTCATTTCTATTTTTTATGTGGCTTTTTAAAGCTTTATAATAAAACATTTAATATATCAGGTATTTTACATTAATTACTATGCATTCTGTACTACTTATCACTTATCATAAATGCGGGCTAATAAATCGGTCGCAATCATACAATAAAAACATAATTGATTGGTTGCACTAATATAAATGTAATTAAATTAACAAAATACTTTTAAAAGTAATAATAAAATTAAAAAAAAAAAAAAAAAAACGCTGATACAACAAAAATAACAATTTCCGGTTACATATATATCGTTTTCACGCTATAAACCAAACCAAATGCTTTTAGCATGTTATCTATATTAAAAATAAAAACATAAATTAAATTTTTGTATTTACTGTTAATAAAGTTTAAAAATAAAAATTATTATCATTCTTGTTTATGGGTTTAATTATCAAAAAAAACAAAAAAAAGTATTTATAAGCTAAGCCATGTTGAGAATTTCTATGTGGAAACATACTGGGCGCCTCCACTGTACTATTTATAATTTTTTTTTTGCTTTTTATAACTTCTCGTTATCTACTCTACTTAGCTGTTTACAAATAAACCCATCTTATTCACACACTGCTTTTGTGCTATATTTTTTGCTTATCTCTCAATATATTTTGTATACATTTTCTGAACAACAGAATAAAACATTTAATTATAGTTTATAATGGTTTGATGGTTTTCAATTTTTTGCCGGTAGATATTCTTTGTTTATTATTATAATAGTTGGGTCGCTAAGCTGAGCCCAAACAAAGGATCACTTTATAGGTTATATATCAGTGTAGACGTTGAATTTTTTTTAAAATGACTCTATCGCTCTATACGCGAAACATAGTAAGACACAGTTTTCTATAAAACTGGTAAAAGCTCTAGTTTTAAGTTTTGAAAGAATCACAAAATGTTATGTTGTTCGTATGTTATCGATAAGGCGACGCCGATGGCAATTCCATTTAAAGCCTAGCGACGCACACATATTTCCCCTACAGCCTTTTTAAATGTATAAAATTCAGAAGCAAAAAAACCAAAAAAACAGAATTTTTTTTTTGCTAAAACGATATGAAAAATAAACACTTTTCAACATCAACACAAAAAGAAAGCAGAAAAGTTAGCTAAAGCTTTTCATTGTGCACAGAATTGGGGAAGGTTTTTTCTATTTTCGTATTATGAAAATGCTTGTTTATGAGCGAAGCAAGGGCGAGCTTTACCGAACAACACGACCAACAGTTGTAAGCAAGTGGAGAATTATGTCAGAATTGGGGAATCAATATTTTCCACTACATACAAATTATTATTTCAATTTTTTTTTTTTTTTGGTTAAACCATGGTTAAATAAATTTAGATAGATATGCAATAAAAAAAAATAAAATTAAATTCTTTTTTTTTATATAAATTATTAATTTAAACACTAATGTTGATATTATTGTTTAATAATTAATTAAAAAAAAAAAAAAACTTTTGTTGTTTTACTTTCACAATTCGTCAAGTACTGAATTGAAGGTTTTATTTTTTTTAAATGTTTATCGAGTAACAAAATAAATAATATTATTTCCATAAAGACTGATTGTGTATGAGTGCACTGTCCACAGTTTTTCCCCAACAACTGAATAAGCTTAAAACAAATTTAACCACCACCAAAGCTTTTTCAAAAAAAAAAAAAAAAAAAAAAAAAAAATGCATTGTGGGTTTCTTTTGACGGTATATGGTCGCCGCGTCTATTGCTAGAGGCAGCGGCGGGCTTTTCAGCTGCTAATAGCTGACGCTTTTTTTTTTTTTTTTTTGTATCTACCTCACTTTGGCTGACACAAGTATGACCTCCCAAAAGCAGCTGAAAAACAGTCTTACAGAAACCGTCACTGAATCATAACTGATTTTTCATTCGCGTAATATTTGTGCGTACAATTGTGTACTGTTTTTTTTTTTTTTTTGCTTTACTATTTTTATAAAAAATTAAATAAAATTCTTTCCACTTTTTTTTTTTTTATTATTTAATTTAATTATTTTTTTTCTTAATCATAATAAATGTGGTTCTGTTAAAAATCAACAAAAAAAACTATATTCATTGAAAATATACAGTTTAAGTGTTGTTATTCTTTCTTTCTTCTTTTATTTGTATTTTAAATCGATATACATATATATATATTTATATATAATAAAAACAAGTAAAAAGAATAAAGAAAAAAAACATCTAATTAAATTAGAAGCGAAAACCCCAACAACAACAGCAGTAGCTAACAAAAAATAACACGAAAAACCAACATTTAGAGTGGAAAATAATAATTTTTTTTTTTTTTAAATAGAAAATAGAATTACTAATAATAATAATCTAACATCTCTCTGTTTGCCACCTCTTTATATATTTTTTTTCTCTCTCTCCTATTTACTGTGTTTTTACCTGTGCAGTTTTTTATATTAATATCTATTTTTCTATTAATAACACAAAATGTTTTTATTCTGTTTCTATTTTTTATTACATCATAAAAATTAAATTAAATTGAATTTTTTTATTTTTTTTTTGTTTGGTCACTAACTAGAGCTTCTTCAATAAATCAAGTAAACAAATAAATTAATCAATATTTATTAAAAAAAATTAAAATTGATTAAAGCGAATTTTCGATAAATGTAAACAAATATATTTATAAATTTTAACGTGTACTGTTGATTTTTAATTAATTAATTAACAATCATGAAATTGGAGGTTTTAATTGATTTTAAAGTTTGTTTTTTTTTTTTGTGTTATTCTAACTGTGACTAAGGTAAAGAAATTTATTTCTACTAGACTACGTCACTCAATAATTTATAAAAATTTATTCAATGTCATTGCATTTTCTCAATACATCAGCATTTCAAAATCAATTTTCAATAGAAATGAAAAGAAAGTATTAAATGTGATGATTTTTATTAGGTGGAAGAAAAATCACCGCAACCATTAAAAAACCGGAAACCAAGAATAATAAACTCAATAAATCTGTAGAAAATTAAATTTTATTCAATGATTCAATAAAATTGATTGACAGTTTTATATTGAAAATAAATTTATTTATTTTTTCTTTTCCCCTTTACAATTTTATGTTTATGTGTTGAGTATTCTAGTAACAAATAGTTCTCATAAAGATCATATAGATTCTATACAAAGTTATAAAGATAACGAAAAATAATAAATTAAAATTCAAAAGTCATAAACTTTTAAGGATTAATGACTTAATGTAATCAGACCAATTTTTTTTTTTTATTAATACAAGCAGAACGCTACGTTGTTAAAAAATTATAAAAAAAAATAAAAATCAATCAAATATAATTTAAGACAATTATTAATACACAAAAAAAAAAGAAACGAACGAACTTCTTGTCTCCTTAATCATTTTAACTTAATTCCAACCGATAAGATGAAAAATATTTTACTATAAAAATCAAAATTCTTTTCAATTTAAAATTTAACAACGACTACAAAAACTTTTAATGAATTTCACTTGTTGTAGAGAATACAAAAAGCTCAATATTTAATTAAAAACTTTAAATACAAAAATAAAAATTTAATCCCTAATACCGCTGTAGTTGGATGAAAATGTTTTTTAATCATTTTTTTTTTTCATAAAAGTTAACTGCCGCTAGGGACATTATGTTGTTACTGGTGAAACATTTTTTTTTTTTTTTTTAATGTTTTTATGTACAATAAAGAAAATAATTGATTAATATGCAATTTAGTTGCATTGTTATATTATTTAAATAATATAAATCTAATCATAAAAATAATATTTACATATAAACAGCAATATAAACACATTTATTATATACATAAGGATTATGTATTTATGTAATTTCAACATTATTTTTACTGACAATAAATCATTTATTTATTCACAGTCAAAAATTAAATTATATTAAACCAAAAAAAAAAAATTGTATAAATTTAACGATAAAAAAAATTAATAAACATTTCTAAATAGAAAATTAAATGATGAACACGAATTAATTAATTAAAAGTTTTTTAAAGTGAAATTAATTTAATTATTATTATTATTTTTTTTTTTTTATTAATTATAAATAATATAATTGTGATATAATTAAGATCATGTTATACTATAAATTAAATATATTGTGTTTGAATGGATAATATGAAGAATTGTCAATATGATGGAAATAAAATCGGTGACTACTGGAGGTGGTCCCGTAAAAGAAATGGAATTAATAAAACAAAATTTAAATATAAAACAACAATCCGTTATAGATGAGGATGAAAATGTACAACAAAAATTAAATGAACATGAAAATATTAATTATAATGATATTAATGGTGATAGAGTTTTAATTAATAATATAAAAAGTGATAATGAATTAGTTTTAGTTGATGAGAAAATTGATGGACATAGTGACATCATAGAAACAACAATTAATACAGAAATAAATCCATCACATATAAATACAAGCAATAAAAATAATTTAAATAATAAAATTAATAATAATAATAATAATAGTTCTAATAATAATAATAATATAAATAATAATTATAATAACATGTGTAATACGGAAATAAATAATAAAATATCATCACCATCCGCAGGATTAATACAAATAAGGAAAATTGAAATTCAAACATCATGCAGTAATGGTGAAGAAAATGAAAATATGAATAAAAATGTAGAGGTGGATCAGGAGAATTCAGGTTATTTATCACCAGTGGGTGGTACAAGTAAATTAACAAAAAATTTTCTATCACCAAATTGTAATGAAACAACGGAGGAAATTGATGAAATAAATCGTTTCTTTGAAACACATCCCGGTGCATTAGAACGATGGATTAAAGAAAAAGCTTCATCTGATATATTAACACGAATTCATGCAACGGTTGAACCTGTTAAATCACCACGAACACCAAAAAGAGCATCAGTTACCTCTGATTTATTTCAATTATGGCTTACATCCTCATCACCAGTTAAGGTACACACAATCTCTAATAATTATTTATGCTGTAAGCTCATTAAAATTATTTTTTGGACACGATTTTATTAAACCAAAAAATAAAAATTCTTTTGTCTGCTATAATTGTGTGACCACAGCTTTATAGCATTTTCCTGTTTATATATTTTTGTGTTCGATCTATTTTTACCTTTATAGGAATTCTATAAATAATTTTTATTTATTATTATTATTATTATTATTATCTGGTTCCGGTTAGTACAAACATATTATTATATATAGCATTGTGAACAAATATTATGTATCTATTTTATGATAATAATTCTAATTTTTTTCGTTTCGTTTCGTTTTTTTTATGTTTATGTTTATCATTCAATATTGTCTCGTAATTTTTTATTTATTTTTATTTTATATAAATATTATTTATGTTGGTTTTTCTTTCATTTATTATTATGGTATGTTTTTGTTAGCATATAACATAGGTATTATAAACAATTCCTATTTACCTTATTACTTATTACTATTTACATTCTCTACCTAGTTAAATAAATTTACTATTGACGATGGTTTAATCTCATTGTATGTAATGCAAAGTAATGCAAAGTAAAGTAAAGAAAAAGAAAATTACATTATATTATAACAACGAAATGATGATCATATATTTGTTAATTAATCTTTTATAGAACATTACGATAAATTATTGTGATTTATATATATGTTCAAAGGATAAATAAGGATACATTTTTATTGTATTATTACAAAATGGGGTTAAATAAAATTACTTAATCATTGCAGTAATTCGTTACTTTATTTCTCTACTCTTGTCTGATGCTAGTCTTGTTAGTCTGTTCTGTTCTAGTAAATTAATATTTAAATAAATTATGATTTTGTTGAATTTAAAATGCATAAATAATTGTGATTTCTATTAAATAATATGCGGTAATCAGTTAATTTAAATATTTTTAATATAACCTTGAGCATAGAATATTTATTTATTACATAATTAACCATTAAAATTACATAATACTATTACCCAGTTAGTTATGCTAATCCTTTATCAGTTAGTATTCTAAAAAAATCTTTTTTAATCCAAACTAACCTCGTCTCTAATTAAATTTAGTGAGAATTTCTAAGGTTATAAAAAAAAAAAAAAAAAACTAGGTAAAATAAAAACAATTAATCCTTAAAAATTATATTTTTAATTGAATTTTTTAATTATTAATAACACTCACTTGTGCTATATACATAAAAATAAAAAAAAAAATTGTTTAAAAAGTATTAGTGTAATAAAAAAAAAAAAAAAACATTAAAAATTTGAATGACGTCAAATAATTCAATGTAATCACTAATTAAATGACGTTTAATTGATTTACGGACAAAAATGTATGTTATTATTAATTTATGTATTTATAGTTATGTATGTTATAAACAAAATTAATAATAATAATTATTATGAATTAGAAAATTTAATTCTTCTTTCACTATTTTTTTTTACTATAAGCCAGGCTTATTTTATTTTTGTTTTACTAATAAATACACAAACACATTTAATTAATCAACAATAATGAATTTAGTTAAATACATTATGGTATGAAATTAATTTTTTTTTGATTAATAATCATAATTCACATCACAAAAAGAAAAAAAAATAAATTTTAAAAATTGCTTGCTTGATTGTAATGAAATTTACGTCATTTAATTGTCTTATCTTAATTTTGCACACGTTCGACCCAAACATACATGGACATAATATAATATTGTTTTGATTATACAAAAAAAAAATAATAAAGAAACGAAATTTGCATATTAATTGTCAAAATAATAATAAATAAATATTTTCTGTTTCAATTTCATTTATTTTAGGTGTTGAATATAATAAAATGTTACTGTCATTAATAATATATTTAAGTCCTTCATATAACCATTAATTTAAAATAATGGAATAACATATATATATACTTATATATTAATATTCATCGATTTATTTTTTATATTACTTATTTAAAAATAATAATAAAAAAAAAAAAGCGACAACGACGAATTTTTTTTTTTATTTTTAAAACACAATTAAATTGATTGATTTTGAATAAAATGTTAATGTTAATGTACGAGAAAAAGAAAAACATTTTATTAATAATAAACAATTTATATTAATTTAGGATTATATGGCATTTGTATAAAATATTAAAAAAAAAAATTTATTTAAATTTAATTTAAATTGATAGATAGAAAACTATTTCTAACCAACTGGTGACAGAAAATTTCTGCTACTGTTTTGATAATTAATAAAGAAAAAAAAAGAGATTGATCTTGAAGAGATTTCTCTGGCATACTGATTGATAAACACTGATTTTACTACACGATTTAAATTAAAGTAAAGTAAATATTCAGGGATAACAAAAAAGAATATCTTCAAAGAAATAAAGAAAAAAAAAAAAATATCTCTCTCACTGAATGATTAGAAAAAATGTAAAATGGGAAAATTTATAAAATAGAAAAAAAAAAAAAAAAACTATAAACAAATACATTAAGGTGAATTATTCGGTAGCGAACAACATAAAAAGCAAGGAAAAACCACGTAAATTAAAAAAATAAAACGAAAAGAAACGAAGCGAAACCAAAAAAAAAAAAAAAAAAAAACGGTTTAGATTACATGAAAAGTTATGATAAAAATGTTGAACAATATTCCCATGTTTCGTATTATCTATTATTGCAGATAAAAAATAAAACTTCTTTTTTTTTTATTTCTATGTATTTTATGCTTGTTCATTTTATAAATTACATAAAAAGGTAACAAATCTATATAGTGGGTAAAACAAAAAGGCACCAATCTTTAACCCACTTTACATTGTTCAGTTATGATTATAGTTCTGACTGGAGGTAATTTGTTGCAAATAATCATAATAATAATAAAACATAAATACATAAATATATAGGGACGATTACTTTACTTTATTCTTTTGTAAAAAGGCCAACAAATTTTCTATCTTTTTGTGTAATTTCTCTCAAAAGACTAACAAACGTTTCTATACCATTTTATACTTAACCAAACTATTTATTATAATCGTTAACACAATTTTTATTTTTTTTTTATCTATTTTTAATGTATTGTTTTAGTTTAACTATCCATTAATGCTTGTAGTTTGTTTTTTTTTTAATGTTAAAGCATAATTAATGTGCTTGTCAAACACCTTGAACTGTTTTTCGATTAAATTTTCTATCACACTTTATGCTAATTTCTATGATTATAAAACTGAAATCTATGCTAAATTTGAATAAATATCTGTATCAAGTTTTAAAAGAGTCATCAACTGAGAAACTTCTATGAAATTCATCATTCAATATTCTGTGTTCGATTTAAAGTGTTTAGAAATTCTGTTTAGAATTTTTTTTTTTTTTTTAATTGAACAATTTTTCTTATATTAAATAAATTAATGCTTTAAGCCATGCATTTTATGCTTCAATTGCTTTGTGTGTAGTTTAAAGACTATGAGAAATATGTGGAATTTTTTTTTTTTTTAAGTTTTTAGTTTCGTTACCATTAAAATCCCAGATGACCGATTTACGACTTATGGTTCATGGGGGTTTTTTTTTTAACAGAATCTATTTATTAATTTTCTTTTCTTTTTCTTTTTTACTGTTTGTTGTATGCATATAAAATATATTAAACATTTTTTTTTTATTATTCTTATTCATATTACATAAATAAACATACAAAAAAAAAATTACCATAAACGGGTTTAGAATTTTTCTAAAGCTTTTTGGTAGAAAGAAAAGGTAAACGAGGTGGATTTTTCATATAAACATAATTTCACAACACAATAGAAAAGATTTTTATTTTATCTATCATTCTGGTTGAAAAGCGTCTGTTTTTTTTTCTTTTAACTCCACTAATAACTTTCTACATTTTAATTGTGTTTTAACAATTTCAAGTATTATAAGGAAATCAAACAACAAAAAATAAAAAAATTAACTTAATTGCTCTCTTAATTAAAGTAAATAAATAAAACAAAAAAAAAAAAAAAAAAAACAACAAAATCCCTAGCTTTTTATAGCATTTTTAATTGCTTTTAATTTATGCTTTTATAATAAGTATACTTTGATAAGAAAAAAAAAATAATAAAAAAAAAGAAAAAACATTTTAACGACTTTTCAACATTTCAATGCAATAATTGTTAAATTTTTTTGATTAAATATTTAAATATTTATTCATCTATGTATTGTCGCTTTATGCTTTTGTTATTTTAATCAAGCATTAAACGTATGTGCGGTACATTTTTATGTGGAAAATCAAATTAACGATAGTAAACACCATAAATGAGCTTTTTGTGTTTCTTTTAAACAATGTGTAGTATCCCCAGTATTTTAAATTGATTTTCTCCACCATCAAAAAAAAAAAAAAAAAAAAAAAAACATAAATCATGCTTTCATTAAAATTAACGCAACGATTTTCATGTTTTGATTTGTTAAAAAACCAAACAAATGGGTTCGAAACCGTGCAATAATTAATTTTTATTATAATATAAAAGAGAATTTTTCAATGGTATTCAGGATTAATTTACATAATTTAATAAAAAAATGGAAAGGATTTTCAACATAATTTTTAAAAGTTAAAGTTATTTAATTTTCTTAAAGGGAATTTTCATTGTGCGTTGTGCTTTCGTTTGGAGAATATTTGTAATAGAAAAATAAGCAAACGTATTTATAAATAAACATTGCATGCTATCAAAACGTTATAGAAATAAATTATAAATGATAAACTGTGAATGTGATGTAATTACATTAAAAAAAAAAGAACAAAAAAATTTATCACACTATTTTTCCGTTTTTATCACTCACTCACTCTCTCTTATTTCTTATTTCTAATTAATTAATTAATTAATTAAAACAGTAAAAAAAAAAACAAAAAATCTATTTAATTAAGAAAAGTGTTTATTTATTTTACAAAGGTTAATCAAAGGTTACTTAAAAAAACATTTTTTTTTTTTTTTAATTAAATAATTAATAAATATGTAGCAAAAAAAAATTTCCAATTGAAAATTTCTTCTTTGTTTATTAAATTATAATAAAAAGTAATTAAAAAAAAAATTATTATTAAACACACAGAAATAGAGAAAATGTAAAAAAATAATTTATGATTGTCACGCGGTATATTTTTTTGTTACCAGAGAATTATGTCTTAAATAAACATAAACATGCTATAAGAAAATTGACAATATATCTCTATAAAATTTTATTGGTTTTTTGTTAAAATAATTAATTTCTTTCTTTATTAATCTACCTGTTAATCACGTTTATTTGTTGTGTTTTTTACTTTCTTTAACAATAATTATCTATTCGATTTGGAAATTATTTATAATATTGTTTGTATTATTCTATTAAAATAAATTTTATATCTATCGTTATATAATATTTGTTAATTCTTCTTGTATCCACCTTATACATTTTTAATACGTTTGTAATAATTTCTTTTTTTTTGTTTTTCTCTTCCTTTTTAACTTTGACCTTTTAAAATGAATGAAACATTCATCTATTTACAGGTATTATTTGTATAGATGGTTCGAAAACATATAAATTGTGTGTTTTATCATTTAACTACTTGGGGTTTTTTTTATATATACATATATATATAGAAATAAATGTTAAGTTTTCTTTATTTATTTATGTTTAATTATTTTTTTTTTTTTTGTATTAACATTGAATTAAATTTATGTACCTTTTGTGTTAAAGAAATTGTTTTTTTTTCTTTTACTTTTACTTTTAACGTGCACGCACTGTATTTCGTTTTATGTTTTTTATTTAGGTTTTTTATAAGGAGGTTAAACATGATAAAGGTCAATTTGTGTACACTAACGTACACTATTTTCACATTCTGATCCATTTATAGAGATATTTTTCTGTTACTCGTTATGTTCAATTAGAATTTTTTTTTTTTTAATTAAAACATAAAATATGAAAAATTAGAAAATATAAAGAAAATATGCAGCAACTTTCATATTAAACAAAAAAAAAAAATGAATAAGAATTGTGGAAAGCTTTTAAACATAGGTGAATCTCAGGTTTTTTTTTTTTTTATAAGATGTTACCATCTAACCATCTTGTTACCAACTACAATGATAAAAAAAAAATTAAAAATATATCGTACCGTCGTTTATTTTTATTAACTCAACAAAAAAAAAAAATTAAAAAAAAGCTCTCTACTCACTTTATTCTCGTTGTGCTGCGTCTAAACATAAAGTTTGTTTAGGCAAAATAAAACCGCAATGGGCAATAAAGCATTTTTTGTAAGATTTTCTGTTTTTTTTTTTAATTTAATTTAATTTAATTACATAAATAGAGAAGAAAATAAAATAAAAGGATATATGGTTAGGGATTGTGGATGATATAAATAAACTTAATGTATTTGCTACTTAGCTTTACAGAAATAATATTCCATCTGTATAATAAAACTGATGAAAGGAAGACAATCGATTGATCAGTTATTGTTTTTTATTTGGTTTGTTATTCTCCTACTTATCGAATGTATCAATTTCACTTTTCCCTATATATATATATATATATATATTATTCAAAATAGAATAGAAAATAGAACCCATTTATACCTATTTTTGTAGTAAAGTAAATATATATGAAAACAAAAAGAAAAGAAAAAGAAAAGAAAGCGAAATCTTACCCTAACTGCTATCCTTCATCAAACATCAAACATCTATATTGCGAATTATATACCATCCAATGTATTTTTTTTTTTGTCATCCTTTTATATTTTATTATTCGTGTTTGTCAGATCTGTGCCTTTTTTTTTTTAAGAATGATTCGGCGATAATAAAATAACATAACTTTGCTGGTCGAATGCGATATCGTGGGCTTTTTGTTTTTCCTTTTTGTATTTCGTAAAAAGAAAAAGAAAAACGGAAAATATTTTCCCTCAAACCCTTTTTTTTTATTTTCTTATAGCCAACTATAAATATAAATATTGAATAGTTTTCCATTTCTTCATTTTCTTTTCATAGCTTTTTCCATATTTTTTAGCTTTTAGCTTTTGTTTTGTTTTATGCTTTTTTTTGCTGTTGCGATTTTTTTTTTTGTTCGTTTTCGATTTTATCGTTGGACAGCTTAAGAAAAACCGAGTGAAATCTAATATTTGTTCTGATGTATGTGGAACTTGTAGGAGGCTTATTTTCATGACATATATACTTGATTTTGAACTTGCTTTATATACTTAAACACAATTGTATACAATTACATATATTTTGATGTATTAGATGTGGTGTTATTTGCTTAAAGTAGCTTTTCCTCATACCATTCATTCTCATTTAATATTATTTCTGCTCTATTTAGTCATATAAAATGAAAATGAATTAGCTTGTTTCAGTTAGGAGACTTTCGATTTGCTGTTGTTGACATAAAACAATTTTTTTTTTTTTGTTAACACATGATGTTCAAAATTTGTTCTTTTCAAAGTTTGAACATTGATGTATTATGTTATTTATGTATTTATCTATGATTTCTCCATTTTACTATGTTATGTTATTAGTTTTTCATCTCTTATTTATAATCTTAATCAATTTATCTACTTTACGTCATATGTTATAAACAAATATTCATTTATTTAAGGGTTATATTTTGAAAATCTTATTGAGTTTTCTTTCATTTCTTTATTTATCATAACCACATTTTATATCATGTACCCATCTATCAACCTTTTAAAGAATATTCCAAGTGTTTTCTTTTTTTTTTTTTTGCTACACAGCTATAAATGCATGAATTTATCAACAATTTTCATAACACATGAATAATTTTCGATGTTACTTTAATTAATACCACTTAAACACAATTATATTTACAAATGCTCAGCATTTCAATTGACTGCCAAAGGTACGATGCGCTTAAGAAAAAATTCTCACATCATACCGAAATTATTATTTCACAAATAACAATTTTGCATATTTTAATGTAAAAACGCTAAAAGTTAGAAAGGTGAATTAAATTAGTAAACAAATTACTTCTTCTTTTTTTTTATTTTTTAAAGTAAAGTAAAATAAAATAAAAATTATAGCGAAATTTTTTTTTTATTGATTGATACACAGCGATTTGCGTCATTGGTTCTATCGCCGGTGGTTTTTCCATTGATTATTTCTGTTTTTTTTTTTGCAAACAATATGTTACATTATGATAGGCCACACATTTTTTGATTGACTATTTAAAAAATATAAATATAAATTGTTTATTTAATAAAAATGTACTGCCCATCATTGTTTCTTTTTTTTTTTTTTATAAATAAATTCTAAATGATAATTAATGTTGTTACTTAGTAATAATTTTTTTTTTTTGGTATCCACGATATTTATTAATTGAAATAAATTGATTTACTGATAAAAAAAAAAAAATATGTTTTGTTTATGATTATAAATGGGTTATATATATATATATGAAAAATATAAATATTATTATTATTGATTAATCAAAATAAATATAAATATGCATCGATGGTTAATAATTAAATGCATAAATAATTCTATATTAAAAGCTCTTTCCAAACAATACTTAATTATCACTAATTAAAAATTGTATTAATTTATTAAACATCTAACAAAAGTGTTTAGATAAATATTTATCTTAAATTAAAAAAAAAAATTATTTAATCGGTTAAATATTCTAACTACGGTCGACTTAATATTTTAATTTTGTTATAAAATATTTTGTTGTAATAATATTAACTTTACGATTTACGAAAATGTAATAAGTTCGGTTTATTATTACAAAAAGGCGAAAAAAAAAAAATAAATAAAGGGTTTAAAGAAGGTAAAATAAGGTGTTATTGTAATAATTTAATAAATTATGGGAATAAACTTAGTAAAATTCTTTTATAAAATCATCACTCATTTCGGATAGGACATTAATAAATAATTTTCTTATTTTATTTCGTGTGTTTTGTTGGCTTGTCTATTCTGTTATCTATATTAGTGGAATAGTTTTCGTTGTGCTTTTAACAGATAACAAAAATAAATAAATTAATCAAAACACTGAACGTATTTAAATACAAAAATTAACAAAATTAAAGAAACAGGATATAGAAATAGAGCAAAAAAATCTGTAAATAATTTGTTACTAGGGTAGTACTTGAATACATTAATTAAACGATTAATTTGATAAAAGCTTAACTTTCATTGCCTTTTAATAAAAACCAAACTCAATACCATACTTTTGTTGTTAAACTTCTTTTTTTCCTTACTCAAAGTTATATACGGAGATTGTATCTCCTTTAAGAAAACTACATAAATTCTATGTTTTTATATCTAGACGAAAAAAGAAAAACACAACGATAACATACTGTAATCTTTCTTGTATAAAGTAAGGTACTTAAGTGTATATTATAGATAAATATTATGTACATTGAAGGATAAATAAATGTAGAGAGGATATAAAATATTTAAATTTTTCTACGTTGGCACGCTTTTAAATTATTATCGAATTATTTCTACTGACAAAACTAATTGACTTTGATGTGGACTTTAATATTGATTTTAAACGAACTTTTATTTAATATAAATATAGAGTACTTAAATATACCGGTACCGGTAAAAATTTGCTTTAAGTATTTATTACTGATTTTAAATAATAGATGATATGTTTTTGGGTAAAAGAAATACTTTTTTTAGGTGTATAATTTGTAGAAAGCACCAAACCATTTGACAATTGACACGTTTTCAACAAACACAGCATGAAAAAAAAATATAAAATTGTTTTTTTTTACTTTCTTACAAAAGGGAAAAGGATTTAAGGCAACGTTAAAGAAAAGTAAAAAAGATAAATAAGAAAGAGAATATAAATAAAAATGATAAGGTTAACCGAATAAGTGGTAATAAAAAATGGAGCGTACATAATAATAATATGACGAAGTAAGGAGGATTGACTGATGTTTCATCTAGATGATGTGATGATTATAATGAAATATATTAAATATAAAGCTATGTGATAACAACTTAATGTTGATATGGTTAAGTGAAGCTTTTTTGATGCAAGAAAAGGAAAATTCAAAAACGTGTTCCATTAGTGTCCCATAATTAAATTCAGCAGAACAGTCTCAAAGACAAAAAAAAAAAAACAGAATCTTACGACGTAATTGAATTTTCTATCTTAAGTGTCGTGTCACTTGATATAGAAATTTAATTATTTACACTTTTAAGTTTTTTTTTCCACTGATTTTGTCTTTCGATTTATTCATTTCATAATTTTTCGATTAAATAATTCTTCGATTAAATCATCGATTATTCATCGAAAAGGCTTAAATGTTTGTTGAATAGATATTTTCCCTTTTCACAAAGGATCACATAGATAGATTATCTATTTTAATTTGGTGACTCTTATGCTAGAAATGCAGTCATAAAAATTAAAAAAAAATTCTTATTTATTATCAAAGCTTTTATGTGTGTGTGTAAGTTCTATAAACGATTTTTCTTTCTTACAAAAAAAAAAAAAGCTCATTTATTTTCATTTAAGATAAATTATCGTTTCACATTATTTTCAAAATATAAAAATAAATTTATATTTTGATGTAAAAACTTTTGATTCTTAAACGAATTTATAAAAAAAAAAAAGAAGAAAAAAAAAGTTTACCGTCAATAAATTTTTTGAAAACGACAAAAATTTAATCCAATTTTTTGTTTTGTTTGTTTTATTGGTTTGTTGTCTTGTTGAAAAATATGTTAATAATGTTTATTAATGTAAAAATAATTTTTAAGAAGAAATTGTGCTTTTTTTTTTTTTATTTTTTCTGATGACTAACGGATAAGAACTTGGTTATGAGTGAAAAGTAGTTGAATGCTGTTGCCTGATTATTGTTGGTAAATCACGATAAAATTTTATTGCATATGACATTGCAAAACGACATATTTTCTTATATAAAAAAAGGGATGATTCTGTTTGTTATTTATATTCCACATTACCTCAAAAATTAAAAAAAAAGAAAAGTAAAACAACATTAATGTTGCTATAAAAAAAAAATAAAAATAAACAAAACTTTTCCTTTATAACGAAAAATTTCCTTTATAAATATGTAATGTATGCGTGGTGCAGAGTACAGTGATGATGAACTGCGACAATATATATAAAACATATTTCTATGTCAAATATTTATGTATAAAACCGTGAATATATTTTCTGTTTATCTTTCATTTTTATAGTTATGGAAAAAAAAAACTCATAAAAACAAAAATTAATTATTGTCAAGATACAAAAATTCTTTGTCTCACGCGATACCACTGATAATATCCAATGTTCTTAGCTCTTCTCTCTGTGCTTTATTATTGATGTGACATTCGTGTTGGTCTAGATCAAACAGAAACAGAAAAAACTATCGACGAAAAGTTCGTTTAATCAAATATTCGAAATGTTATGATCATGCTACGCGGTGATAGTGAATTTTTTTTGTTCTAATCAAAGCGAAAACAGAAAAAAAAATTCGTAACACTTGTTTATAAATAACGTGATGGTTTTGTGTTTGTTGATTTTACACGAGCTAATGATATTTTGTGGTTGTGCAATATTTACACGAAATCACGTTATAATAGAAAACATTTTTTTTTTTTTTCATCTTCATTTACTATCACGGTTGCTTGTTTTTTTCTTTGTTTTTGATAATAAATAAAGACACATGTGCTGGGTTTTTTTTTTGTTTTCTTTTAACTTCTACTGGTTGTCGTCTGTAATAAAAAAAAATCCTAAGAAATATAAACAACGAGAATAGGAAATGAAATGAAAACAATTTAAAATTGAATATACAGAAAAGAAAAGTATGTTTTTATGAACGAATTCATGTTGAGTTTCTTATAATTTATTAAAACATAAATAATAAACATTTCGGAATTATTGTTGATAAGCTTTTTGCACATAATTTTTGTAGAATTTTACCTGTTTTTGTGTTACCTTAAGCAATTTAAATAATTTTACGTTTTTTTTTTATTACAACAGAATTTTATATTATTACAGTCTCTCACGATAATATCACGATTTAATGATGTTTTATTAGAGTTTTTTTTTTGATTAAAATTGAAATGAATTAATTAATTAATTCAAAGTAATTAGTAATTAAAGAAAAAAAACGAGTTTAATTGATGATACGCATAATTGTTTCGATTTGTTTCTTTTTAATTTATAATTATATATGGATATGTATATATACATTAAGTAAATATTTAATCAATAATAATTATAATTATTATTTCCGGTTTATAATTAATTAAAATTTTTCTATTTCGTTTGTTTTTTTTTTTTTTGTTTAATTAATTAATGAAAGGTGGACATAAAAATGCTTATTGATTATAATTTTATTATTTTATTATTTAATTATTTAATTATTTATTTATTTTTTATTTCAAGAAATTATCAACGACAAAGGCTATTTCACGTTTATATACAGCTGGACAAGGTTTAAATTCACCAATATTTGGATTACTAGTAGATTTATAATTTAATTTTATTTTTCGTATTTTTTTTTTTACAATACAATAATCAACAATTGTTTGTTAATAATTTTTCTTTAATTTTAATTTTAAATTAGCGATGTCGATCACCAACAGCACGGAGTACAATTGGATGCCGACGTCATTTAGAAAATTTAGACGAAGGTGAACTATTTATGGAGTTAATTAGAGATGTTGCTAATGAATTAGATATTGATGTGTTATGCCATAAAATTTTGGTTAATGTTGGACTATTAACACATGCTGATCGTGGTTCATTATTTTTGGCAAAAGGTCCACCAAATAATCGATATTTGGTTGCAAAATTATTTGATGTAACACAGAATACTGGTGAGTTGTCGACAATAATTTTTTTATATTTTACTTTACTACCACCGCTTAAATTATATTAGGGTGTATTTGTTTATATGAAAGTTTTAATTAAATTTTTTTTTTTTCATTCAAATTATAAATTTTTTATTGACATAACAGTTTGTAATAAAATATTTCTTCTTTTTTTTTATTATCATAATATGTACTTGGGGTCTCATTATATTTGATAACGATGACACATTTTTGTATTAAGGAGAACTTAAGGAATTTAATTAAAATAAAAAATAAAATTATTTTTAAAAACATTAAACAAACTTAAGGGTATCTTTGTATGCATTTTAAAGTGATGCCATTAATTTCTTTTAGCTATCGTTATGTAATAGCTGTTTCTGTTTTTAAATAATAATAATAAAGAAAAATTGTCATTTGGGATTATTTCAACACTAAAAATAATAAACCGTTGGTAAAAGATAAAAACTTTAGATATTGTTTTTGCGGTTCTGTTTCAGCATTGATTCGTCCCATGTTTTCAGTTCTGTTTCACTCCCAATACATTTATTACATTAAATGCAATAAAATATATTGTTTTTTTTTTATTAATTTTAATAACTTTGGCAAAATAAAATATTTATTAATGCAGTACAGAACGTATTAAAATAGTTTTTTTTTTAACAAAATCATAATCAAAAACATAGGAAATGTAAAAAAAAAAAAAAAACTTTATAGGATTAATTTGCATATGAATACAAGGTTTAACCATATAATTTTCAACTAGACACACAGACAAAACTACTAATTCTATTGAACATAAATGTTTATATAGTTTTAAAGTATACATGTTAAAAAATTAGTAACACTAACAACATAATAATTATGCTTGAGGTTTTCCTGTAAGGATTTTTTATTTTTTTATTTTATCGCAATAAAAAGGAAAAATCATTTTAACACAATAAATATTATATAAAAAAAAAAAAGAAAGAATTATAATCACTTTGTGCTTAACTAAAGTTTTGGGTATTATTGTGCTTTTATTTTATTTTATTTTTTTGCATTTTACATTGATTATACAGATACCATTATAATCTGTTAATCTTAATTAGAGAATTTTCTCGTTTTTTTATTTATTAAAACCGTGAATTTTTTTTAATTTTTTCTGTTAAACATAAAGCTCTGGATGACGCAGTACGACGCGCTAAAGCTGAAGAAATTATAATACCATTTGGTGTTGGTATTGCTGGTTCGGTAGCACAAACTAAAGAAACAATTAATATTAAGGAAGCATATACTGATCCACGTTTTAATTGTGAAATTGATATAAAAACTGGCTACAAGACACATGTCATCCTGTCAATGCCTATTTGTAATTATGAAGGCGATGTTATTGGTGTTGCTCAAATCATAAATAAGACTAATGGTGAGTTGGTTTCGTTTTTTTTTTTTTTATTTTTTGATTAATATTAATAAATTTTATTTTATAAACTTTATTCCACCACCCATAAAAGCTTTAATAATAATAATAATAAAAAAAAAAACGAAATAAATAAGAAAACTTTTGTAATAGACTAGCAAGAAGAAAAATTATTTTTCCTAAATTGGCTGCTGGTGGTGGTGCTTTGAATTTATGCTCAATAAAAGAATAATTTTTCATACCAAAAAGAAGAAAAAATATGGAAAAACAACTTTCATTAATAATTCGCCTTTGCCTTATAGAAAACTCGGATGCTTTCTTTTTTTTTTCATCCACTTCTGCTTCTTCTGCTTCTTTTTACAATTTCTTTTATTAGTACAATTCTGTAAAAAACGAGTAACATCAGCGTAGAATATAACAAACAGAAAAGGCGCATATTAAAAGCTACAGTCAAATAACAAATGATATAAAAGAGCTTGAGCTTTTTCAAACAAATCATAAATATCCTTTATATAGTCCCTTATTTATTGTTCTGTTTTGTTTGTTTTTCTATATGTATTTTGATTGTTGCTGATTTTAATACTTAAATGCGATTTACCTTGCTTAACCTGAACAGGTTGAATGAAACGAACCAAATCTTCTTCGTTTGATGAATTGGAATTTTCTTTTTATTACACGCGAAAGGAAATTTTTTTTTTTTATTTTTTCCTTATAAAACAATTTTATATAATTGAAAATAAAAAAATTAATTAATTAATTTATAATTGAATTATAGATTCTGGTGAATTTACTGAGCGTGATGTTGAAGTGTTTCGTCGTTATTTAACATTTTGTGGTATTGGTATACAAAATGCACAATTATTTGAGATGTCCGTCCAAGAATATCGTCGAAATCAAATATTACTTAATTTGGCACGGAGTATTTTTGAGGAGCAAAATAATTTAGAATGTTTAGTAACAAAAATAATGACCGAAGCTAGAGAATTATTAAAATGTGAACGGTGTTCCGTTTATTTATTAGATCTTGACTGTTGCGAAGCGGTAAGTTTTTTATTTTATTATTTTTTTAATTGATTTAATTCGATAGTAAAACAAAAATAAATAATTTTTCATATAAACAGACATTCAATATATTTGCGGAATTTCTATTTCCACGAAAGGTAAAAAAAAGAAAAAAAGGCAAAAATTCCCACCACTAGTTTGTGATGTGATATTAAATCACTGAAATTTACTCACAATTATTAACGATAATCATATTGTAACTCACAAATAATTAAATATATTCATCAACGTAAAATCTAATCAAAAAAAATTAAAACGGTGACACAGTATCGCCAGAATCATTTTATCAAAACAGTATCTCTGTTCACATTTGTAGTACACAGTGAATTGTAGCACATTTTTCACAGCTTATTACACTTACATTATAATCAAATAAATTATGTAAAATATAAAAAGCATTTGTTAAACATATTTTTATAATTATAAATAATAAAAAACGCTAATCGCTCTCACTATCAAAAATAAATTTTCACGAATTCTCGCACAAGGAAAAAAACATAAATTTTTTTCGATCCTGTATAAGACAAAAGTATTTACACAATTATTTATAACTACTATCTTAATTGTGATTTGCCTAAAATGTTACAGTTTATTATGGTTATTATTATGGATACCATAATCCTGTAGAAAAGTTCTTAATATACAAAAATATTTGATTTGATATTAATAGCGCACAGCTACTACACTTGTTTTGTGAATTTTTTATTTTTTTTGTCTATCTATAATTTGTAATTTTTTAGTACAAATAAAAGCTCTATGTAACTTTATATTGTATTAAAAAAAGAAAAGAAAAGAAAAGAAAAATAAGCAAAACAAATAAATAATCCCAACTTCCTACATTAAACAAAAGCGGATTTATGTTTAAAAAAAAAAAAAAAACATTTTTATTATTTTATTTTATTATTCAGAAATTAATTTAATGCAAAACATAATTCAATTTTGTTTTTAATTAAATTTTTGTTAGTTAAGTGATGATTGTTGATTTATTATTATATGATTTAGAGTCATCTTGAACGTGTTGTTGAAAAACCATCACAACCTCAACAATTACTGTCCCGCCGACAAAGCCACAATGTTAATGTCGAGGATATCCTAGAGCAACAGGTATTTAAATAATAATAAAAAAAAAAAAATAAATAGATAGATAGATAGTTTAGTTAGTTTGTTGGCTAGTTTATAAATAAATGTAATATGCAGAGATAAACAAAGAATATATAGGAAACTGTGATGAGTTTATTTTATACTCATATAAACATGAATGAGAATGGTTAAGAATTATAAATGGTATCCATAATTAAAGTGTAATAAATTTATTGATGCTATGCTGACCATAAAACCTGTATTTGATAAAAGATTAATATAATCTTGTGGTCTCTGGTCACATCACTATTTTATTCATTAAATATCTGCATGAATGAATTATGTGGATGTGTGAAATATTATTCCTTTTATTTATGAATATTTAATATTTTTTATTTTTTTTTTTGATGGATGAACTAAGCAAATGGTAAAATAATATCATGTGCTGATAATAAAAATCTTTTTTCTAATAGAAATGTAGGGCAAACTTTGCAATATTGTTTGAACTTGGTGCCGAAAATCAATCAGCTAATGTATTTCGTCCATCGGTTGATGATTTAGGAAAGTCAACATTAGCACAAATTGCTCAATATGTTGCATCAACAGGACAAAATTTGAATATAGCTGATGTTGCTGAATGGCTTAAGGATAAACCAGATATTCGTCGTGATGATGAAACAAGTAGCTCAAAAACAATACTATGTATGCCAATTGTAAATGGTCAAAAGAAGGTTATTGGTGTCGCTCAACTTATTAATAAGGTTAGTGTTCGATTTTTCTATTTTTTATTTGTTTTTCTTTTGAAATTAATTTTTTACGGAATATTATAGGAAAATTCATTACAATTTACCGAATCTGATATATCAATATTTGAGGCATTCGCTATATTTTGTGGACTTGGCATACATAATACACAGATGTATGAGAATGCATGTAAACTAATGGCAAAACAGAAAGTTGCTCTTGAATGTTTATCGTACCATGCGACCGCAGCACCAGATCAAACAGTGAAATTAATTCAAGACACAATACTACCAGCTGAGTCATTTAATTTATATAGTTTTACATTTATTGGTTGGTTTTATCGATTGACTTTTATTTATTTATATATTTATTAAGCTGATTCATTTTTATTTTTTTAGATTTTGATTTATCTGATGACGATACATGTCGTGCAACTGTACGAATGTTTTTGCAATTAAATCTGGTACAACAGTTTCATGTCCCCTACGATGTAAGTATAAAACATTTATTAAAGAATTTATCCATAATTAAATATTCATAATGCACTGTTAAATGTAAACCGTTGATAGTTCTTGATAAAATAAGAGGAAATAAAGCGGCATAAGTTGTTAATACAAAGTCTTTTCGTTTTATTTATTTATAAACTTCATTGTTTGTTTGTTTGTTTGTTTGTTTGCTCTTGTTATTGTTTGGAGAGTACTAAAAAATAATGGTTTTTACACATATAAAGTGTACACACGTTAAGTGTGGAGTTAGAAAACTTAAGAATTATATAGAGCATAGAGAATGTTTAAAAAACGATTTAACAATAATTTTTTTTCATTTTGTTTTGTAGGTACTTTGTCGTTGGATATTGAGTGTTCGTAAAAATTATCGTCCTGTCAAATATCACAATTGGCGACATGCATTAAATGTAGCACAGACAATGTTTGCAATGTTAAAAACCGGTAAAATGGAACGTTTTATGACCGATTTACAAATATTAGGACTTTTGGTCGCATGTTTGTGTCATGATTTGGATCATCGTGGTACAAATAATGCATTTCAAACAAAAAGTGATAGCCCATTAGCAATTTTGTATACAACAAGCACAATGGAACATCATCATTTTGATCAATGTGTTATGATTTTGAATTCAGAAGGAAATAATATATTTCAGGTTAGTTAATAAAAAAAAAACAAATTTTTTACAAAATATATGGCGTCTCCACTTGTATTGAATTTTTTTTTTTTTTTTAGTCAGACAAAATATAAACTTTCAGATTGAAAATGTACACATTGAATTTAAATAAAAACACTAGAGTCAAGTAACTATTACCATAAATATAAATAAATAAAAAAAAAAATCATATTTGTGTGTTAGATTTAGTTCTCATAAGTACTTAACTTTTATTAACCTTTAAATTGAATAAAAGTTTTCCACAAGAAGAAACTCCTTTATGTTACATAGAGAATAAATTGTATATTATTCAATTCTACATATATATATGTATGTGCTTTTCACATACACCAAAGTTATCAAGTTGTACAAATAAATTAAGACGTAACAATTGACTTGTACTTTCCTATTCAATTTGCATAAAATAATGAAATAATAATAATACAAATTATTTCTTATCAATAAATCAGTTTATTTCACATCTACTTATTATTACTATAAACTTTAAGTAGTTAAAATGTAGTTGTTATTAAAGCTTTTTTTTGCTATAATAAAATTTTTATAATGACTATAAAATGTAATTTTAATTGTTTGTGAGATTTTCTTAGTACAGCAGAAAAATGTAAAAATTAAATAAAAGTTAACCTTTTAAAAGCTCTAAAATAACAAAAAAAAAAAAAAACTAAGTTGAACAACAAGCAACTTAATAGAAATATGATACCAGATATTATATAGAACAGAAATGTAATATTAGATTAATTGTGTTAAATTTACAAATTAAAAAATAATTAAATACATTTTATCTGGTTATAATTGGATTTAGAATATTTTAACGTAACGTAACGTAATGTTAATTAATTAATTATATTAATAAATGACATTTTAAATAGGCATTATCACCAGATGATTATCGTAATGTGATGAAGGTTGTCGAAACAGCAATTTTATCAACGGATTTAGCAATGTATTTTAAGAAACGTAATAGTTTTCTTGATCTTATTGATAATGGTGAATTCGATTGGCAAAGTGAAGAGAAAAAAGAATGTAAGTATTAATAATATTTAAATAAAAAAAAAAAAACCCCTAATAATAATAAAATAAGAAATACTTATTATATAACTAAAAGCTTTCAAACAATTTAGCAGCTAACTCTTATAAATCATTATTAATGTAGATACTTTGGTGACACTTTTTATGGTTGTATTCTCTATAGAGTATTCTATTCAACATTTATGCTTTTATATTTTATTTTTGTTAAAACTGAAAACTTTCCTATGAAAACAAAATTTTATGCTAAAAATAAAAACTGATTTTTTTTTTTTTACTGTATCTAAATTTATGTTTATTTATTTATATAATTTAGTGTTATGTGGTATGATGATGACTGCGTGTGATGTTAGTGCAATTGCAAAACCATGGGAGGTACAACATCGTGTTGCTAAAATGGTAGCTGATGAATTTTTTGATCAAGGTGATTTAGAAAAGTCACAGTTAAATACACAACCGATTGCTATGATGGATAGGTAAAATATGTTTTTATTGATTTCCCTTTTCTTTAACCATTATTCTAGCAAATTTCCTTTTTTCTTTATTTTTTGAGGCTTTTTCTCTTTTTTTTTATTCTTTTTCGTTTTTATTGTTTATTTAGCAAATAAAATAGAAATGTGAAGAAAGGAAAAAATTAAAAGAAAAGGCAAAATATGAATACGAAAAAAAAAAAAAAAAAAATTAAATAAAGAAAAGAAAAGAAAAGCAAATTCATATCGGATTATATTAATATGCGTAACACAAGGTCATGGTTTTTATACTTTCGTTGATTTCGTGATTTCTATTTTTATCATTCACCACCCGATATAAATTCATAAATTATGAGAAAAAAAAATTTTTTTTTATTAGCTTTTTTCCGTTTGTTATTTCTTTTTTGTTCTGTTCTGATTTAAAAATGTAGAAAAAGCTCTAACGTAATCTTTAAGGAATAACTATAAAAATTTTTTCATCATTTAATTTACTTTAATTTTTTTTAATGATTTATCCGCGATAATGTTGTTGGTATAATATGACGTCATTAGTTAATATCTAATTAACAACAAAAAAAAAATAAATAAATAATAGAAAATTGTCATGTTTACACGAATGTAATGTACATGGATTGCATGTAAATGATTATTTGTATTCGAATAAAAATAATAACATCATATTTTGACAAAGCATATTTAATTGTTATAATTATAATGTATTTACAGATATCCTATAGAGAATACATAAATTTACTCAGTATACTAATTACGTACAGTGATTGCTCCGTTATTCACAATTAAAATTGATTTTCTATATTCGAAACAAAACGCAATGGCATGAATTGTATTTAATAAACATAATGATTCTCATATTGTTTTAACCAATTAACTATGATGTTTAACAACACGGACTAATATTTTATTTTTATAAATTAGTTTTCACTTCCCTAGTACGTATTAAAAGCAAGAAAAAATAACAAATTGTAACCAGTTATAGCAAGTAGGGTTGGCTACACATAAAAAGCACCATGTGTTTGATGCTACGTAAATCTGGGCCAAGTAGTAAACTTTTTTTATTTGATCAAATATAAATATGTAGTAATAGTCTTACTAAATTGTAATCTCTGCTCAAGAAAACATTAAATAATATAAACGGTTGAAATGGTTACAGGTTTACACCCGTCTGCAAAAGCTGCTTACAAAAATTTTCTTTCTTTATTTAAACGATTTCTTATCATAAATTATGCATAACTAGTGATTGATTTTAATTATTATTATTTATGATATTTATTATGATTCAATTGGAATAAAACCTTAATTAATTTATCTAATCATTCACAATAAAGGTTCAAGGTTTAAAACACACACAGAAAAAAAAAACAAATAAAATAAAATTCCTAATCTAAGGATGACAAACAAATATTAATTATTACCACCCGTTGTCCAGGATAGCCATATGCTGTTGAATTAATAGAAAAACAAGCCTGGGCCAATCTAATAATTTACTATAAACTGTATTTACTATGGCAACAAAGTAAATAAGGAAAATTATTTTTCTGTATTATTTTACAAGTAAATATTCTTTAGGAATTAATTTTCTAATTCTCTACAAGGGGAATTTTTGTTTATTTCTCGTATTAATCATAGCGAGATAATTATAATTCAAAAATGATTTTTTTTTCTTTATTCATCGAATGATAACCAAAAGAGAATTTTCACTTGTTATTCAGACACCGGCACTGTCTTAAATTCTAATTAATAACCTTTAATCATCTTTTATTAAATTTCTCATCTTTAAGTTATATTTTATTATAAATTATGTTAGAAAATACTGTCATAGAGAATTATTGTAATTAATAAAATGCCTCACTTAATAATACTTGGGTGGCAGATTAAAAATAGAAATGGAAAAATAAACTAAATAATTAATAATAATAATAAATGAAATAACAAAATACCACAAAAAAACAAAAAAAAAAAGATTATTAATCAACAAAACACAAAAAAAAAATTGTTTCTCTATAGTTTAATATTAATTAACAACAAAACAATGAATAATTAATTAAAACAATAATACTGAATGTATGTTAAGATGTGGGGCGAGAGAGAGATTTTATTACACCACATATTCCAATTTATTTATTACCACCCAATATTGTTCTATTCTATCTAGTTTATGCCTTTTATTTATTTTTTTCTGCTTTAACAACATCACAATGGAAAAAATTGGTAAAATCAATAAAAAAAAAGCCAAAAAAAAAAACGACAAAAACTTTTATCTTTTTCGTTTGAAAAAAAAAAAAACAGAATTTATGCAAAATCAAACATTTTTCCGTTGTTTTTCATTTATTATATTTTTTGGTACAAGAAAAGCTTCTAGCTTTAATAACTTTAAGAAGAAGATGATTTTTTTTTTTTTTCACTTACAAGGTGATTAATAAAAAATACAAAGAATATTTTATTTAATTAAAAATAATTATGACCTAGTTACGATTATATATATTTTTTTTTTTTTCATTCATTCATTCAAATAAAAATTAATAGTTCTGTAGATGACAAGTTTTTTGTACGTTTTTTTTTTTTTTTATGATTTATTATGAATACGCATAAACCCTAAAGCACAGATTATACATTGAATTTTTATTAGCATTTATATATAAAAAGGAAAATCGATTGCTTCTTCGATAGTTAAATATAGTTTAAAAGCTCATGCAAAAAAAACCATTTAAGTAAAAAAAAAAAAAACGAAAGAAGTGATACGAAAATCATAAAATATACGAAGCAAAAAGCTTTTTGTCATTAATCAGCGAGTTAAAACATTAAATTCAGTAATTATGCACTAAAATACTGATTTATCGATAGACAAAATCGTTCAATAGATCACTATACACCCTGTAATTATTATTATTGCTATAATAAGATAAATTTTTGTTAATAATTTCTCTTTCACCGTCTACGTCTAAAAATAAAACTTGAATGATGCTAAAAATAATTTTTTTTTTTATAGAGAAAGAAAGGACGAACTACCTAAGATGCAAGTTGGTTTCATTGATGTTATTTGTTTACCACTCTATCGTGTGTTATCAGAAACGTTTCCATGGATACGACCATTGTATGAAGGGACCGTCGATAATAGACAACATTGGCAAGATTTAGCGGAAAAAGTTGAAATGGGTTTAACATGGATTGACCATGATACAATTGATAAGCCAGTTGAAGAGTTTTCAGGTACGTTTTTTTAATGTTTTCCATTCTGTTTCAGGTATTCGGTGATTTTTTTTTTTTTTTTTCTTTTTTTATTACTCAAATTATCCCTTAAATAGATAAATCATATTCTAGTTAGTATTGCGGTTAGAGAAATGTTTGAATGTATGTACTCGACATGCTGTGCGCGTCTTGTTCCCATTAATTTAAAAGTTAATCCGTATATCGTGCTATTCATTTAATTTTAAATATGCTTCTGGCACGTACATTGCTATTTTGTTAATTGTGTAAAATGTGCTTGAAATTACTTTCGTTCGTTCAACATTAAATTTATTTGTTAAAAAGTGATTTTTCTTTTATAAAAAATGATTAAAAATGAAAACTGATGGGACCAAATGGGGATTTAAAATGAATAAATTTTATTTGTTGGTTAAATTTTAAATTTATAAAACTATATTACAGCATGCTCTGAAGAAATCAAAGATATTGAATTTACTGTGCAAACATTAAACTGTACACATCCTGAACAAAGTGATGTAACGACCCCAGAAAAACATCGTAATAAATTAAGTTTACGAAAGCCAAGTGCATTATCAAAGGCGGTTCGTGCAAAACTGAATAAATCTTTGTATAATAATTCGACGGTAATGCAACAACATCAACAGTTACAACAACAGCATAATCAGCAACAACAACAACAGCAGCAGCAACAAGAAAAGGAAAAACAAATCGTAACACCGTCAACAGATGATGGAACACAAGATTTTTCAGAAAATAATACACAAGTATGTAGTAATACGGCAACAACGTCTGCCGCTGGTGTTCACCTATTAAAAAATGAAAAGCACAAACGTAAATCGAAATTATGTTTACTTTTGTGACCAAAGTTTTTGTTCAGGGATAATAGTACTGAACCTGATGAATGACTTCAAAATATATAAAAATAAAATTTAATGCAATGAATGAATTAAATCTTAAAGAAAATACTCAAAGAAAAAATTTTTTTTTGTTTATTATTATTATTAATTAAGTTTATCTAAGTTTATCTAGTATTTTTTTTTTTTTTATTAATTAATTATTAATTGAAATAAATGTCATCACTAATTTAATTAATTAATAAACTAATTAAAACAAATAAATGTTACATAAAAAAAAAATAAATAAATTAAAGGAAAATTCATTAATAAACAGAAAAAAAAATTCTCATCACTCTTTCTCCCACACACACACACACATTTTTCACATATTTTAATGTGAATTTTATATATAAAAAAAAAAAAATTAAAATAAATAATTTTTAATCAAAAATTAATTAATTAATTAATTGATTAATTAAAAAAATGTTTTGTGATTTTAGTGATTTAAATGAATTAAAAAAGAAAAAATTAAAAAATTTCTTTTTGATGATAAATTTAAATAAATGTTTTTAAAATATTTTTAATTAATTAATTAATTAATTATAGATAAAAGAAAAAATAAAATAAAATTTTATGACACAATATGTGATGTATTTATCGTAAATTAAATTAAATTAATACAATGATAGCAACGTAGATAACATATAAATTCCACCACTTAATTCTCTTTTTAATCAAACATTTATTCAAACGTATCTCAGTCACAGCACATTTGATTGAAATTATTAATAAATTTTTTAGTAGATATTAGTAATTGAAAAATAAAAAAAACTTAAATAAAAAACTTAAATAATTAAGTCAGTGAGATTTATGCAGAGTAATTGAATTTCTAATTAGTAAAAAGTTTATTCACTAAGTTAAAAAAAAAAAAAAATCTTCTTAAATCAGTTTCATTAAACTTCTACTAGTACTTTCAAAGTACTTTTCAGGATTTTTCGTTTAAATTTACCAAAGATAAACAGAAGTAGAGACAAGTTTGCAAAAAAAAAGCAACACCTTTAACAAATCTGCGTTGGCAGAAGGATAAACATTTAGCGGAATTTTATAAGAAAGTATTTTGGTACAGTTACGGTTACGGCAATGAGATAAAAACTCTTATGCTTAATTGAAACGCGTTAAAATCGTTTTTCCTTTCAAATTTAATGTTTAATTCTTTAACGCAAACGTCCACAAATACCGGAAACTTCGAGATGGTAGCTTATGCTTTTCAAAGTTATAAAACCTTAACATGTCACTTCTAAACATTTTTATTACACTTTGTGTGTAAAATAATATAAGAATAACATATTATCTCTAATAATAATGCGTGCTGTACCATTTCAATCATAAAACAAAGGGAAAATAAAATAACAACAACGCAATATCGGATTTGTTTGTAATTCCAATAAAAAAATCAGTGAAATCTCATGACGTTAAATAACAAGGAGATAAAAAAAAAATCTTTATTTTATAATAATTATGTAAATAATTAAAATATAAATTAACTAAAGGCTAAAATAAATAAATAAATACAAATTACCATTAATGTTTTTATAACAAAAAAAAAAAAAAAACTATCATTTCACTTGTCTACTTGTAAAACTCCTGAAATTTTTTCTTTAAAGCTTTTTTTTTTCTCTCTCTCTCACGACATTAGAAACAAAAAAACTTTAATTAAATTGAAAATGTTGTACATAGGTATACAAAGTATCTCATATTGCAAATGTTTACCTTTTGAGAAATGTATTTAATGCTTTACATTTTCCTGTAAAATGTTAAAATACTTTGTCTGGATTGTTAGTAAAACTAATACAAAAAAAAAATGGGTTTTTAATGCTTCAAATAGTTGTAATAATAATAATAAGAATAAAATTTTATCCATTAATAAAGTAATTAAGTAAAGAAACCAAAAAATATATATATATATTAATTAATTCACATGAATGAGAATCCCAAAGGTGATATAAATTTTGGTGGTTTTTGTACACACATTTCCTTATCACAGCTAAATGTCAGGTCAGTGTTTTTGTTGTTTTAAAGGGAAAAACTTTTCGAAATGTATTGCATTAGAACCATTATAGAAGTGTAAGCTTATAGAAACACTTTTGGGAATTTTTAATCTTTAAAATAATTTTCAATATCATATCATTAATAGTGGAGAGCAACACATTTTATTCAACAAACATTCGTTAATTTATTCATAATATGCTTTTATAATTCTGACCGTTTTTATAAACAGATGGGAATTCGGTTATTTATTTATTTTTTTTTTTTTAAATTTAATTTCCCGAAAGATTTCCCGAATTTCCTTGTGATTTCATACAAGAAGATAAATTTTTAATGAAAAATATTCATGTGAATAAATTATTATATTTCACTCTTTGTATTTAAATTATAATAATAATAATAATTATAATAATCTTATAATAATAATAATAATAATTAGGTTGGGGGTAAATAATTGTTAAATGTGTGTAATTGGTAAAAATAAAAAATTTTAATCAAATTTAAAACAAATAAAATAAAATAAAAATTTTTTTTTTTTTGAATTTATGCTCAAAAAAGTAAAGAAAAAAAAATTTTTTTTTTTAAATTAAATTAAATTAAACAAAAAAATAAATAAATTCTCGATATAAACACATTACATTTGTTTAATTAGAATAATTTTTAACACATTTAATTTTTATGTATTTATATTAATTAATTAAAAAAAGAATAAATAATAAGAAATTTTTTAATCCTAGTCAATTTTTCGGTAAATGTAATTGTTGCGATTGACCTTTGATTAAATGAAAATGAGCCGACAAAATATGAGGCATAATATAAAAAAAAAAAATTTTGAATTCACGTCCCCAATTCATTTATATTTTCAGCTAAATAAATCAATGCATCCTGTGTATGCACTAGGGTTTTCCAGTATCGGAGAATTTTGCTAGTATCGATATTTCGATATCAAGCTCATAAGAACACCGATACTCGCGATAATTTTGTTTTTTTATTGCTTTAAGAAAACACTTATTTCTACTAACTCATTAATTAATTTTTTATTTTTTTTTTAAAAGCTATAAAACTCCCAAGATAGCTCCCAAGATAAATAAGCAACTCAGTAATGATCCATTAAAATGTTTATATAAAGGTATCGAAAGTATCGATATTTCCATTAAAAAATATCGATACTTTAAATATTAGATGTTGGTTAATAATATCGAAATTCGATACTGCTACTATCGATTCTGGAAACCCTAGTATACCATAATTAAAAATTAAAAATTCACGTCCCTGACCGAGTACACTTATATTTTCAGCTAGTAAAAATCAAAACACCCTGTTTGCACTTCAAATTAATTTAATTTTAATATTAATAATTAAAAAAAAAACAAAACATTCCTTAATCCATAATTCACTTACAATACATTGAAATCGAAGAAAAGACTGAAAACGAATCGATAACTACTGTGTAGAAAAATTATCATTCATTTTCGTCTTATTCTTCAACAATTTTTCCCACTGAATTATAATTAAAATTTTATTTAAATAGAAATTATGCATTTTTATAAAAAAGTTTTTTTGTAAATAAAAATAAAAAGAAAAAAAAATAAAAAAATTTTTTTTTGAGGAAAAAATAAATGAGAAGAGAAATTATATTAATCCACACAAAAAAAAAGTTTTTGTTTTTTAATTAAAATGTTTGTTTGTTGGCCCTTTTACAGCATAATTCGGTGATCCGTTGAACTCTTATTGGTGGGCTATGTGAATGTTAGGCTCAACGTGATGATTCGTCATTCAGGTAGTGAAGTTAGCATGGAAATGCAACGAAAAATCATACATTTACCATTGCTGAGAGTTTATGCTTCAATGGAACCTGATAAGACTTCTTTTCATCACTACTTACTCCAATTATAGATTATCCTTTGGCGAACAGTTTAAATACCCATCCGGAAAACATCTAAACACTAGTGGAAAAGAACTTTAACTCGTAACACAACACAAACAGCACCATTCCATCAATTTCTCCCATTTAAATAATTTAGAAATTAATTTTCCATAAAGGCTGATCAAAAAAATTATTAAATACTCAAACAAATTCAATTCGAATATAAAGCGAATAAACATTTTATCAGGTTTGATGGTGGAAAAAATAAATATTCAACGAACAAATTATTTATTTTACGATTTGTTCGTGACATCCAGTAACTTCAGCATATTTATATCCCAAAAGGTTTTAAATTTCTTCTAAAAAAACAAAAAAAAAAAATATTTCTCTATAGATTTCCTATTAAGTCCTTTCAGTTCTGTTTTTATATTTTTATTATCTGATTACAAGGTAAACAATTTTTTCTTATTTTATTTCCCAATAGAATATCCTTGGAATTATTAATGCCAAAAAAAAAAAAAGAAAAAACATTACACATTGCATACATGATTCAAGATCAATTGTATCAGAAAAATAGTTCGTTGGCGTTTTGTACTATCTACCTGTTTCTTTTTTGGATAAAAAAAGGGGTAGGTGTAGGTGGATAATTATTGATAATTTAAATTTGATATTCTGTGAAGTTTATCTAGTGGGAAGTAAGACATTTACTTTTCTAAAACATTTTGTAAACCCACACGAATGAACTTATCAGAGACTTCAAAGATTTTTTTTTTTTTTTTCATTTTTATAGCGGAGTCGAATAAACTTTCATCACAGTGCTGTTGCAATTCTTTCAAACTTTACAGGAAATATTTTCTAGGGTTTCTAATGCAAACTTTCGGTAATCAGAATAACTGTTTAGCGATCGCTGAGTTCCAAAACACCAGGTAAGCTATCCTAATCCTAACTTCAAAACAAATTTATTAGAAAAATTAAATTTCTTTAAACAACAAAGGGAATAAGAGAATTCAGCACAAACAATTTTAACGTCAGTCTGTAATTTATTCTGAATAAATATTTATACGAAATATTTGCATTGAAATAAGAAAATTTGTGTACTTTCTTTTCTGTTTCATTCTTTAATCAGTTTAATGAATAAAATAAGAGATTTTTGCAGATTTCTCATTTCACACTTTTTCTACAGAATGTTTTCCTTATGGTTTAACAAATATATGGGAAACACAAACACGAAACGAAGCCTGGAAAATTTTCCGTTTTAACACAAATCAAAACAGAAAATTTAAATTGAATTTAAATTTTTTCCCATTTTTTGTAAAAAAAAAAAAAAAAAAAAAACATATAGGAAAATTGAAAAATTAAATATTTATTAAATTATTAAGAGTTGGGGGGAAGGGGGGTCTTAAGTAGATTTTAGAAAATTAATTTTCTTTTTTTTTTGTCAACATTATTAAATAGTTAAATTTATGGAATATTCAGGTTGATGCTTGTTGCTGATGGTTTTACTACGAAAACATTTTAATTAATTTTATTTTTTAATATTTCAACATAAGCTGGATGGGTTGATTTGCTTCTTGTTTACTTTTGTATCCTTTTTTTTTTTTTGTCTGCCTTATGAATCGACAAATTTATTCTTTTATTCATTTTCAACCATAGTCGTTATATAAATAAATAATTTATCAAAACTTTGTACCCTAATCAAATTGTTAACGATTGACAAGTTTTTCGTTTTCTTTTGCTTCTTTTATTTATTTAATTTTTAGTTTTGTTCATTGGCGTTGGTGGGTTGGAAACAGGTAAATACTTAACAAATACAAATCAAATACAAATGAACATTAATTGATTGGTTTTTTGAATTTTTTTACCAGCTTATGGTGATAGTTCAGTCGCAATGGAACTAATGATTAAAGAACACAAGCTTCTTTATTATTTATACATGCCTCAGGATTGCTATTCCTAGCTTTTATAGGCAATTTTTTCTATCAATTTTTTCTATCTATGCAAAATGATTGTCTGATTTTAAAGAGAATTCAGTGAATCATTCAAATTGATTTTTTATTATTAAAATAATACAACGAACGGTTCAGTATCAACAAAATCCTTAATAAAATTAAAAAAAAAAAAACACCAATTTCTCTAGAAAAATACTGTTAAATGGTTTCAACACCCATTAACGAGGTTTTTCCACGTTATATAACAAAAAAAAAACACTTTGATTTTACATGAAAAACTTTTTATTTAAAATTCTCCTTTCAAGGAATTTTTATTCAAATTATTTACTTTGTTTTTTTTTTTTTTTTTTTTTGGCTTAATAAATAAGTTAATTCATTATTAATTAATACATTTCTTTTGCTTTAATTCGTTATTTTAATTAGTCTACAAATATGATAAATAAAATTATTATTTTTTTTTTTTTGTGTTTTTCGGGCGGTGATAGATCTAAAGTTTACGTTAAATTTCGCTATTAATTTATGGTAGGGAACAGAACATCCTAAACAATACTGTATTGTATACATAGTTCCATTTATTTGTTATAACAAGGAATATGATTTAAAAAAAAAAATGGAAGATTTTCATAAATAAAATGCGAATCGTTACAACGTTGAAACGTTTCGTATTTACCCTCGATTTAAATTAAAAAAAAAATTTAAAAAAAACTCCCTACTAATAATAATTAGTTAAAACACAAAATAGTTATTATTTGTTTTAAAAAATTAATTAATTATTTTATAAAATGAAACAGAAAGGATAACAAAAACTTAATGACGCGAATCTGTGGGTTTTTTTTTTTATGGAGTTTACATGAAAAATTCTTCTGTAGAGTGGGATAGTGGCAGTCACGTACGTCCTGGTCTAT
Source organism: Ptychoptera albimana (assembly GCA_961205885.1). NCBI lineage: Eukaryota > Metazoa > Arthropoda > Insecta > Diptera > Ptychopteridae > Ptychoptera > Ptychoptera albimana. The sequence goes on along the minus strand of OY540805.1, from coordinate 2,014,672 downwards.
CTAGTATCGAAATTTCTATAACACGTAAACCTCGATACGTTGGATCAGTTATTTGAAGTCCCTTTGGATTGTAAATTCGTTCATTTTGTGAAGCAATATATTTGGATAATTTACGTAAACACTAAAAAGGAACAAGAATTTTTTAATTATTTATTCTGAATCATTTAGATGCAATACCGTTTTACCTTTTCATAATGTGTTTCTGAACACATATAAATTAAATAGGCGGTTATACATGCAAGACACCCTTCACAATATGTACTGCAAGAACCCTTTTCAGCTTCAACAAAATATTCATTTAATTTATTTATTGTCGCCTCAAATGTTAATCTATCAATCTTAAACGATATAAATATTAATTAGCTTAATTAATTATTAAAATTAAAATTAATAAAAATGTTGAAACATACTCGACTTTCTAATTCTGGTGGAAATCGTGTTTGAAATTTGACAGCAGTTCCTTCGCTATAGTCCCTTTGTATAAAAACTTTCATATAATTTGGTTGTAGTGCTGGTGTACTTGGTTGTGACATTCTGCGTACTCCGGACATAACAACAATAATTCCAAAGTAAAATAAAATCAAGAAAAAAAAAAAAAACACAAATAAAATCAACAACTCTTCACACTTAATCTTCTGCTAAAAAAATACTTTTCTTCTATTCTTTTAACCAAAGAATTAATTCAATTTATAACTATAATTACGTATATATTTGTTTTAAATTATTAATTATTTTATATATTTATATGATAATAAATTATTTTTTTCTATTTTTCATGTCTAGTTTCACTTTTTCTTATAAGATTTTTGATAAATATTTGTAAGCTGTCAAAAAAAAAAAAAAAAAAAAAAACGTACACAATATCAATAACGATAACAATGCATATGGTAATAATTTTTTAGTAAAGACACAATATATGCCATCTATACTAAATTTATTTTTATTATCTCTATACCGATTTAGTTTAAGCACAAACCAATAATTTTATCGTGTTTTTTTTTTTTATCTAATTAATTAATTTTGATTTTTATTAATTAATTAATCAATTAAAACTCTAAGAAAACTTTTAAACTGATTATTAAGAGCATATTTAATCATTAAAAGTTAATTTGAATGAGTTACAATCAAACTTTTTTGTTTTTGGAATCGTGATTCTGTCAAACAAGCGATAAAAATTAATGAAAATCCTCGTTTCGATTCCATGGATGAATCTGATTACTGCTGAAGCATATTATGTGATGAATCAACTAAAAATAAATTCAACAAAGATAATCAACATGCTCAAATAAAACGAATGGAAAAATAATAAAGCGATAAAGGCACCAGAATCATCAATAAACTTTTTCAATTAAAACATTTTTTTTACCCCACAAATCCGTACCAAATCCGAATCCAAAGGGGAATCTGTAAAAAAAAGAAAAAAAAACACAGGAAAACGAGAAGTGGTTTTATTAATAAAAAAACAGAATTTTAATGCTTTGTATCCGCATATACGTATCGCGAACAGTTAAAAAGTTAATCGGTCATCTGCTGAATACAGAATACCAGCAATATGTCGTTTGGTAATTTAAAAAAAAATTATGTCGAACTTTACCATTATTACACCAGGTTTATGTGGGTGATCCAAACACTTATCAGCTGTTTAAATGCAGAATAATGATCCTGATAACCACCACTTTCCAGATAAGGAATAAAAAGAATAAATAATGACGTTTCTGCTGAAACTGCTGAAAAAGCTCGTAAATTAATGCTTTTAGAGCGATTTTCACACTGTTGTGTACTTAAATTTAATTAATTGGTGGCTGTTCCTGTTGTTGTGTAACTTCCAAGGACCAAGCATTAGACTGATAAGGGGTTTTACCTCTGCCTTTACTGTTACTGACGTTTTTAATTAATTCACATTTTGCATTTTGTTTTATCAGTGTCTGATGTTTCACGTAGGTAACTGACGTTTTCTGTTGTTTTTTTTTTTTTATTATTGGTAGCCATTTACCTTTGAAAATTAAATTAAATGAAAATGAAAATGCGCTGTAGCAACGCAAACTGACAACAGTTCGAAAATTCCATATCAAATAACGTGTCAACGCTTTTCTCCACTAATTGATTCAATAAATTAAATTTGTATTTACGTCAGTCAAACCAAAAAACATCTCCAGTAAAATGTGGAGACAAGCAGATTTCGCAGCATATTCAAAAGCGCATCGTTCATTGTGTAAAGCACATGGTAAAGATAGAAAAAAAAAAAAAGAACTTTAATCGCATCGCGGTTGGATTTCCAATTGTGAGTGTCGCGTGGGAGAAATGGATTTCTACGCACTGGTAAAACCACTTTTTCTTCTTTGATTTCGATGATGAAGAAGTCGAAAATTAAATTTAGTCCAACTTTTTAACGAGTTCACCAGAAAAACGTCATACATCTATGCGGTTTTCACTTGGTGCAATTAATTGGCGCAAGCAAATCAATTATTTTTATTTCATTTCACTTCGGTTGCTGGTGAAACAGAGTTGGATTTTAACCTCTGTGGATGACTGGTGCATGGTTTCTCGTGATTTAAATATCCTGAGAGGCTTTCTAAAATTGTTTTTTCTTTTTTTTTTTAATCATTCACAACTGTTGTGTTGAAAAAGGGTTGAAATAATCTCTGTGGATGCAAAACGTGCTTAGAAAAATCTGTGAATTTTAGTGATTCAAACACCCTGAGATTTCTATTTGAATTACCAGAAAAGCCTTTCTAAAATTTGCATTTTTAAAGGTTGTCTATCGCGGTTAATTCGATGAACTTACTTAAAAGCTTTACACATGGCTTATACTAAGTTATTTCCAGTATTACACAAAATTATACCAAGACTCAGAAGAATCCTTAAATAATGTTCTGGCTTCAAAAGCCGCTGATTTGCTGATTTCATTGTTCAAAGTGTGCAAAAAAAAAAAAAAACATTTTTTAACATAGTCATGGTTATTTTTTATCGTTATTTCCCGTGCTTAAAGCTACGATGAATTTACAAAATTATTTTTTAGTTAAAGCACCAGTGATGTCCAGTTTTAATTTTTTCCTGTTTGTTGTGTTCAAACTATAAAAACGCACATCTGGTGCTCATTAATTTTGATTATATTGGCGGCGGTTTTTATATCGTTTTTCTTTTTTTATTTACCAAAAAAGCTTTAAAGTTTAACGGTAAAATGTTGAACTGAGTAATTAAATAATTAATTTATCAATTCGATTCAATAAGCAATATTATTTAGTTTATTCACAAAATTATGCTTTATGAAATTGGGAACCAATTTATTTGCTTAATTTACTTGATTTTCTATTTCGATTTCGATTTCTCATTCATTTTATTTCAATTTTACCCAATTGGCTCGTTTTATTTCGTTGAAACATTCACAAAAGACAAAAAATTATGTAATGGAAATGAAATAAATGACTTTACTATGGGGTTTATTTTTTTGTGGGTGAAAATTGTCTTGCACAGCGGTTTTCAAACCTGTGGTGAAGCGTAAAGCCCCAAGTGTGGCTTTCAAATAACCAAAAGCGACGTCTCATTAGTCATTTTTCGTATTACTTGGTGAAATAATAATGAAAAAGTTAATTAAAATAGAAAATAATCATAAATCCATCGAAAACAAATTTATTATTTAAGCATCAAACAGTGATTTGTTTTTTTTTTTTTTTTTTTGATTAAAATTTAATTGCTGAGCTTTTACTATAAACAGTAAAAAATTGTGAATATTCTAATGCTGGAGGTTTTTGCCGTATTGTCAGTAGAAAATAAAAAACATTCGTTCCAGCCAGCACGGTAAAACCACGATAATTATCCATTCGATGAATTTTCTCTTAATTCGCTAATTATTTTCTTATTTATCTAACATCGAAAGTGTTTATTCATTTAAATTACATAGAAAGCGAAATTTTATTAATTGATAAGAGGAAAAGTTCGGTTATTTCGATGATGTTTTACAGCAATGAATTTTTTTAATTATTTTTAATTACTTTTACCAAAAAACCAATGGAATAAAAAGTAAAATGATGGAACAGTGACTCTCGATAGTTTTTGATTATAAAATTCCGCTGAATACCGACAGAAAATCCTCGCTCGATAATTAACTTTGGATTATTTTTAATTAGAAATTAGATTAAGCGTTGAAATAATTTTCTTGTTTTGATAAGAAAACAATTAAAAACTCTGCACCTGCATCAAAGTACTCAAAATTGATTACGTTAAAGAACTAAATGCGATACAAAGAAATTTTATTATACTCAGGGGATGAAACGTGTTATAAATATGTGATGAGCTTGGAATAAAAGCTCAGCTCTTTAATCGATTCCATTTAATATTCTGCAATTATTGTGATCCTGTGATTTAAGTTGCTTCGTTATGTTTAAAACATTTTTTAAATTAATGTTTGTGCACCAATAAGGTCATAAGTGTGCTTTTTATTCCGAAACAGTCGTAGCAGAAGCTTAAACATATTCCAAATGTAAGGAATCTTCATCGTATGATGCTCCTTTCTCTCTTTATTGTTTGCAATTGCAGGAAGCTTTCTTTGTTACCTTCCGTAGTTCTGGTGATGGTTTTCTTGATCTTAATATTCTTCAATAAGTACTGCTCTGTTATCCCACTTCCATAATAATAATAAAAAAAAAAACTCAAACACATCAGCGATACGCAACTTCATAAATATTAAATATTAAATTTGACAGACTGGTGTGATGTAAACATTGGCAGTGTTTTGTGCGGTTATCAGTGTTCCGTGGTTTTACCATCAGCAACATTAATAATTTAAATAAAATAATAATTTTATTACATAGAAATGATGGCAGTGTAGTTTTTTTTTCTCTTTAATTTATTCATTAGCAACCGTTTTTTTTTTTTTCTTTTTTTTTAATCTAAGGAAATGAATTTCCTTGTTCTTGGTTAATTTTAGAAGGGATAAAGAATTTTTGTTTACGAGCGTACATCAAATTACAAACAGTATTACAACTTTATTGAATAAACGATAACAATTTGCTTGTATTCATACAAACTTTAGGATTATGTCGAATAAAAGTAATAACGACTAATAAAATGTTTAATTTTATAATAGGAAATCATCTGTCTTACATGCATAACCAGATTTATGTTGTATTAACTTTAGCGGTTACGGGAAATAGTCCCAGACTGTCGATGATTAAATAATTTTTATAGAAGAATTTAGTGTTTGGTGGAGCAAACTAAATAATACTGCTCACCTGAGAGTTATCAGGCCAACGTGAAACTTTTTATACGGAATAACACCATCTGAGTTCTTTTGTGAATTCTTGTAAAAAAACTTTCAAGGCGTTGTAGGCATATTTAAACGTGAAAGCCTAACTAAATAATCTCTGTGCGAATTAAATTTGTTTTCGGTTTTATTTTATTTTTGCTATTCAATAACAAAACAAAATTATTCGCGTGATGATTATAGATAAGATAATAAATTTCTATTTTATAACCAATTTAATGAATCACTCACTATATGTGATATATCATTTCGTTTATAACTTTTCCTTTATCCATCAATTTATATGGTAATACAAGTAGTTATCGGGGGGTTTTCTATTTATATTTCACTAAAGCTAGGCTAAGTGTTAAAGCAAGAAATAGTATTTGGTGTTATTTGGTAAGCAGAATATAAAAAAAAAACATTCAATTTGTTAAACCACGAAAAAATTTATTTCTACGCACGTGATTATTTGTTTTGATAGTTTTTCCTACCATTTTCCGGTTTCTGTTTCTTGATTATTTTTTTTATCAAATTTCTTAGAAGCTTATTGTGATACAAAATAAATAAATAAAAAATTATTTTATTTATTAGGAAATAAAATAAAAAAACTCGTCTTTATTGCCTAAATAAATAAAATATTATTTGCCTTTGTGAACTTTCATCATATTTTTTACAACGTTTTTGACAAATATATAACGAAGAATTATTAAAAAGAAAAAGCTTTTACGTTACTAGGATATTCGATATGTTTTATGTTATTTATTCAGGGAATTTTTTTTTTATTTACTTGTTTAGCTTTTACAAGCATTAAAATAATTACTTGAGTAGATTTTTGATTATAGTTTTATTGAATGAAGGCGCCTACATTTTTTTTAATTGTGCTGACCTAACTGGTTTTGGGGGGTTTTTTTTTTTTAAAGCTTTATGTATAAATTTATCTAAATTTAAATGTTTTATCTAAAAATTGTAGGAATATTGTCCGGATAACACGTAATATATAAGGAAAACTATCGATAACAATAAATTAATTATTCTTTTCCCAAGAACACACGAGTTAATACACGAGTGTTATGGTAAAACTATTTGAATCTCCGTTAAAAACACGTAATAACCCTTGAAACATAATATAATAATCAGGTAACAAGGATACACACATAAGATAGAGTTAAGAGATAAGAGTTTTAGTTGATTTTATCACAATTTTCTAATAAAGAAAAAAATAATAATTTTTTCGTTTATTCATCATACACTTTGTGTTTTAATAATTTATGTTGAGTGTATGACATTATTTTCCACGTGAATAATTTCTAATCATAAAATTATCATAACAGTAATAAAAAAAAAAAATTTATATTATATTTTCCTCGGTTTATTTACGTTTTTTTTTTTTTTTTTTTTTGCATATTACGTTAGATAATTAATTTTTCGTTTTGTTTGTTATGGTTTTGTAGAATTTTTTTTTTTTTTTTTTTTTTAAACTAAAACGATGTATAATTATGTGATAATAACACTAATAATTAATAATAATAAAATAAATAAAAATGTTTATAGATAATAATCGTAAAAACTAAATATGTGATGCATTTGTTACGATTTTTTGAAATGCAAAATTACTAAAACATTCGTGTACTGCAGTGCAGTGCTGTTTAAAGGGATTAGCTTGCTTTTTGTTTGTTTGTTTGTTTGTTTTTTTTTTCTAATACACTTAAGTTAAGCACCGCAAAAGGGTTGTTGCTATATGTATATACATTTTATTATTAAATGCTAAAACCTTGGCTTGTTTATAGATTTTAGTCCATTGTTTCTATATTCGTTGGATAAAACATTTTTATGATAATTTGATACTGCACACCACGTCTTACGGATATTTGATTACACAACAAAAAATTAAATAAAACTTTTTCATATTGTAGAAGAAATTTAAAATAGATGCAACAACAATAATAATAATAATAATAATACTGATACTGGATCCACCCACATAAACATTTACAAAATTATTTTTTGCTTTTATTTTTTATTTATTAATTTACCTTCTTTTTTTTTTCTTTGGCTAGTTGTTTGTAGATTTTGTGAAAACTATAAACTTTAAATAAATAAACATTGTACGAGTGGAATTTATTTTAAAATTATGTGATATCATTATTCTGTATTATCATAAATAAAAGGGTTTTTGTTTAAAATTGCAGCACGTGCACAGGGCATTAGTATGCTTAAATGGGTGTATTGTCGTTAAAAGCTTCTTATTGAACGTTGCAATATCATAAAGCTCTTTAAATGTAAACTTCAAGCCCACGATTATTTATCCGTAACCGCAATCTGAGTTCAATTTCTATGTTATCAGTTCTAGATCGTGGTACAGGAAACTGTAACATTATGAAAATATATTTCAGAACATCCTGACAGTATGCGTCTTAATTCTACAAATAAATCAGATAAATCAGAACAAACAATCAAGATAAAATAAATGGAGAACGTACTGTTATCACAGTAATAGAAACTTTCTTACGGAACTTTCTTTATGTTCAAAATCTTTTTAATTAATCCGCATAATTTAAATTCAACAGTAAAATGTTCAACAGTAAAAGAAATAGAAATAGAAAAGAAAACTCCATAAAATGACCATAATTGGGAGGGATTAATAACGCATAAATTTCACTTTATTAAAAACATTGCATTAAACAATCTAATTGGTTTTACTTTACGTTTATAAAAATACAAAAACTCTTGTAACATAAATTATTAAAATAAAAATAAAGTAAACATTTTTACTATGCTTATCAATATTGACATAAATCGAGTTTTCACTCTTTTTTTTCTTTATCACTTATCAATCATGTCAATTATCTATAGACATGCTACCATTATTGATCAAATTTCTATTTGACAAAAATAATCTGAATGGGTCAATAATTTCTCTATATTATAATAAAATCCATTTCTATATGCAGAATTAAATTAGTTTTTATTTATATACATTGTGCTGGTTCTTTGTTTTGTAAATAATGCGAAAAAAATTTTGTTAAATGTGCAAGCAAACTACGTTTTACTTTTCTTTAAACTTGTCTAGTCTAGATAAAAACTTTACGATTAGGTATTAAAAATAGTAAAAAAAAAGAAGTTAATTAGTTGTTCCGGCACTTATTGTGTTGCAGTTTGCAAGACAGAAATCTGTACTTAACTAAGCGCAATTAAATGACCTAGAATATACAAAGCTTATAAAAGCAATCAATATTGATAAGAAATTCACATTTCACATTCATTACTTACAAGTTCAAGGTAGATCGAATATTCATATGGTCAATGTGTCTGGTTAATGTGTGTTAATCTGTTCGGTGTGTTTATGTCAATGAATGTCAAGTTCAGTTAAGTTACATAAAAAGTGGCAACGAAATAAAAAAAGAAGCATTTTCGTATTATATAGCTAATTAAGAAATTTTATGTGATAACATTAAAACCCATTAATATGCAGGCGAGAAAATTACTTTTGTATTCTGTGACATGGATACAAATTATTTTTATAAACCGTTGTGTTATGTGTGATAATAATTTGGACGCCTATGTTATGGCCACCAAGGCACAATGTTATTCATCGAAACGTATTTTTCCATGTATTAAATATCGTGGTGCCAGATATATTTGGACATTAGCTACTGGTGGTATGGATATATTTGATATGGATAATAACACAAATATAGAGAATGGTTGGTCATTAGTACAGATAGCAGACCCTGCCAAGGATATAATTTTCACAGAGAGTAGACAATTGACAAGTAAGTTGCGTTAATAATTTTATCAAAGAAAAACTGTACGTACGAACGGTTTACCATGATTTTGTGGTAAATTATTAAAATCGAGTAAAAGTGTTAATAAGAATGAAAATCGATAAAAAGTTTATTTTCCCAATTAAATTATAATTTTGTAATTTAGGTGATAACGAAATCATCAGAGCATGGAAATTCATTAAACGTTCATTTGGATCTTTTATTGTTAACCATGGTGTAAGTATTAAAATTGGATCAGACAGTATAGCTAGGGTAATAGATGAGGACGAGGACACTGACTCATTTGGAGGTGGGTTTAGTTTTTTTTCTCTTCTGCATTTTGAAAAATTAAAAGAAGAAATTTCTGTTTCAGTATCTAGAAGAAAGAAAAATAGAAGGAAAAAATGGAGATTTATATTCCCCTTGGCAATACTTTTAAAATTGGGACATCTGAAATTATTTTTATTGCCTATCATTTTTGGGATTGGCATAATAAAATTATTATTAATCTTTGGCGGTGTACTGTTAATACATTTCTTCCGAAGTAGTAAAATGTATGTGGTCCAACCGCAAGTAGTACAGCCACATGTCATGCATACTCACAGCCATCCAGTGTCTGTACCAGAAGCTGTACCTGGTAAATTTCTAGTCAATTCTTTATGCAAATTTATATTAAATTTATTTTTTATTTCTCCTAATTCAGAAGTTAGTTTTTCATCACTTTACGGCGGTATACCGTATGAAAGTTTAAGGAATCCAAGTCATACGTTAAGCAAAGATTGGGCCATTAATCGGGCGTATAGTGCTTATGATTATTTAATGGGGGCTAATGATGAAACCATGTAGGGGTTTTGTTTAGGTAAATATATTAGTCATTAAATTAAATAAACTTGAGAACCTTTTTGGTTTGTTTTTAAAATCTCTGTAACATTTGGTATTGATAAATAAATTATTTCGAATTAAATTGTTTTCCAGTTTGTTTGTTTGTTTTGTTTTTTTTACTTGGATTCTATGCGTTATTACCAACGATTGAGTATTAAAGATACGCGATAATAATTCTATTTTCCGTTTAGATGGAAAAACACTTGCAAAATATTTTTCTATTATTAATTAGATTTACGTCATTGTGTTCCGCTTGTTAAGTAAAAGCTTTTTATTTACATTAACTAAAATAAAAACTATTTTAAGTTTTATCTAAAGGTTAAAAAATCAATTTTTCATATCATATCAAAACACTTATGCTGATAATAAAATTGAAATAACGTTAAAGTGATTAAATTAATTTCAATGTAATAAAAATTCGTTCGTACGTTCGTTCGTTTTTTTTTTTTTTTTATGTAAATTTTGTTCCATCGATAATATTTTAATAATAAATAAAATTCCACTCAATAATAAGCCATTAAATACTTAAAAAAAAAAAAATATATTATTGCCTGAGTCACCATGACTTGGGATGGGTGATGTAACGCGCGGTTTAGTTTACTAAAATCAATTTATTTTTTTTTTTTTTTATTGTTTATATTTTAATATTTTGGGATAGAATGTCAATTAGTGATAATTTGATAATACTGTTTCGTTAGATAAGTGATTAATGAACAATATAGAATTTCCATTTAACAATCGCTAAGTATTCAAAAGGACCATCAATGTCCTATCTAATAATCGTGATTAGTTCATGATTTTCCAATTGCTTTAAATTTAATTCTATAGTAAAATAAACTAAGAAAGTAATAAAAAGAAAAATTACCCCAGAAATTCGATGAATATTAAGTCTGTGTTAACAAATTTAGGCATAGATTGAATAAAATCGGTAAAAGTTTTTTTTTTTTTTTTTTATTTTCCTCACACTACTAGAAACCAAATAACACAAAAAAAAAGAAAATGTTTTGCCTTCAGTTTTGGCTACAAATTTACATTAAACTTTCTTTATCCAAGTTGCTATCCAATTTGATTTCCTTTGTGGTATCAGTGGTAAATGAATTTTTCCTCCTACTTACGATTTACACTAAGAGCCAGACTTATTTATGTTTAATGATTATTTTGAGTAATGCAATGTACTTAATTAAATTACCTTATTTATTAGTCGGTTTATGTTTAGGATATTAAGTAGTTACGCTTGTTGTATCATTTTTTTTTTTTTGTTATTACTAAAGTTACCAATATACAGCGATGTTAACAATAAAAAAAAACGAAAAAGTTTGTTAATTCGATTTGATTTCTTTTTTTTACCAATAAATATTGACTTAATGATGTACGAATAATGATAAGGGGGACCCAATAAAATTCATTTTGTGGTGACAAGAAGGTTAAACAAACACACATGTCCCATAATGAATTTATTTTCCAAACTATTAAGGATTTATATTTAGCATTTAGCACTTACCATTTCCTAGTAAATTTAATTTTAATCAAAATAATGCATTAATCTTTTAAGCCACTGTTTAAATACTTTAAATCCTTCAATAATATAAATTATCAGATTTTATAACACCAGATCACTACAATTCGCTTATATATATTTTTTTTGAAATAAAAATTTGAATCCGATTAAACAGGGAATGCAGGAAAACTCTGCAAAAATTGAATAAATAAAAAAATTAAAGTCATTTCTTACAACGTTCAGAACAACAAAAGCCTAAGGTAATATACGAAAATTAGTCAGTTAAATAATAAAAATAACTCGTTAAGTATTATGACAAGACCATTAGAACAGCCAATGTAACCAAAATAACCTCAATCAAATGAAAAACAAAACATTTCTTATCAATAGAAAACTTAAAAACGTTTTGTTAAATATTTTTATTCTAGTTCACAGATTATAAAATAAAAATTAATCTTTAACCACATAGTTTTATCAGTTATCATTCACTCATTAATGTTCTATTGAAATAACATTAAAAATTATTCGGATATCCGTTTAATGCTGGCCATCTAGACACTACAATAAAAATTTGCATTTACGATAACCGAAGGCATAGTAATTTAGTTTCTTTAAAAAAAAAAAAATGTGAATTTCCGGGAAATCAGAGCATAAGCTTTTTAATTTCCTTTAACAGTTACTTACTTGTCTTCAGCTTAAACCATACCCCAGAGACAAATATTTTTTATTTTATTTTGTTTATTCAAACATTTACCTTTACGACGTTTGTTATCCAAACGAAATTAAAAATTAATGTTTTATGCTTCTAAATGTGACTTCAATTAAAAATTAAAAATTAAAAATTAAAAATTTAAAAAACAAATTACTGTCCGTAGCACACATCATTCAAAATAAATTAATTGTATATTAATTCTGTTTTATTTATTTATTTTTTATTATTATTATTATTATTAATAATTATTTTTATTTATTAAACTTTATGTTGTTTGAATTTTGTACATGCATCCATCGTGTTTATTGCATTTATTATGTAAAATCAATTGAATTAAATGCTTATATGGGCGTGAATATCGTGAATATGATTTTTAATACAGATTATTAAGTATTTCAGGGTTTTATCTATTATTATTATTATTATTATTATTATTATTATTATTATTATTATTATTATTATTATTATTATTATTATTATTATTATTATTATTATTATTATTATTATTATTATTATTATTATTATTATTATTATTATTATTATTATTATTATTATTATTATTATTATTATTATTATTATTATTATTATTATTATTATTATTATTATTATTATTATTATTATTATTATTATTATTATTATTATTATTATTATTATTATTATTATTATTATTATTATTATTATTATTATTATTATTATTATTATTATTATTATTATTATTATTATTATTATTATTATTATTATTATTATTATTATTATTATTATTATTATTATTATTATTATTATTATTATTATTATTATTATTATTATTATTATTATTATTATTATTATTATTATTATTATTATTATTATTATTATTATTATTATTATTATTATTATTATTATTATTATTATTATTATTATTATTATTATTATTATTATTATTATTATTATTATTATTATTATTATTATTATTATTATTATTATTATTATTATTATTATTATTATATCACTTGAAACATTTATTGTTTTATTAAATAATTAAATAATAAAGAAAAGAAAAACAATAAGCATAATTATTACTGTTTACCTACCCACTTTATTTAAATTAAAAAAAAAAAAAAAAAAACAATTTAAGTTTTAAAGATGACAAAAACAGAATTTACTTTTCCCAATTCAATTCTAATAAAATGTGTAAGAAAAATTGTCAAATATATTTATTTGAAAAGTGAATGAAATGAGTGGGAGGTTTTTTTTTTTCAACAATTTTTTATTTTTAATTAAATATTATTTTGATTGTTGTTTTATTTATTTATTTATTTTTTTTTTTTGGTAAAGGTAAATATTTGTGGAAATAAATAAAAAATAAAAATAAATTATTTTTTCTTTTTATAAATTTAATGGAATAATAAGCAAACATACTGTATGCGTGGCATATTGAACAATAGAAAAATAATAATAATAATAATAATAATAATAATAATAATAATAATAAAATAGTATTATAAACACTAGAACACCATTTAAAGCGAAAAGCTCTGGAGAATTACTTTATACGCAAGTTTATTAATCGGAATAAAATATTCAACGATGTTAAAGATCTGAATGAGGTGAGTTTTTCAAAGTAGCAAAACAAAAAAAAAGTCAAGGCGCGCGCATACACGAACGTTAATAAAATTTTCCAACATCATAGATTCAAACCGTAAACAAATACAAATTTGTTGAATTTGAAGTTTTACAACACAATTTTCTCCGTCGTTTTTCCCACATATTTTCCTTTTCATTTTCATTTTTTTTTTTTGGTTTGATCTAACTTTTCTCAGTTTTTAAATCCGTAGCCAAAAATATAGAACAGACGGTTGAAAACATTCAACGTGATGGGTTTGGATTGTCGATTTTTTTCGTGTTGTTCTCCAAATTTAATTTAATTTTCTTTTTTTTATTTTGAAATAAATTTATAAAAAAAAAAAAAAAAATAGAGAAATTTAAAATCACTGTACTTTCAATTTCTATATCAGATTACAGAAATGATTATAACATATTTTTGTGTGTGTGTGTGTTTGCTGCAATAAAAGTTAAACGATATTTGCTATAAAAGTAAAATAGAAAAAAATTTATTTAAAGAAGCGAAAAGAAATTTTATTTTATGCGATTTGTTGATTATTAAATTGTTTTGTTTTCGTTTTTTTTTTTTTTTTTCATTAAATGATTAAATATGTGCTTTATGTGTGAATTAATGTGAAAATAAGTGTTTTAAGTTTGATTTTTTTTTTTTATTATTTTATATTTAATAGTGATTAGTGATTATGTGATTAAAATTAAATGATTAAAAAAACAAGAATAATTAATTAGCAAATTAAATATAAATTTAAAAAACATAAAACAAAACAGAATTAAAATAAAAATTAAAAAAAAAAAAAGTGAAAATTCAATTAAATTTGATTATTTCGTCGACGAATAAACTTTTTTTTTTGCTGTTTTTCCAATGTTTAAAAATAGAAAATTCTAGTTCGTTTATATTAAAAAAAAAAAAAAAAACATTAAACAACATTAACATTTTTTTATTTTTTATTTTAATTATGCTTCATTAGTTTTTTGTTTTTCTATTAATTAATTAATAAAAAAAAAAAACTAGGGATATCAAATACGAATGAAAGAAACTTTATTTTTTTTTTTATTTTTCTTTTGTGATTTTAATGAAATTAATTAAATGTGAACAAAAAGTTAATTTTTTTTTTATAAATCATTAATGAGCTTTCTAGTTATTATTCTTTTATTTTGGCTGTAAAGTGTTTAGATTTTTAATTTAACGAATTTATGTGATACAGTGAAAAACGGCAACAAATTAATCAGATACAGGGAAATGGAAATTTAAATAGCAAAAAAAAAGAAATAAAATAGAAAGTAAGCAAAATTATTAATTAACTTGTTTAAACTTTATTATGAATGAGAAAATAAATATAAAAATGTTAAAAAAGCAACAGCCCTAAGATTATTCCTATCCTTTAAAAGGCTAAACAAATTATTAAAAAAAAAAGAGTCAGGGATTACTTCACAAATATTTGTTAATGCAAAGTAAAAAAGCTTTAATTAACGAGCTTCAATAAGAAAAAAAAAATAGAAAAGCAACAGCCTTATTATGACTTTTCTTTGCTAGGCTACAAAAATTATTTTTTTTTTAAAGGAAAGACAGCGATTATTTCACAAATATTTGTTAATGCAAAGTAAAAAAGCTTTAATTAACGAGCTTCAATAAGAAAAAAAAAGAAGAAAAGCAACAGCCCTATTATGACTTTTCTTTGCTAGGCTACAAAAATTATTTTTAAAAGGAAAGTCAGAGATTATTTCACAAATATTTGTTAATGCAAAGTAGAAAAGCTTTAATTAACGAGCTTGATTTAAAAAAGCAAAAAATTCTTCTGACGTAAATTGACCCCTTTAAGATAAAAGCCAAACTAATTCTTTGAATCCTAATTTTTCTATTTGAATAACACATGTTTTGTATAAATTAACAAAATATCGCTTTGATTATTCCTTAACATATTTAAGCATAGAAAAAAAAAGAAAGAAAAAGAAAGTAAAACGATTCGTAGCTGTGTAACACAATTTAACTCTGACGTCTAGATAATTATTTTATAATTTCTCACACAATACATCATAATTAAGGGAAAAATAAATTTAATAATGAACATTTTATGATTCGTTGAAATTTCCTTTATTGTTACGCCAACACCATCATCTTCACGACACTAATGAGAAAGGAAATAATATTCATACAGGTTTTTGCGTTTTGTAAAATTTTTTTTTTTTTGTAATTAAAAATATAAATTCATTGACAGTAAATATTCATAATTTAAAGCGATATTAAATTTATTATTATTATTATTATAATTTATATGTCACATTTTTAAACATAAATTTCTCAAAATTTATTACTTAACACAATTACATTTTTCGTGTTTATTACATTAATGTAAAAAAAAAATTTCTTTATTAAGTATAAACAGTTTAGATGATGAGTCTTTAAAATGTAAATAAAAAAAATTAAAAAAAATCATCATCATGTAGATTAAATTACATAGAAACCATAAGCTCGTCCTCGTACATACATGTTTTCTGTTTAAAATAAAACAAAACGAAACAAAAATGAAATTTTTCATTAAAAATTTTGTGTTGGAATAGAATTTTCCATGTACTTTGTATTTTCTATGATGACTAAAGCATAGAATAAAAAAAAGGGAGAAAAACCCTATCGATTCATCAATGTAATTATATTCCACTTGATTTAACAAATTTTGTTTATTATTATTACTTTCTTCTTACAGCCAGCATTCCTGAAATAAAAATTTTCTTTTTTTTATTTAAAGAAAAAAATTGTTTTTAAATAAATTTCTTTTCAGAGGGTTTTTTTTTTTGTTTTCTTTTTTATTAAACCTGACTATTGAATGGTAAATTGGGGTTTGTTTGTTTATTTGTTTCCAACATAAAGTGGAACCAATTTATGGTAAAATAAAGTGTATTTTCCTTATTTATATCATTTAAATTCGGACAAAATTGATGATTTTTTTTTTTTTTTCCAGTTCATGATATTAATGAAATTTTTGAAAAAAAAAAAAAAAAAGGAAAAAATATAAATTTATTTTTATGACCGCTTTTGCTGGTAATAATAGTAAGAATAAATAATTTATTGTGGGTGGGTAGTGTTTGGCGATTAAATTTCTTTTTTTCTTCAAAATGCCTCCTTTCTTAATGGTAATAAACTTGAGTTTATTTACATTACGCCAAAAACAAAGAAAAGAAAAGAAAAGGAAAGAAAAGTAAAGCAGATTATATGTTTTTTTATTTTGGTTTTTCTCCATTATTTAAATAAAACAATTTTCTTTTGGTGGTAAACGAATTGAATAAATCAAATGAAAAAATTCGTCTCCACTTCATACATTTAAATTAATAATTTTTTTGGTATATATTTTGATAAAAAATGTGAGCAATATTAATAATCGTATGGATAAATTTTCACATCTTTGCATGAGTGAAGGATTATTCAAAAGAACTTTACTTCCTGACAAATGATGTTTAAATACAATGACAACGGTAATACGACGGAAAGTCATCTCTTTATTCACATCTTCATTTATTAATAAAAAAAAAAGAAAACATATTTATTATGATTAGATAATAAAGAGAAAATAAGGGAAAAATAAAAATAAAATAGGCGCGGTTTAATTTTCATTTAGAAAAGAAGAAAAAACGTTGACAAACATTTTTGTGCTATGATAAAGTTGATTTATTTGTTAGAATAAAATGAAATGAACAGCAGTAACCAAAGTCTAAGTATTATCATTTTTTTTTTTATAATTTAAATAACTTGCAAACAAACATTCTTGTTTATAATAAAAAGTACAAAAAAAAAATTTTTTCATACTTAATGATTTTAAGAATAAAGTTGGAATTTTAAGCATAAATTGTTTGTTTGTTTATTTACAAAACAATAATCGAAATAACATCAACAATAAAAATGATGAAAAATTTATAAACAAACCTTTATACCACCCACTTGTGTACAAAGAAACTATTTTTCAACAAAAACTGATACTAAATCATCATTAAATGAGAGAAGAGAAATAATTCGTTTTTTGTTTTTCATTTTTATATTTATTGGTCCAATAAATTTCACCGTATTACAGTGATGATTGATAAACTGAAAGAAGAAAATTTGTTGAAATCCGTGTATTATTCTTGGTGCAATAAAAAAAAAAAAAAAAAAAAAAAAATACAACACAGTCGAGAATCCTTTTTTGTACGTAGTTTTACTCTGGTGATTTATTATTACGTGTAATGATAATAATAAAATATAAATGTAATATTATGGAATGATTTGCTCAACCGTTTTTTCGCTTTGAAATAAATTTTCATCATTTTTTTGTTGTATAAAAATGCATTAAATATTATAAGATTCAGGAGTTTTTTTTTTTTTTCGTTTGTTGCAGACGTTAAAATATTGATAACATCGAGAAGATACTTTTCTATAAATAAAAACATAGCATACTCGTTGAAAATACTCTCACGGTATACTAAACATTATAAAGCAGAAAGTTTTTTTTTTTTTTTTAATGATAAAAACACTTTGAAAGTGTGTTATAATACCGGAAATGATATTTACAATCAAATAATAAAATGATCAACAAATTCGATGTTTTACGATACGTCAAGTCTTCTGAAAATTCGTTGAAAATAATATTTTAGTTTTATTTTAATTGACACAATCATTTATGGTTACTCCAATGCCTTTCTCTACATTTTAATAGGAGACAGATAAGTAAAAAAAAAAACTTCCCGAATAACATTACCTAGATGTTTATTAATATTTTTTGCCGGATTTTCCGGATTCCTATTATAATTTAATAAAACTTTGATTATTTTTCTGTATTAAAATAATTTCCAGTGCTAATTTACAGCATTTTAAATAAATTTTTATGAAAACTTAATCGGAACACTTAACGTATTTGCGAAGTAATCAAAACAGATTTAATCCTACGAAAGGAAAATATTAAACATTTTAATTTTTATGCTTATGTAATGAAAGTTTTATTATAACAAATAGTTTTTTTTTTCAAAGTTTTCTAAAGTTTTACTGAAAGTAATCCTATTTTACAGAAAAGTTTCATCACTTCGTTTATTTTCTTCACTTTTCTGTTCATTTTTTTTTTTTTAATTAAATTTTATTCTGATTAGCATAATAGATGAGTTTTCTTTTCTTTTTTTTTTGTTTTAAATAATGTAAGTCTTTCGTTCTATGCTTTTATTTTATTTAATTTTTTTTTATGTATAACACTTTAATTTTCGTATTATTATTTATGAACATTGTGGGGGTTGTAGAATTATTTAGGGAATAGATAATTATACCGTCGGTATATGATTAGAAAATTGATTTTTCACATCAACAAGTGCTACTTTAAAATGTAAAATTTATTGTATTGCATTACATAGGCGAAGTATTTAATTATAAATCACCTTATAAGTGTATGCTTTCTTCATTGATGTAATAAAAAAAAATTATTGATTCACTTCTGCAGCGAATAAATAATAAAAAAAAAAAAAAAAAAATTGTTTTTTGGTTTAATTGATTTTTTATTTATTTATTTATTTATTTATTTTATTCTTCCTTCTTCGATTAAATTTTTTATGTAAACAATAAATCTTCTTTGTAATTTTTTTTTGCAAAATTTTACCACCCACAACTTTATTTAAAATTTTTTTTTGTTTCTTTGTTTTTTAAGAATTCTTAAATTAATTTTTCCAGACGTATTACCGAGATTTTGTTTTTAGTTTTTATTATCTATTATCATTTTATATAAGAGTTTGGCTGTGTTTTATAATTTTTTTGTGATAAATCAGCTTAATTTTGTTCTTTTTGTTAAAACTGTGTGAAAAAAAAGTTTTATTATGTAAATCGTACAAAACTAGTGATTTGCTTGTTATATTTACTCAGTTTCTTTTCATTTTATTTATTGTTTGCTTTAAATAATTTTAAATGAAAATGAACTGGATTGAAGGCAAGCATTTGAATCTCTACAAATAGAAAAATATTTAGTAAAAAAGTCAAAATCAATAAATAAAAGTTTCCTATGAATTTAAATATTTATTAAATTTTAAACAAAAAAAAAAAGAAAAAGAAACGAAAATGCTAAATACGAATAAAAAAAAAAATGAACAAACTTTATGATATGTATTATTATCCTGCACAGAAAATCTCATAAGACTTAAGGCATATAAAAAGTATTCGTACAATTGACGTGCACATATCAATGTTTTTTTTCCTTATTTTTAACATAAAAATCGTAAATAAAGAAAAAATAAATAAAGAACAAAAAAAAAGTAAAAGTAAAATAAATAAAGAAAAAAAAAAATCATCGTAAATAATAAAGCTTTAGCTATAGAAACAACGAGAGAAACAGACAAATATTTTTCTACATAAAATTTTTTTATTATTGTTTATTTTCCAATTTTCCTTAAGAAAATATATTTTTTTGTAATGAAATAATTTAATTTTCACATACACACGTGTTATATGTTGAATTTTCTTTATAATTATTAACAGTTGAGATGGTAGATTATTTTAACTACGACTGATTTTAAACGAATTTTCAGACAATAAAAAAAAAAAAAGTAAACAAAAACAGACAAATTTCTAGGAATGTTAAAGGTCTTCCAACCAATAAAACCTTGAAATGATTTAATCGTATAACAGTGCGAGTAATTTACCACCGTTTCATACATTTGTAAAATGTCAAACAATTCTTTAGAGTTTTCCAGAGAATATTTCATACAATTTCCCCTGTTTTTAATCATAATTGATACATTTAGCATGTGTAAATAAGTTTTTATTTATAGATAATACTACGTAATACATTAATTAATTATTAATTAGTTAATATAAAGATTAATTACAATTATTATTATTATTATTAGTATTAAAAATTTTTTTTTTTTCTTTTTTTGTTATTCATATACTAAATACGGTTGGTAGAATACATTTAATTAACAACTAATTCGTTACCACAATTAACAACAATTTAAATATATTTTAGATTGTAATTAGAATTATTTTATTTATAAATTATCAATGGGTGGGTTTATTATTCTGTAATATCCGGTAGTAAGTTTTTTATTTTTTATTTTTATTTTTGGTTAAAATTAATTAACTGAATAGCATAATTAACACATTAATTTTTATTTAAAAAAAATATTATTTAAAATAAACACAGTGGTGTTCCGCCAAAGTATAATTTTTATTTCATTAATGGTTCACCGGATAACTATGAATAAATTGTTGGTGTTAAGGTAATTCTGGTAATTCCGACACTGTTTATGTTTATATAACAAACTAATTTTAATTTAAATGATCACTTAGTTTTTGAATTTTCAGGTTGTATCTCTATATTTATTGTATCAATAGAATAAATAGCAAAGGGCCCTACTTAAACAATTAAAGACAATCTCAATTTGCCATAAAATACCTTTTTTATAGCGCACAATTTATAAATAAATAAGAAGCCACCTTTTACGCAATTAGATCATTTATTTAATATTTTCATTATGTGCTTTTCAAATGAAAATAAAGAAGCTTTTTAACTTCCTTTTATGTTTCTTTACGAAACATTTATTATTATTATTTTCATTTGGATACAATTTTTTTTCTTTTGCTTTATCAATGCAACAACAAACAACAAAAGTCCTTGATTTCTTTGTTTATTTCGTTTTATTTATTATTAGAAAATCAAAAATAAAAGTGATTTTAAATCGCAATTAGATATGTCAATAATTTTTTTTTTTATTTTTCTTGATAAAAACGAAAAGAATTTTCTTTATAGAAATAGAATAAAGAATGTTTATCTCTTTTGATGATAACAATATGATTCTTTTTCACAATACATTATTCCAATATATCTGGACATGACATATCAAATATCTATTGATACGAACGAACATTTTTTAATTTAAGATAAATAAATAAAATTAAAAAAAAAAATAATATATATATATGAATTGTCAGCCTTTCAAACTGACCATCATATAGCACTTAAGGATCATAATCATACATGTTTTTTTTTTCTATATGGTTTATCCTATAAATAAGGGATGGCTTTTCAGTTTTATTTAAATTCTATTTATTCACAATGAAACCTTTTTATTAATAAAACATTTTAGTCGGTTTAAGTATTATGAGTATGTTGCTAACGAAAATAAATAACATACAAGACGTTGACATTAAAACATAAAAACTGAAGACATTTTATTTGTTAATTAACACAATGAGTATTAACTAGATAAAATATGGATGAAAGAAGATTTTCCATTAATAACACAACTTGATGGTAAAATGGTTCCCAAAATGTTAATTATAACATTTATTCGGTAATAAAATACTGATAAGAAACGTCAATTCTAATTAGTAACAAGTGAGAAATTGTGTGAGGGCGTTTATTTTTCGTCTAAACTTTTACCTTTTACGTTTTAACAACAATTAATTAATCCACAAAGTTTTCTACTGAAAAATAATGCAACAGTTTTTGTTTTTTTTTTTGTGTGTGTGTGGTTTAAAAATAAAATTTATTCAAATGTTGTCGATGATAATATAATCTTTGTCAACATTATCTAAATAAATTGTGTATTAGGGTAGCACGAATTTATTGAATTACTTATCATTTATATTTCTCTTATATTCTGTTAACTGGTTTACGTTAATATTCTTATCGTGTTTCTAAGTTATTTTGTTATGTAATGATTAATATCTGTTTATGTGATTTTAAAAGGAAGAATTACATTTATTATTATTATTATTAATGGTAGAAAACTAGTAAATAAACTGAAATATTTTATCAAATATCCGAAACATTACGACTTTTTCTAATAATTACACAACGTTGTAAATAAATAATGAAGTTTTATATAACAAACAATTGCTTAAAGGTATCAAATATCATTCTTATATTTATTACGTAACATTTATTGGATAGAATTTAATTGAATTATCAATAAAAAAGGAAAAAGAAATTTTTTTTTTCTTATTATTTGTTACCTTCTTATAAATGTTTACTTTCTTATTGCCAATATTCTTAGCTACAATTTTCCACTTGTCGTTTTTCCACTGTGATATAAAGTGGTTAGACTAGTTCAATTAGGGTTGAAAAATCAATTTAAATTAAAAATATATTATATATATATACCTTTTTCATTATTAAAAATGTTTTTTATATAAATAATAATAAATAAATAATGGAAAATAATGAAATGATTTTAATTTTAATTTCTCGAGTAATATAATATTAAATGCTGTTATAAAATTATATTTAGAACATAAAACATAGAACATATTATTTTCTAGTATGTGGTTTCAATGTAATTATGTTGTTTGATTAGTTTTATTCACACAAATATTGTGTAAGGCAGTTACGCGTTACACGTTAAAAAATATAAATAAAATCATTTTTGACTCCTCTTTCAGTAACGCAAAAAAAAAAAACTTTTGATCATCTAAATGAAGTTAAAAGGTTTCAGATGGTATCCTTCCGCCTAGAA
Organism: Ptychoptera albimana; assembly: GCA_961205885.1. Classification (NCBI taxonomy): domain Eukaryota; kingdom Metazoa; phylum Arthropoda; class Insecta; order Diptera; family Ptychopteridae; genus Ptychoptera; species Ptychoptera albimana. The sequence goes on along the minus strand of OY540805.1, from coordinate 1,991,516 downwards.
ACATGAAAAAAAAAATGAAATTAAGACAGAAATGTTTCAATCTTTTGAAACAAATTTCCTACAATTCTCAGAACTTAAATTTACTGTTTAGAGGTTTCAAGTCTCATTTTATGAAATCCTGATGTCAGTACCTTTTTGAAATAATGTGCAAATGGGTAGACCTACTTAGTCTCTCAAGACGATCTGTTTTTTATTCAGGCATACGGATTTCCAGTACAGTTTTTCAATATTTTTATATTGATACCAATTTTTAACATCAGGATAATTTATCCAGTCTCTTATGTGATTTATTTGGCTTCTAGATGTTAGTTTAAAAAAGTTTACTAGTCCGTAAAACGAAGGATTTTTGTACATCATTACTGCTTCAGATACTGTAAAATGTATTATTACGGGCTTTCAAAAGTTACGTACTTTTAACTTTACAGCTTTGACACAACATTCATACACAAAACGGGGTAGATTAACAATTTCCTCTAAACATAGTTATGTAGTTAGTTATTTTAAAAAGTTATTTCTATCGAATTATCAAAATGTTTTAAAAGTTTTTTTTTTCTCCCTATTTTAAATTCATAAAATTAAATTATTGGTTATTCCAGTTATAAAAGTGAATAATGAATTGAGGTTTTAATAAAATGTAATTTTTTTTTTTAAATATTATAAGAGAATTTTAGTGTAATAACTTTTGGAACTTTATTCCCTCTGAAATTGCTATTTTCCATTTTTTTTTTTTTAGAAAAAATTCTAGAAATTTAATAAAATCGAAATTGATTTGATTTGAATTGATTTTATTTTTTTTTATTATCAACCACGGCTAAAAGTTACTTTTTAACTACAAATTAATTTTGTAATAAATAAAAAAAAAAAAAATAAAAAGGAAATTTTTCTTATCAAAAGTAAACTTTTGTTTGAAATAAATTTTCCTTTCTTAATCTTTGGATTTCAATCAAAAAGAAAAGTTTCAATTGAAAATCTAACTATGGAAAAATATGTTTTTTTTTTTTGGTCAAGTAAATTGAAATGGAAAAATATTTACGTGAATCAGTTCAGTTTGTAACATTCCGCTGTACAAAGTAGGAACAAAATAAGAAAACTTTCTAATGAAAAAAAAAATTGTTTAAAATGCGATAAAAAGTGATTTTCGATATGTATTCAAAAAAATCTGGAAACTTTTCGATTAGAAATAATAATTTAAAAATTTAGTAACAACAAACCACTTAAACCTGATAGTTTTTAATACATAATTAGAGCGATTTTTACGAATCTTGTTTACCAGCGTAAACATTTTTAATACTACAAATGGAACTTACTTTGCTGCATTCATGACACAAAACTTCTCATCCCAACAACTCCTAGTTAAAATTTTTATATTATATATTTTTTTAAATTAATTTTCTCTGTTTTCTGTTTATTTTTTTTTATAGGTAGAAAAATGGATTTTAATATATTACCTGAAATGTATAATATTTCATTGATAAATGCATCATATATACTGAATGCCAGTAAACGTGTTGACCAAACGTTAATAGAGAAATTTTCAAAGAATCGTAATATTGAAGAGCCCGCCTATCATGTACTTATTATTATGTACAGTGCATTGATTATATTTGGGGCGACCGGAAACAGTTTAGTTGTAATGGCAGTTGTTAGAAAATCAACAATGCGTACCGCACGTAATATGTTTATTGTTAATTTAGCTGTATCAGGTAGATAAATAAAATTATTTATTTTTTTTTATTTTATTTAATCATTAAATTTGTATTATTAATTTAATCTTTTCATTATTAATTAATAGATTTACTATTATGCTTAGTAACAATGCCATTAACATTGGTTGAAATTCTAGCAAAATATTGGCCACTAGGGCCATATTCAACACTCTGTAAAATGATTGGAACATTACAAGCGACAAGTATTTTTGTCTCTACAATATCAATTACAGCAATTGCTCTAGACAGATATCAGGTAAGAAATATTATGGAATCACACATTTAATTTGATTAAAATAAAAAAAAACATTTCTTTTTAAATTAAATTTTGACCTTTTTTTTCTGGTTCGTTTTATTTAATTTTATTTAATTAAGATAGTCAAGAAAACATTGTTTAAACTTTTATTTGTATTTTTCTATGTAAGTCATATTGCCAAGATCACATTTAAATTTATTCAATTCATTAAATTTAAGGGAATAACAACAAAACTAATTAATTAATTAATTAACTTTCTTGTTTATATTTATGTTGAAATTTTTTCCTTCTGATTGAATTATCTAATTCGTTGATGGTAAAGTTTTTTTTTTTTTTTTTAATTAAAAATAAATAAAAATAAAATTTATGCTGAGAATTTTTATTTTTATTTATGATGGTTCAAGTCCTGAACTTTTGTTTATGTAATAATATTAATTAAATCTTAACAAAAAATCATTTTGATTTCAGGTTATAGTATATCCGACACGTGATAATCTGCAATTGATGGGCGCAATCCTTATATTGACAGGAATATGGGGTATTTCAATAATACTGGCATCACCAATGTTTATATTCAAACGTCTTTTACATTATGAAATTAATTTGCACAGTTTGGGTATAGATTCTGTGTACTATTGTATTGAGGAGTGGCCAGCTGAACATGGTAGAGCATATTACTCTGCATTTTCATTGTGTGTCCAATATGTTGTACCGATATTGATTGTGTCAGCGGCATATCTTCGGATATATTTTAAATTACGTAATCGTATAATTATATCGGGTACGGCAACAGAGACGGTCAGAGAACGTGAACGTGGTAGACGTATGCGAAGAACAAATTATTTATTAATTAGTATTGCTGTCATTTTTGGCGTATCCTGGCTACCATTGAATCTTTTCAATTTATTTGCCGACATTTATTTATCGAGACATCAAATAACACAAGAAATACTGGTGGCATACGCTGTTTGTCATATGATGGGAATGAGTTCGGCGTGCTCGAATCCACTACTATATGGTTGGCTGAATGATAACTTTCGTAAAGAATTCAACGAAATTTTATGCAGGAACGAATCATCTATTATAAATTCCTCCGGTAGGACAAATTCAAGGAAACGTACAGCGCCAGAAGTAACGCAGGTGGGACAGACCTCTGGGACAAAAAATAAACGTAACCATGATTCAGGTGTTACTGAAAATGGGGTGCAGACGGAATTGACTGTTTTAGTACGATGAGTATCATGTAAACGTTGTCATGGGTGTAAAAATTAATTTAAACCAATTTCATTTCGAACAAAATTTTATTCTATAATAATTTTCTTACCTTTTTTTTATATTTTTTTTTTTTATATTAATTCTATTGGATATTGGGAATGATACTTTCTTGCGTAAATTTCACTCTGTTTTATGCTTTTTATTTTCTCTTTGAAAATTTTCATCTCTAACAAATAAAAATTTTTCATAGTAAATTATATTCCTAACTCTAGTTTTTTTATATCTAGTAATTTCTATATTAAATGCATTGAATTTCAAATAAAGTATTATTGATTGATTGAGATAAAGCGATAGAGAGATAAAAATTTAATACGATCATAGTAAAAATTAATTTTTATTGTTTTGTTTAATTTGAATTTTAGTTAAACATTTTTTTTTTCTTTTTTTTTCATTTATTTATTTAAGTACGTAGACCGATACGCTTATTGCATGATTATATTTGGATTTTTATTATTATTGCTTATTGCTTAATGATTTTTACTCCTTTATTAAATAACTTATATCAATAAATAATGATTGAAATGGCAATAAAACAGTTTTTATTTTTATTTTTAAAATCATCAAAATTTTATTACATCTGTTTGCACAATCTATTTTGATTTTATTCATTTAAATAAAATAATAATCAAAACATATGTATATATATATATCATTTTATAAGATAATAAACATAATTTTCGTTGTAATAATAATATTTTTAAATTTAAATTATAATAACTTTGTATGTAGATTACCACAAACGAAATAAAATTTCATTGATTCATTCGAAGTTACTTAGAATTTTCTTATTTATTACATTAATAAAATCTACAGGTGTGCAAATCGTTATCTAATTATAATTTATTATTATTACATTTTAATCTTATATTATCGTATTCTATAAAAATTAAAAAAATAATCCAAAAATAATGAACAAATTAAATCGTAAATAAAAAAAAAAAATAAAAAATTCTTAAAATTTCACTGGATTAGAAATTCATTTGTATTTTTTTTTTTTTATGCAAATAATTGTTTTATTTAATTTTAACAAATAAAAAATAACTCACACTAATCTCTACTACGTGATCAATAACTACTCTAAAATTAAGTTAAATAATTTTATTCATGAAATGCATAATTTTTTTTTTTTTTTTTTGGATAGATTTGCATAGAAATATATTTAAAAAATTTTCTAATTAAAATAAATTTTTGATTTCAATTTTATTTTATTAATGAAATAATTTAAATGAATTTAAAAAATATATTTTTAGATGAGTAAATAAACTCAAATTTGGTATTTATTTCGGTTACTACATAGAAAAAATCAACCAAACACTGTGTATCCGTAGTAAAATGTGTCAAATCGGTGTCGTATCTAAATCGGAGTCGTAAGAGATTCGTATAAGACTTCCGGTGCTCCTTGCATTATAATTTTTAAAAATGTGTTTGATGTCAACGCGTCACCAGTTGCTAATATTCAATTTTATTTTATTTAATTCACTCAATTTATATAAATTAACTTCCAATTACTACGGTAAACAAACTTTAATTGACTACAGATAAACAAACTGAATTATTTTACAAATAAAACACCTTTGAAATATATTTCTCTTGCTTCTTAGTAATAATTATTAATTTTTCAACTGCATTTGCTGTATTTAACACGTTTAGTAAACACAAATTATTATTTCCTTATTACATATTTCATTTTATAATTTCTATTCGTATTTGTATGTTTAAAAAAATTAATTACTTTTGTATCACTTGTATTAAATTATTTAACTGTAATAGAAATTCCAAACTATTTTTTAGGGCTTTATTAAATAATTAAAATTCCATTACTTATAAATTAAATTACGTGCATTAAAACCATTGCGTTACAATTAATATTTAAACATTTTAATCTTGAATATTATAAATAATAATTGATCGTGTTGATCGGTTTAAATTGGAAATTAGAACATTTTTTTTTTTCTTTTCTATAATTAATGACGTTTTAATATTTTATTTACTCAATTTATTTATACATAAGATGCCAAAAAGAAAAAAGAAAAAAGAAAAGAAATATTCAAACCATTATTGTTGAGGTTTGTTTTGTTTGTTGTTGTTCTGCACACAAAAAACAACCAAAAATTAAAAAACAAAAAAATATTTTCTTTACAAAACATAACAAACACAACAACATACTTGAATCTTACTTTCTATATCAACACCCACGCATTTATTACCCATTTATAAATAAAAGATAAAAAAAAAAAAAAAATGTTTATCATAACATGAACTCTTTTTTTTTTATTGGCTACGTCATTACACCATTATCATGCCATAAATATAAGTTTTGTTATGAGTTTACCTTTAATAGATTTATTAACGAGAAATAAAAGAATTAATAATACGTTAACGAAAAAATACATTACAGTCAATTATTTTTTTGTTTTTTATTGTTATTAAAAGAACGAATACGATGATTAGGGATAACAAATGACTTTTAAAACATTAATTAATTATTATTATATAATTTAAATGCATTAAAAAAAAAAAAAAAATGTCTCTGTTATTATTTTACAGAATAGATTCTGGGAGAAGAAGGTCGTTAATAATGATAATGATGATCCAGAATGTCAACAATGGAAATATAATGTACAAGAACTATAAAAGAGAACCCCTTAATGATATTTTGTTATATTTTTCTCCTTTTTTTATTATAAAAAAAAAAAAAACCCCATGAGCTGTCAACAAACAATTTGCGTTTATTTTTTTGTGATGTCCTCGTAACTTCTTTTTTTTTTTTGTTAATAAATAAAAATAAAAATTAAAAATTGTATGGAATTATTAACGAATTATTTATAAATTATATTAGGAAATTAAGAAAACTTTTTTGTATATACATTAGATTAGATTAATTTATTACAAAAATATTAATTAATTTTTTATATAAACTTTCGTATACTTATCAATTATGAGCCCTACAATGATTTTTAATAATCATTGAATTTTTGCTAAGTATATGAAATGTTTTATATAAAAAATTTATTCACAATACGATTTCGTATTTAAATATATATATATATAGATTTTATTGTAAATAATAATAATAATATTGATTGATTTATAATTAAATGTAAATATTGTAACGATATTCATAGAACTTTTGTAAATAATGACTTATGGTAATTTAATATTAAATAAAAATTTAATAAATATTACTAATACTAAAGATCCAAGTGTTTTTTATTCATTTATTTACTATTTATCTCGTTAATAAATAAATAAACAAACGTCAATGCTAATTAATATGTTAATTAAGCATAAAATTACATTTTCCTTGATGTCAAGCAGTGTAAAATAAAAATTAAAAAATGCGTTTTCCCTTAAAACAGAACATTGCAACAGTTGGTCTTATTCTCTTCAATTATTTCTACTCTTAAGCAATTATAAAAGATTAATTGTCGGAACAGGTAAATATAATAAAACTAAGGTAAATTAAAGAGTTACCAGCACCAGTTTTGATATCAAGGATATTATTACCAGCTGTGCCTTAAATTGTTAATTTTAATTTTTTTTTAATTGTAAAACGTTTGTATGTTTTTTTCTTTTCTTAAATTAATCCATCTGGTATTTAATTACAATTTCCGGTGTTATTATTAATGAAATTGTCTTAAATGTTTTATATCACCTTTAAAAATTCTATGTTTAAATGCATAAACCAAAGTATAATAAAGCTTAAAGCTTTTCTTAAAGATTTAAGACTAATCTTAAATTCCCTTTGTGATATAAAAATAATATTGTCTTTTTTTTTTGTGTGTTTACTTTATGATTTATTCCGTACACGTTTTAGGCACACAATATAAGTATCCAGTTGATACTTATTTTCCATTTAAATTGTAAAAAGCATTCAAAAACATTTGATATATGTTGTAAGCGGTGTAAAAAAACAGAATGCCGTTGAGATGTTTTATTTAAATAGCTTTCACAGAACGTTATTAACCTGGTCTATGGGATTTTGCATTAAACAAAAAAGAAAGAAAAGAAATTAAAATAGTAATCAGCTCACAATCCGTTATTAGGTTAAGAGAAGAAGAATAAAAAAGCATTTTTCTGTTATTTCGTGCAAAATACTAAATAATACTTTAGTTACGTGGTATATACATAACAACAGATAACTCATTGTTATTATATAAAACGTTTTAAAAGCTGTTTATATTATTTTTACTGCTCTTATTTTTTCATTTTTAGTATTGTGAAATCGCCTGGGAAATATGTTTTTTGTTAGAATGTTAGAACCATTAACACCCAAAATGTTGATTTACTTTTATTATTATTATAAACAATCAAACAAATATTGAATATTTACTTTAGATTTAATGAAATCAATTTTCTACGTGTGTTTATTTTAGTTTTAGATGGCTTTATTTAAAAAAAAAAAAATTATAAGCTTTCATTCAACTAACCCCCTAAAAGTTATTTCATCATTATTTAACCGATTTAATCTTTATAAATCGAAAAGTTTTCAATATTCAATCAAAAAAATAAGGGAGAATAATAATAATTTTATAAAGAAAACATATGTAACAGCCACCACAACACAACTCCCACAATTCTTGCGAACAAAATTCTTTTGAAAATTTGTAAAGAAAATTTTTTTTTTTGTTACTGATTACAAAAATATAAATCGGTTTTATGAATATTTTTCACTAGCAAATTATTCCTGCAATTGTTATGAATAATAAAATTTAATGTTTAGTAATTTGTTAACGTTTGTAAACTAATCTGTCAGATTAGTGTCATCCCCGGTTGTGTCCTACCTATGATTTTTATTCTTAGAGAATTTCAATTAAGCTTCTTTTTTTTTTTAATACAATTGTACGTACACATGCAGTATGAATTTTTCTTTATTTATTTTCGTCCAGCATATATACAGAAATATGTAAATTTAATATGCTCTACTGTCAAAGAACGGTTATAAATTATGCAAAATTTTTATCTTAATAAAAAACAGAGAGACATTGATATTGTTGTTATCAATTTTTTCTTTTCTTGCTTTAATAAATTTAAAATTAACCGCAAAAAAAAATAAAATTATTATTCAATGCATGCGATTCTTTACGTTTGTGTTAAAGGTAAATAGCATCTTACCTGTTCATTTAAATATTTATTTTATATGCAAAACAAATGTATGCATGTCAGTGAACTATTAGCAATTTCTTAAAAAAAAAAAATGATTAAAGACTTTTTGTTCTCATCATCTGTAGACAGACAAAACGCATGAAATTCAAACGATGATATTTATTTTTAAATATAATTTGTCTTTAGGCTTTATTTACAAAAAGTTTAAAATGATAAGAAATTTACGGTCAACGAACAAAGAGAAGAAAATATAAATAACATAAATAAAGTGAATCAATAACATTTCTACCTGTCTTTTAGTACAGATAATCTATTATTCCACAATGATTTTGATCGATATTTTATACAAAAAATACTGACACCGACAACATTTCGTTAAATCTCTTATGGAAAAATCTGCAACACTATCAATCACTCAAGCAAGAATTGAAAATAAAAAATAAAAAAATCTTGACCAATCTTTTATTTACTTTTCTTTCTTGGTGAAATTTTTAGTTTTTTTTTTAAATTTAATTTAATTTTCTTATTCGAAAGTATTTATTTCATTATTGACCGAAAATTTTTTATCGCTTGTTAATTAGAAACATTCGTATTTATTTATTAAATTTCACTTAATTTACACAATATTTCTAGTTGTTTAAATTATCGCCAAACTGTGTAATCATTAAAGAAAAATAAACAAAACGAAATAGAGTTTGTATTAAGTTTTTTTTTTTTTTTTCAATTTTGTTTCTCTCTTTTAATTTAATTTCATTAAATACAAATATTGCTTCTCTTGTATCTAATTGATGTTTATTGATGTTAATAATGTTTTTTTTTTTTTTTTTTTGTTGTCGGAAATAATTAAATTAGCACACAACCAAGAGATGCAAATATCTTTGTATTTAAAAATGACTTGGCTCTAATAATCCACTTGACTTAGTTATAAAAATTAATAAAAAAAAAAAATAACGCAAAATATGCATTTTTCTATAGAAAAGAAATGGAAATTTATTTTTATCACATATTATTTATTACCGAAATAATATTTAATTTTTATATAGATAAACGTTGAATGTATTGATTATTATGAATATTATTAAAAAATTAAAAAAAAAAAAAACTCTACACTTGTTTGTATATGTTTATAATCTCACGTCCGCGAGAAAGTTTTTTTTCTTTTTCTTTTTATTTCATTCAAACTTATTTAGCACGCACGAAATATTTATTTAATAAATAATATATGTGGTATCGTCGTTATAATCATCGCACGAGCAAATATTGACGACAACAGAATCTCTTTATAAATTTATATAAAAAAAAAAAAAAAAAAAATTCTCGATTTCTTGTAATTTTAATTTCGTTAACCTTAAACTTTAAAAGTGTAAAATGTTAGTTTTCCGTTTTGTTTTTCACGTGTAATTATATAAAATTTGCTTATTAATAGAAAGAGAAAATCATTATAGATAAATATATTTACAAGACGTTGAAAAAATGATTTGTAATGCGTGATACAAAATAAATTATGTACAAGACGTGATGGACCTTTGTATTGTTTTCTTTCATAATAGACAAAGATCTATTGTCTTAAAAACTTAATTAATCTTTATTAATGTATTATGTAAAGGAATGTCGGGATAATCTATGCTGCGTTAAGAGTCTATGCACCTAATTATAATAATTATAGAGAGATAATAATACGTAAAAAGGGTTTTTTATTTTATTTTATTTAAAAAAATTGATTATTAACGTCAATCAAAGGATTATTAAAGATACAAAAAAAAAAAACCAAAAAACCCACTGATGATACCTGAAAAAAAATTTTTTTTTTTTTTTTTATTAGTTTTTGGTGAAAGCAGTTTTTTATTTTTAAATTTAATAAAAAAAATTTTCTATAGAATCAATTTAATGCGGTCAAGGTTGTAATAATATTTTTAATAACTTGAAATTAATTTTAATTTTAACGTAAAAAAATGCATTGACTGTACCATCATTAGTTTTAATTAATTTTTCATTAAATATTTTTATATTTACATAATAAAAGTGATTTTTTGATTCAATTTTTGTTACCTTTTTATTAGAATTTTGCTACGTTTTTCTATTTTTGAAAGCATGAAGAACAATAAATTTTTTTTTTAATTAATTGTCAAAAGAAAAGACAAGAATTTTCACAATCTTTGAAGCGTCAATTAATTATCTCACTAATTATTCTTTCTTTATTTCTTTATATAAAAATTCACTTAATTTATATGAGAATGACATGAATGTTTTACGGTAATTATATTCAGTTTTATTAATTTCTGTTGTTCGTTGCTTGCTAGCTTTTTTTGTTTGTTTGTTGGTTGGTTGGTTGTTCGTTGTGCTTTGTTTTCGTTTTTTAAATAATGAACAAAACAGTGGCAGTGTGTTACAAAAACCGTGATATAAACATTTTAATCGTATTTTTATATTATTATTATCTTGCTTTCTGTTTTTTTTTTTTTCTTTTTAATTTTTCCCTATGTTTTTTTTTTTTTTTATCTGATATGTTGATTTTGTGATTTTCACTCTTTTCGCTCTTACGCGCTTTTATTATGTTTAAACACATTGTTATCAGCATAAAAGTAAAACATAATTATAATACATAAATAATTTAATTTTATTACAAACAGCTACAATGGGTCTAACATGAATTATATAAAATTTAATTTAATAAAACTTTTTAGTGATGACTTTGCCGGAAGTTTTTTTTTTTTTTTTGCTGTTGCCTTTTTGACTTTTTAAAAACCATTGGAGTTTTTAATTAGATACATTTTGAATAACATTAAAATGTGATGTGAAAAATAAGATTATAATTTTTTTATTTTTTCTTTTATTTAGAACAAAACATTTGCCCATTTATGTCGTGAACAGAAGCAGCATCAACATCTGTAGCATCTGTTAAATAATTTTCGTTTTTTATTTTCAAAATACCTTTTTTTTTCGTCATTTATTTTCTCCTTTATTAAAATGTCATATCCGGAACATATTCTTCTTTAATTTGTTACCCTCCAAACATTTCACAAATTAACTAAAATTAAAACCGCAAAAATTATTATAAATTAATTTCGTTACAAATTTCTTTATTTACAAAAAGAAAAATAGAAAAAATGTCTTGATACGTTGATTATAATTGCTCTTTGGCTGTGCTAGAAGGTGTGTGCGATTTTATTTAATATTAATTATCTCTAAAAACTCTTTTTTTCATTTTTAACAACAAAACAAAATAAAAAAACAGTTAAGGAAACACATTGCGATGTGATGATTGTTGTTTTCGTTGCGGTTATTATTGGTAGCATGTTCAGTTTGGTGTCCCGCTAACCTGAATTAAAATTATTCACTTTGATCATCATCACCAATTTCATTTGGTTTTTACTGTATGTAATATAAACTAATATTTATTATTAATACATAGGTATTATGTTATAGGTATCGTTCATTTTAAACTATTTGTGTATTTAATTCATCATCATATAGATTTTCTATAGAAGACAAGATTTTCAACCATTGCTTGTCTTTCTTTCTTTTTCATTTCTTTTCATTTCTTTACCACTCTTTGGCATTGAAACGAAAGATTGTGAAAGGTACAACAAAAAAATAAAGTAAAAAAGCAACAGAATAAACGTACGATGAACTCAAAGCATACGTACACAAATATTATGTATAAGTATTATAATGGCAATGGTAAAAATAAAATAAAAATTTCTACAATTTTTAATTTAATTTTTACCTGTATGCGTGTTATACAGTTTATTAGTTGTTTCAAAATAAAAAAAAAAAAAATTATTATTATTATTATTTGTTTTTGGTCTGTCATTTTAGTTTAAAGAAAAGAAGTTTAAGAAGTCACTCTGGCACAAGTTATACCATAATACGTTTGAGGAAATGAGTAAGACTGAGTTTCTGTACGGTTGGATAAAAAATCATTAATGAAAACAACAATATTATCAGCGTACATATTATAGTTGACATTACGTTTTGTATCTGAACAGTTGGTTTAAAGGTGAATTGTGAATTTCTGTGAATTATTTATTCGTTTAATTTTTATTTGAATATTTCTATCCGCATAAACTTATATATTTTTTTTTTTTAAATAATAAACAATAAAGTGTTCTAATAAGATAGGTTAGTGCTTTTTCTTTGCATTTTTTATAATGCTTAATTAATTATAGTGGGTGTTTAAGTTTTTTTTTTGTTTGTATGTAAACCAGTGTTTATTTAGCAACAAAATATTTGGATTAAAATTAAAAAAATTAACATAAAGAAGTAATTAATAATTATCTTAAAATATCCATTCGAAGTAAGATTAATCTATTTTTATTTTTATTTTTATTTGGTTATAATAAATTATTTAAACATGAATTATAACAAAATATTACCTGTGCTACTTTTTAGCATTAAACAAAACTTTTTTTTTTTGTTTCGTTTGTTTGTTTAAAGTAAACAACAACCAAAGTAAAATAAAAAAAAAAAATGAGAGAAATGTGACCTTAACCATGTTAACCATCCAATAAATATGTAAAAATTTTATTTACTTAGTAAATATGTGCTAAAAGTCTAGAAAGGAAGTCAACGTGAAAGCAAATTAAAGATTGATTGCTATTATGAATTATAATTTCTTGGGTATTTCTTTTCACCGTCACCAAACAAGTTATTGTTAATGCCTTAATTTATAAAATAAAAATTTAATTAAAATAAAAAATCAACAATATGAGTAACATAAATTCGTCTTCTTCTTATTCTTCTTTACATCATCACGGTCACATTTAAATAATAATAAAAAGAAAAAGAAAAAAAAAACATTACTTCAAAGTGTTACAACGTCGATAATATTTAAAGAGAGTTTGTTACCTAGTTAAATAATTTTTTAATTTTTATTACATTAGTGGGAGTGAGTTAATAAAAATTATTAATAATTATTTTCCTATAGATAAATTGGTTGAATGATTTTTTTTTTTTTTTTTAAATAATTTTTTAAAAGAAAATAAATAGAAAAAACAACACCACCCACATTATTATTGCATTTATTTAACTCGTCTATATTATAAAAAAAAAAAAAATAAATATTTTCATGACTTGACTTAACTCTTTTTTTGTTTTTTTTTTGTATTTTTATTATAGAGAATTTTTTAGCTCCAATTATTTTTAACATACACGAATGAACAAATTGAATATTAACATCAGTATTAAATAGATTAATTAAATTTATTTTTTCGTTATTATTTAATTTAATGCTTCGTTTTATTATTATTATTTTGCTGCGTCAGTTATGGCATCATTATTTTGTAACCATTAACGTATCAATGACCTTATGGCTAGTTTATCATAACATATGATTATCGTTTTGTTGCAAATATTGCATACATTGATTATAATTAATCTATTCAGTGATAAACATTATGTTCTACATGAATTTACTGTAATATTATTATGTTAAACCGAAATAATAATAGACAGAAATATTTTGGTGGTATTGTGGGTTTGATAAGATGTATTCAGAATCATAAAGATAGCGGATTCAATTTCCATATATTCTTATCAATAACATATTCACGAATCAATAGAATTCTCATCACAATGACGCATCCAATATTTCTCTGTGTAAACTTTTTCAAAAAGTTTTTTTTTATTAGATTTTATTTTTTTTGTATTTTTTACACCATAAAACCCTTTTTTTTTTATGTTATAATGATGTCGTTATTTTATTTTATTTCATGTTAAACATTAAAAGATCGTTTATACTGTGTTCAAACTATACAATCTTGTTTATCGTATTTGTATTTTTTTTTTTTAAAGGGGGCACAACAAAGTATTATTATCCTTTTTTTTCTTTTTGCAATCCAATATTATCGATAAACAATTATTATTTATTGTTTTGATAATTTAAATTTTATTTTGTGTTATTTTCGTATTTGATTCTGTGAAAGAAGAAAGTTTTTTTTTTTTTAAATAAAATTTTTGTAAGGGTAAACATATCAAAATTTAATTAAATTAATTATGTCTCAATTTTAAACATTATTATAAATTTATAAGAGTATGCGGTAATGAAATGATAATATTTTATGTAAAGAAATAAAAATAATTTGGGGTTTATTTGTGTAACAAAACTAAAATGAAATTTTGTTGTTTTTTTTAGGCAGGGATTCGTATTTCTTGTTTTTACTTTTAAACATAGGGAATATTTAATGTTTTTTAATTGAATTACAAAAGAATTTTAATGAATAATATTAAGTTGTGGCTTTGATTCATACACCTGTCGATTAGATTAGCGTAAATTTAGTGTAAACCCCAACAAAGGGATAATTTATGCTACAAAAGCAACGTAAGCTGTAAAATAATTAAAATATTCTATGAGTCCACATACTAATAAATAATAATTAAAATAAAAAGCATAAAGTACAGTAATCAATTTAATTTAAAAGTTTCTAAAGCTTCTCTCTAACGTTTAAATTCAAACAGACATTAGACATTTAACAATCAATACACCGTATTTACCTTTTAATAATTCATAACAAATTTAATTTTAATTTTAAATTATAATTAAGCTCAGATTTTACTCTTTAACATAATTATTTTACCAAAAAAAAAAAAAAAAATTTTATAACTTTCGCTTAAACATTTAATGATGATTATTAAGTGAAAAAAAATAATTTTTCTGAAATTTTTTGGTTTGTTTTTAAATCAATTAAGAGCAAATTTATAGCAGCAAAACATAATTTACTTATAATAGATAAAATAAATGAAAGTTTAATTAGTTTCACCAGATAAATTAATAATTTTTAACATTATTTCAAGGTTCTGTAAATAAGTTGGAAAACAAAAAAAAAAAATAAATAAATAAATAAATTCAATTTTTATCTATGAAGTGTTAAATGCAAATGGCATATGGTGCACATCAATCAAATATTATTCAAGTGAAGAGAAATGATCTAATTTATGTGGATTATTATTTTTTTTTGGTTTTTATCATAAATTATTTAATCATATTTCTGATGGAAAACATATTCTGTGAATATTTATCAAAGTCATCAATCTACAATTATTTTTTAAAATGTAAATAAAAATTTTTTTTTTTTTTTGTAATCTTTTTTGATCTAATTTTTAACACACACACATAAAATTCGTTGATTTTAATTGTTGTTTTCGACTGATGTTTTTGCAAAAATAAAATTAAATTAAAAAGCTTATTACCTTTATGTATATATTCACTGAAATTCTATAAACTAATAACCTTTGTGTTTTATTTTATTAAAAAAAAAAAAATTTGTTATTAAGAATTAACCAGGATTTACATATACGAAATAATTCTTTGATATAATTTTCAATAAACAGGTAAAAAAAAAAAAAAAAATAAGAAGGTGATGAGAATATGATAAATTATTAAAATAAATAGATTAAAAGTATATAGAAATGTAAACATAATTTATTATTAATCATTCTGGTAAATATTTATTTTTTCATTTTGTTTTTTAATTAGAATTTTGTTCTTTTTTTAATTTTTTTAAATGAGATATTCAGATTTACTGATTTTATTATTAAATCTAATTGTTATGCTAATGTGTCATTACTTATTATGTTTCTTAATTAAAAAAAAAAACAGACACACTTTAATGTAATGAAATGCTTAGAATTAATCGTATTACTTATAATGACATACGCGAGAATAAATTTAACGCGTAAAATGGTTTACTCAGTAAATTGTTATCAAAAAAAGTTAACATAAATTAATAAATTTCTTTTTTTTTTTTAATTTACTTTTAATATGCAATTAAGTCTTTGATTTCACCCTTATATTTAATTTTTTACTATAAACATTTAACTCAAATTACGCAAATTACGAAATAATTATAATCCGTGATTTGTTTGTGTGGAAAAATTCAGTCACAAATATTATAATCAAAAAAATTTACATTATAAAAATTATCCTGAATATATTATGTTGTCAAAAGATAAATAATAAATATGTAATCTAAACATAAAAACATTTTTTTTTTTGTTTTCTTATTTTGTTACAGCATAAAACAAGAAAAGTAAATCACATGTCACAAGTGTAATAAAAATATTTCTTTTTCCATCATTTTTTCTTTTTATAAATAAAATTATTCCTTTTATATGGTAAATTTGTGTAAAGTTATTGAAATAAAGTTTTATATGCGATAGATGTGTGATCCTTTTCTACGTATATTTTAAACTTTTACTTGTTGTTATTACGATTACGTTTCTGTTACAATGAATTCTGTTCATTTTCTTGTAATATTATTTCCTTGTTTATCGTATTCTATTAATATAAAAAACATTTCGTATAATTATAATATTTACTAAATATTTTGTCGTTTAATAAAGTGAAATTTATAATCAATTATTCAATAAATTCGTTAAGAATTTAATTAATACAAAAAAATAAAAATGAGTTTCACTCACAACATATTGTTCATGTTTTTAACGAAAATAATTAAAATGTTTGTATAGTTTATTGTGTAAACATGACATTATTAATAATAAAACTTCTATTTTCTATTTTCAGATATTGTTTATACATACACACACATCATCATCGACTTATAATAAATAAATAAAACAAAAAAATCATGATTATGTTAGCAAAAAACGAATAAAAACGAAAAATCAAAAAGAAATAAATTTCTATCGTTTCAATGTCAATTTTTTTTTTTTTTTTTTTTTTAATAATAATGAATATACAATTAACGTTTAGATGTACCCATGGTTATTTGGCCTAATAACCGTAATTTTTATTACATTTATTAAAATAATAAATTTATATACAGAAATATAAGAAAAATAATAATTAAACATTAAACGTAATTAAACGTTAAACAAACGTACAAGGATCAAAAATAAACGAAAATTTATAGAAAGAAAATACAATAAAATGTTGAAGATAAATAAAGTTTTTCGTATTAACATATTAATGCCACGACATTATTGTTATTTTGTAGTTTTATTATGTTTATGCTTTAGTCATACAATAAACGGAAGTACAAATGTAAAAGAAATAAAATTTAGTGAATCTTTAAATAATAATAAAGATGAAAATCATTTTCAACCAATATTGTTATCACGTCGAACATTTAATTATCCATCAGAAGGTAACACAGATCTATTGGAAAGGAATAGCAATCTAAAAATAAATGCCGAGTTGATGTCTAATAGAAATCAGTCAGAAATCGATGTGTCTAATATTGTGACGGAAAATGACAAAATATTATTTAATAAAAATATTGAAATGGGTAAAAGTGATGAGAAATTAAGTGAGATGGAAGTTATTCTGCTAGATTACGTTGATAAATCACTTAATAATGACTCTTACGAAGTTATATCCGGTGTTAAAATAGAACGTGAGAGGCAACCGATTGTCATAAGTCGAACGAGTCGATTGATGAAAGATGATAAAAGTAATTTTCAGGATAATGCTCTTTTAGGACAAAGAAGATCTGCAAATGACGAATCATTAACGTTTGATGAACAAATATTGAGTCGTTTTAAGCAATTCGCTGAAACGCATGTTGTGAAAGTAAATATGGGACGTGCTGTTGAAAGTGGACGCTTATTTTTCTTCAAAGGTACAATGTGTTTTGCAATACGTAAATTACGTAAAACTAATTTTCCCATCATGCTCTAATTTTAGGTTTAAAGAAAATATTATGGCCAATTATGATTGGTGTACAAATAGCAAAAACAATTTTACTTGCCTTGTTCTTACCAAGTATTTTAGGTTCTCTGGGTAAAATTGTTGGAAAAGGTATTTTATTTAATCGATAATAATATTCTTTATCAATTAATAAATTTTACTTTTAGGCTTAACGTCCGTATCAGGTTTTGCCCAACCATCTGAAACCATTGACGATTTAGAATTTAAAGACAATGCATTTAACAGTGACCAGGACATGTATGGTGGGAATGAATATTCGTATCCACCAGCAGCAGGTATAAACATGTTTTAAATATTTAAATGAAAGTAAATAATAAAAGAAAAAAAAAATGTTTGTATCTCCATAAAAATTCGTTTTTTAATTAAAGTAAAAAAAAAAACAGACAGACAGAAAGAAAGAAAAATAAATTTAAATAATTTTACGAAAATTCCATTCCATGTTTAAAAATATTTGTAATAAATTATAAAAAGTATTTAAGAAAATTAATGAAATTTTAACTTTCTGAAGAAAAATATAATCAAGTTTCTAAGAAAACATAAAAAAATTCACGTCATTTACTGTCTCCACCTATAAATGTTTAATTAAAATTAAAATTAAAATTTATTTAAATTATCTTTTAGATACAAATAGTTTAAGTCAAATGTATGAAGCAGCAGCCACTAACAATGTACCCGTTTCAAGATATGGTGCTGGAGGTCAAAAGGTGACCTATATAAATACACCATCAACAAATTATTATTCAAAGAACACAAACAGTTTGATGCCATCGAAACAGAATGATTTTAAACTTTTCCATGACATACCACAATCATCAATGCTGTTAACAAACTATGATCCATTTTATAGTCCTCTGCTATCAAGACTCGATGCGGTCTATCAACAGTTTGGATTAACAAGTGGTGATGAAAAATGTCGCGAGAAACTGGTATGTTTAATGTATGCTAGTCCAGCCAAGTATGCACCATACAGTAATTTAATATCAGCGCAATTAAGTAGGTAAGTTAAGACAGCATCTCTTATGTTTTATTGCATTTCTTTTATTAAATAATAAATGTGTGCTCTTGATAAAACAAGATCAAGGTAGAAGAAAATTGATTAGATTATCTATTTTTATTATTATTATGAAGACATAAAAAAAAAAAAAAATGATTTTAAATGTTTCATCTTCCAATAAAAAACCCTAAAAATTCCTCTTACTCCTTAAAACAACGAACTCCTACGCACATTATCTTTATGTTTCTTTACAAAAATATGTCATAAAATGTTTGGAAATTTTTTTAATCTGCATCTGCAATGTAATAAAAAATTATAAACAAAATTTTATTGTAGAGAATTGAATGAACTGAAGAAGCCAACAACTGATAATCCAGATGTTTTAAGATTTTTCAAGTATATGAAAGCAGCAAAAGACGGTCAAGATGGTATTGCATGTGATGCTGTATATAGAGACTGTGGAAAATTAAAAGAAAACAAAAATCCAGCAATGATATCAACATTTAATGATATTAACAAACTTGTTCAAGCTCGCAAAATACGTAAATAAAATTCGAAATGGAAAAAAACTACACAAAACTAGTATTTTATTAGAGTATGACATGAAAAATGAGGAATAAGAAATTTAATTTTAATTCAATTAATACATTCGTACATGATAATAATTTTTAATTAAAATTTAATGACAATTAATTATTTAATTAAATCGAAACTAGTCTATCGGATGTTTCCATAGAAATTTTCTATATTCACTTATTTATTGCCTTTTTCTTTTATTAATTTATTTAAATTATTTAAATTATTTGTCTGTTTTAATAAGTATCGGTGTTTGGGTTTATGTCAGGGATTCTTTTTTTTTTTTTTTTAACATTTCCAATACAATGTTTACGTAATTTTAATAAAAAAAATTAATATCGCGTACAACAAATAAGTCTGCTAAATGATTTTTTTTTTTTTTAATTGAATTAATTGAATTTTTGTGTCTTTTATTTTCCCAATTTTAATTAATATATTTAAGGTGTCATAAAATAATAATTTTTTTTTTTTTTTAATTTTTATTGCAAATCAATAGACAAAACAGAAAGAAAGAAACAAAAAAAAATGAAAATTTTTAATTAATTTTTATTTTTATTGGTAATTAATTATGTAAATTTTTATTTTATTTTTAAAATTTTTATTTATTGTTTATTAATCTAGTTATGTAAATTATATAAATATTTTAATTAATTATAATTTAATAAATAAATTTAAGTAAAAAGAAAAAAGAATTTTCGTTTTTCCCTAATTTTTTAATTAGTTTTTAACACATAAGAGTGCTGATAAGTTTATTAATTAAATCAAAGCACACACAAACACTAACTAAAGTCATAAGAGAATTTAATTATCTAATTTTTAATTAAATAAAAAATTTATTTAACACGATATGTGGCGTGTTAAATGATTATTAAAAGAAATATTTAGTTAAGCAAAGAAAAAAATCGTTAAAAAAATGTTTTGATTTGAAAAGAACCATACCGCTCTGTTTTAATTAAAATTTCTAAATGAATTTTTTTTTTAAATAAACACTAAAAGCTTCTTTGTAAATTCATCAGTATTAAACATTTTGTTAATAAGCTTTATCGTTTTAATTAATTATTCATTTTCAGTGGTTAAATTTGATTGATTTTCTATTTAACTTTTTTATTAATAATGCGTTGTAAAATTTGTAAACTAATTACCTAATTCTCACCTAATTTATAAACGTAATTAAGTTATATAATGATTAAGAAATTTAAGTTCTGTTAAGAGATTTCAAAAGTTCTGCTAATATAACCATAGGTTCATTCATATTTTGTTTCATTACAAAAATTCTATCGAATTAATCATTGAATTTTATTTATTATTTATCAGTACAGTGAACACTGTTATACGTATTACTATCAATAAATAGATAACAATGCATTTTGATACAATTTTAATAAATAAATTCATATAGAAATCCTATTTAAAATCAGATTTAAATTTTAAAAAAATTTATTTAACCATTTCTGCTGATGTTGGTTACTTAAATAAATAGTTTTTACTATCAATTATTTATCAACAATCAAAATGAAAATGAAATAAACTATTTAAACAACACATGATTGAGTTTTACACATAGTGAGTTTTTAATATAGTTTGGTATTTACTTATAAAACAACAAAGCGAATTTCTATCCACTGTGTATACTAAAATAACAAACAAATTTGTCAAATAAACATAAAAGCGAATTTTTATTTTTCTTATGCTATGTTAACGTAAATAACGTAAAATTATATGAATGGTATATGCTTCAGTAAGCATTCAATAACTTTTTGAAAAATTATTCAATCAGAAATATTGATAAAGTTCTTTTAAATAAACTAGCAAAAAAATATGAAATTTTTTTACAAATTTTGATTAATACATGCCACTTGGAAAGCTTACATAAATTTACACACAAGCAAAAAAAAAAAAACTATTCAATTTCATTTTCAATAATGTTGTAAATTCAAACATTTTATGTATTATCTATTAAATTTTATGATTTATTCAATAATGTTCATCGTTTAACTCTATCAATCTGATAAATATTTATTGAATATAAATATCAAAAATAAAAATGATTTTCCAATAAAATCACAAACCTGAGACAACACAGAAATTCATTTTTTATTTTTTATCATAAAAATAATTTATTTAATAATTTTTTTTTTTTATAAAAATCAATTAAAAAGTTCACGTGAATTTACCAAATAATTAGAACAAAATTTTCCATTAAAATTTACTCAGTAAATGAAATTGATTCGGAGATTTTTCCACTATTTAAATTACGAAAATTATAAAATAAAATCATCATAAAGAAAATATTGCAAAATATTTTGCAAATACGCATATATATGGTAGACCATGGTTTGCCTTTTCTGATTCATAAATTTTTTTAAACGCAATTATTATTATTTGTATATTATTATATATTTTATGTAATAAAAATCCGGTTGAATTAAATTTGCTGTTAATCACCTTGAGTGAAAGTTTGTGACTCATACAAACATTTATTATTATTATAATATTTATGTCTAATATCTTAGGGAACAATATGTTACGTTTATTTTTCATTTGTTATTATGTTTACTTTCTTTGCTACAGCATACAGCATATTGTAACAAATTGCTCTGTTGTTGTTTATTAAAAGTCACTGTATTATGTCTGCACTTAGTTTGTTTTTCTGTATTCAGGATTTCACTTGGTTATACTTTCTCTGTTTGGATAATAAAATGAGAATCTTATTTTCTTTTTAATACAAAAGCTTCATTTTTTTTTTTGCTGCTTAAGTGAAACAAAAATGTCAATATGTTAAAAAAGATGAAATATATTTTCTTTATATTAAATGGTGTACTTAGGTATTAAAAGGATCTTAAGCATAACATTTCTGTAAATTTACAAAGAAAGAAATTTAAATTTATTTTAATGTATCTCCCGTAAATTAATTTTTACAAATACTTTGTATACAAAGACATGTCAGTGTCGTCGATAGTGAAAGTATTACCAAAAAAAAAAAATTGTTTTTATTTATTTGAATACAGGGTATTACAGAATGATTGTTCGCTCTTTAAGAAAATTATTACATCGCTATTCTATTCTATTCAAGTCTCTAGACAATACTTCAAAATATATTTGCTATTAAAGTCTATGCTTACACTGGGTGTGTGTGTCAATAATAGTAAAGTATTACCCAGGACTTACCCAGGACTATTTACCTTGGGGAGTTGAAGTGTTTTTTTTTTTTTTTTTTTTTTTTTTTTGTAAGTGATAAAAATAAGAAAAAAAAGACAAAGGTTTATTGAAAAGAAAATTTTTTAATTCTTTTATTTAGTTATATAGAAAGTAAACAAAAATTAAATATAACATATTAATTATATTAAAATGTTTTACCCTATACGAATATTATAAACACACACTTAAGTCTTAAATAAAGTTTTCTTTCACCATCACCTGGGAGCAATGTCTTTTTCGGTTGAAAAATAGAATAAACACAAAAACAAAACCACAATGTTATTATATAAATGAAAATGGTAATTTTGTATTTAATAAAGATCCGGTTAGAGAAATGTTTGTTTGTTTTTTTTTTTTCCATAAGTATGTAACTTTTAATCACTGTTGTTGTTTTATGTAAATGGTAAATCTTAAGAACTTTCTATCTTAAGAATAAAAACACAGAAAAAAGTGAAATTTCAAAAGGTTAAAGAATTAAAAATCATAACCAAAAAATGTATTTAGATTATTTTAATTTTATGATTTGCCTAAAATTTATTGTTTTTTTTTTTATTTAGCATCAAAATTCTTGGAAAAATACTTTTCAATGAATTTTTTTTTATTCAAAGAAAACAAACCATAAAACTGAGCTTTTCTACTTTCTTCTTTCTTTTAGGGTTTTTTTTTTGATAAGGGATCATCATCGCCATCGTCTGTATCAAAGTGTCATACAACAACAGAATACTGTCGCTTAAAGTAAATAACAATTAATTGGTATATATTAGGTAATTAATGGTAAAACCGATAAATCAATTACCTCATATTAACACAAAATGTATTTCTATTTATCCGGTATAGTGGGAGATTTTTTTAACAAAAAGTATAAAACATTTTGCATTTTACAAAACGCATAACAGTTTACATTTTGTTTATCGTGTAGTAAGTTGGGTCAGGTGTTAAACAACAGGGACATTACGTTTATTACTCAAGTGAGTGAAAGTGTTTATTTGGTTTTTTGGTTTTATTTTCATCTCTCTTTATAATAACACGTAATATTGAAACAATTAAATATGTAAATTAAATTACATTTACGTACGTTATATAATTGCTATTGTTGATATTTATTTAGTAATAATAAAGCCTTTTAAGAGTTTTATTTTTCGAAGAGACGGCAATAGAGTGGAAAACCCACAAAGAAAACAATAAGGAAAAATAAATTTGATTAAAACAAATGGGAATAAATTCGTAATAAAAATAAACGACTAAGTGTCGCTTCGTGACAATAAAATTCTCCATTTATATTACTCGGGTAGTTTAAATAAATAATGTCTTGGGCGGATAAAAATTCGCAAAAAATAAAACGATTTTTTTTTTTTTTAACTCGTAAATTAGTTTTAATAAAAATTAAATGTGTGTCGAAACGTGAATAGAGTTGGGCTTTCAAAAAAAAGCCCGGGTTTCAATTACTTTCAATTATTTTATAGAGCTTTTGGTAATATGAACTTGACAAACTAGAAGATTTTTCTGATAAGAAAACTGAATCTTTATCTTTCTGAATTTTTAATGATTTATTACATCGTGATTAAAATGGTTTCGTCGGTGGATTTTTTTATTCGAAAAAAAAAAAAAAACTTTTCTTTTAATTTTATTAATTAATTGCAACAGAGCTACGTTAATTAATTAATTAATCAAAGTAACTAATAGGACTAATAGAACAAAATAAAATTATTTTTTCTTTTGCGACATGAAAGAAAAAGAAAAAAAAAAAACCAGAAAAGGAAAATATTGTGAAAAGAAATTACTAAACTTTCTCTCTTTAAATTATTATTTTTATTTGATAATTAATGTAAATAATAATAATAAAAATAATAATATTACTTAATGTCTGTTGATTATTATATTTAATTATAAAACTGATTTATGATTTTGTAATAAGAAAAATACAAGAAATAAGTGACGATGTACGAATGAATTTTTAATTAAATATCATTCATTGTGTCAGTGTGTGTTTTTTTTTTTTTTATACAGAAATCACCCACAAGTATTCTGCATCCAGTAATACTGCCAGAATGTGTTTGCTAAAGTAAACAAAAATAACTTTTTTTCTCTTTTCGTTTCGTTTCGTTTTTTTTTTTTTGTTTTACCACACCAACGTTAACAAAACAATCACACACACACAGTGGTAATATAACGGTATTTCTTCAGTTACTCTCAAAACGTTGTATTTTTTTTTTTTTTTTTTTATATTATCAGTTTCTTATATTTCTTTGTTGTTAACAATACAGCGCCGGTTGATAACGATCGCAAAAATTATTAACAAAACAACGATCAACAAAATAATAAATTTTATTATAAAATAATTGACAATAACTGCGGTTAAATTTTTTTTTTTTTTTTTTGTTAAAATAAAATGGAATAAAGTTTAAAACGGTTATAAACGAAGAATGGAAACAAAACAAAAAAATTTGTGAACGTGTCTTTTAAAGCGTACGCATTAAAGCCGTTAAAAAAATATAACTTAAGTGAGGTTAGTTTAATTTTAAGCGAAGCTGAATAAGACTTAATTCAGGTGTAATTTTTTTTTTATTTTTTTTTATTCTGTATTCTTTCTGTGTAACAAACAGCGGTCAACACAACACAACAAAAATAAATAAATAATAATAAAAATATTTTTTTTCATTTCTTTTTTTATTTCGTTTATACCATGTGTGTCATTATTAAAAATATTTTTATAAAATTTTTTAAGTGTTTTCTATTAATAAAAATCAATTAAAAGTCATCATATAGGTTAATTATTTTTATTTATTTATTTTTTATATAAATTACTCCTTATTTAATTAATTAATTATATCTGTGTGCGTCTGTGCTTTATTAATACATTGTTAAAACAGTTATTATTATTATTATTATTAAAAAAAAAAAGTAATAATTAATTAATTAATTAAACGTTAAAAAATAATTAATTTTAACAGTTATTAAGTTTAATGTAAAAAAAAATTTGATTTAATTTATTAAAATTTTCTTTTTAATCAAAACAAATCAGTTTTTTTTTTTTTTTTTTTTGTATTATTGGCTTTAATTAATTAATTAATTAATAAATGTGTGGTTTTTAATTTTAATTTTTAATGTATAATAAATTGTGGTGAATATTGGAAAATTCTTACATTTTAAAAAAAGATAAATTATTTGTGATTTCAAGCAAAAATAGTTATCTAGGTTACGATAATACACCATCACGTTATTATAAGTTTTTTGTTAAAATTTGTTTTTTATTTATTTATTTATTTATTTGCAGAAATGGTTACAGTTACATTCCGAATGTTTGTGCTAACATTTTTATCCGTTTTATTATTAAATTTGGCTGATGGTGATACGGTGAGATTTCAATCCGATGAACCACAACAGCCGGCTGTGCCAGAGGAAAGAAATCTAGGTAATCATCTATTAGATTTCATTGGTTTAGGTAGTGGACAAAATGTAGACCCATATCTAGCTCGATCAAATGCAAATTGTTTAGGCGGTGATTTAGCTGAATGTTTTAAATCACAGGCATTAACATCATTTGATGATTTCTTTGCCCGGCAATCGTACACGTAAGTTACAACAAAAAAAAAAAATGTTCACTTCTAAAACATCGAAAACATGTACAGGTTATCACCAAGTGCCCGTATTGTACGTATGGAAGAGACACAACTTAGATCTTTACAAAATGAACCGTATGAATTTTCATCAGAATCAAGATCTGCAGATACTGAATGGGATCACCTTGTCAAATATGCTTTGAGAAAGGTTGAAAGGTAAATAAAAAAAAAAAAAAAAAAAAAAAAAGTTACAAGATTTAATTAAATTTATTTAACAAACATTTTTTATTTTTAGATTTATAAAATCGACTGCATTTGAAGTACAAATACCTGAGGAAATAAGTCAAGATGGTCGTTACTCACCAAGATTTATTGATGAAATTGCTGACGAAATTGATGTTATCGAAGACAAAAAGGCATCACTTTTCAGTAAATTTTAATTAACAAACAAACGTTTTTTTTTTTTTTATTTTTTTTTTTGTAATTTATTAATTTTAAAACAAATTCTCTCTGGTTACACAGGTAGAAATCGTTTGAAGAAATTATTCATTCCTTTATTAATTATCTTAAAGATTTTCAAATTGAAATTGTTACTTTTCTTACCAATGATTTTGGGTCTTGCTAGTTTTAAAAAAATATTAGGATTCGCTGCTCTGATTATACCAGGTAAATACTTTTTATTTTCTTTTTCTTTTTTTTTTATTTAACACCATCACGCTTCTAACAAATTTGTCTGTATGAGACACGTAAAATACACAAACATTTTATTATTGAGGTTTATGTTACGGAAAAGTAAAAACAAAGAGATAGAGAGAGAACATTCTCTACATTCTTGACTTGACTTAATTCTTTTTTTTTTTTTTTTTTTGCATAAATTCGATATTTTAAAATACAAAACGTATTTGATGTTTTTCTTAAATTAAATTAAAATTGAATATTTTGGTAGCTTTATTTTAAATTGAATCCAAAGAGATATTATTTTCGTACAATAATCTGTTTTTATAGAATTTTCTAAGAAAAATTCCTATTGACATTAAATTCCATGTAAAAAAAAACGACAAAGGTTAAGGAAGCGTTTGAAAACGTGCTTTAATTTTTTTATTTATTTTTTTTTGTAGGTGTTATTGGTTATTTTAAATTATGTCGCCCACAATCAAATTATGGAAATAATTATTCGAATGGTGTACATCCGGCGTATACACAACAAGGACTTGGCGCTGCTAGTTACCATGGTCAACAACATTTTTCATCACCCGGCGCAAATTATTATCGTCCAGAGACACATTACAGTGAATCATATGGTAATTACTATAGAGATACTGGTGCTGTTGAGAAGGAAACATCTGGAAATATACGTTTCGGTGAAAATAATAACGGTGGCCAAGATTTAGCATATAATGGTTATTCCGAATATAGGAATAAAAAGATTGAAAGTTAAAAAACAATCTGATTATTGTTGTTTATAAAATTAGAATAGAATAGAGAGATTTATTGTTAATAATGAATGAAACGTTGAATTTGTGAGTGACTTAACTATTTCTAAGTGTATATTTATTAAACATTATTACTGTAAAATACTCATATATAAAAAAAAAAAAAATTAAAAAAACACAAAATTAATTAAATTAATCCTTTATTAATAATTAAAGAATAGTTTAGCAAAAACTATGCGGACTGTTTGTGGTAAATTCATAACAAAAAACCTAAGAATATTCTCATTAAAATATATTCTAACTCTTTATACAAAGGGTACAATAATTATTTAACAATTTTAATATTATTTCATTGGGAAAATTTATTTAAATTAAAATTTCTCACAACATTTTTATGGCTGTTTTTTTCTTCTATATAATAATTGTTTTTAATTAAAAATTTTCTTTGATAATATTGCTATAATTATTTATAGAAAACATAAAAAAAAAATACATTAACCAATCAATTTTTATTAATTATGTTTTATTAGAAGAACATAAAATAGAGCACAAATATTTTTAAAGCAAAAATGTAAGAGCTTTAGTTAACATAGAAATAAATTAATAAGAGCATATATTGATTGTTTTAAATAAATAATAATGCTGCGGTGTCTTGTGCAGATACATCACCACAAAAGACATCCAAATTGATTGATTAATATCAATATTATTATAAATTTTTCATTACTTTAATTGATTAGATAACTTGTTAGCTAATTACAATCTGTTTGCTTCTTAATTACTTATTTAAATTCAATTAAAAATTAAACCACAAACAAAATATTGATTTTAGACGGTAGGTGGGTGAAACACGAGTCCACAACACATCACCTGAAATAAAAAAAAAAACCATGGGTTTATCGCAATCATATTTTTTTTTCCTTTATATTCCGCGTGCAAATAATAAAACGTGAATTGAAAATATATGAATAGTCAAATATCATATTTTTGTTTTAACCTGGAATGTAACCGTAAACTCCTTTGGGACTTTTCTTGTTGGAAAATTTTACGTTACGTGTTGACATCTGAAAAAGCTCTAAGTAAACACAGCAAACAAGAATAATATGAATGTAAATGAAATAAGACTAAAGTGATCAACGTACAAAACAGATGATTTTTCACAATTTCACCATCAACACAATTTATATTTGCAATAAAAAATAAAAAATTGAAACTAATTAAATTTATATAAGAAAATATAGAAGAATTATAATTAATTAAAATCTGTGAAATATTTCTAATGGATTTATTAATACTAACGAAACAGTAGCATAATCATGAATAATTGTGTTTTGTTGCTCATTGAGGTGTAATTTTAATTAAACAAATATTTGAACAATTAAAAAAAAAAAAAAAAATTGTTTTTCCTTTGTAGTAAAAATCTTTGTTTACAATAATATTGAAATATTAATTAATATCGCTATCAGTTTATTATTATTATTGGAGCGACTTTAATCAGTTATTTCTTCTTCTACAATATTTATATATAGGTAAGATTTTCTAATCGATATTTACACTTTATTAAAAAATTCAATTCAACACATTTCTGTATTATTTTCATTACTACCGACGTTAAAATTTGATTCTTGTGAATTTTCCATAACAAAGTGCATTAACATTTTTAGGACACTACTGTGATGAAACTTTTTTACAAGACCAAAAATAGAAGAAATAAAAAAAAACTTCCTATTAAAACATTTAATAACGGACAGATCAAATATCATCAGAACGGATTAAATATTCAGAAATCTCATGATGATAACGCAGTATTACATTCAATCGATTTTATTATCCTAGTTGTTAATATTTGAGCTAGAAACTTATTCAAATTTCTCAACATTTTTATTGCAGAATTTCAACTTTATTAATTTTTTGATTTCTTTATAAACTTTTGTAAGTCGTTTAATTATTAAACAAAATTTATATAAAAAGAAATAATCAATAATATTTATGGATCTTTAAAGAAATAATCATTTTGTTTGATTGAATAAAAATTATTTATTTATAAATCTATTTGTTTTAAAGTAACTTCAAAAGTTAATATCTATGCTTATTTAATAAAAAAAATGAAGAAAAACCAATGTTCTCGTAAGAAGCTTTTTACCTTTTTTTTTTTTATACATTTTTTATTATGCCTATAATAAAACACAAGAAAAGGCAACATTAACTATATAAAACGGTTACTTTGAAACCTTAACTTTATACAATAAGCTCAGGATTTAATTAATGTTTTTGATTCTTAGAAATAAATGGCCACAATTTCACCAAGGGAAATCATTTTGAATTTAAATCGTTGGCGTAAGAAATTTTGTGTTTTTCGTATACAAAAAAAAATAAGCCAAATGAAAAACATTAAAACAGATTTTGGTCGAATAAAGAACTTAGAAAACGGTAACAATAATAAAAATTCTTTAAATTTCTTATAAAGATATATTTTTTTTTTTTTAATAATTTCTTATCAAATCATAAATAGGCTGGACTTAACCTGGCCAAATGTTATATTTTATGTTTCAAAATGCTAAATTGTCTTTATATGGCTTTAAATTTACATAATGTTTACTGAGCTTTAATACTTTCTCGCATATTTTGGAGATGCTGGTGATCTTTTTTGTTTTTTTTTTTGTATCGTTTAAATAAATAAATTTCTCATCATCTAAAAAAAAAAACACACACAGAAATGACTGAGCACGTTTTGTTTTTATAATAAGCGAAAAATAAAATAAAACGAAGCGAAATAAATCTCCTTTGATAGCTTAAATGTTGCTTTATGTATTTGCTACTAAATTATGTTATAAATGAAAATGTTTTATAACATTTTGTATAAGCACTAAATACTAAATACTAAAAACTCAAAATTGATAATTCAATAAATAATGTCATTTGTGCTGTTTGAATGTTAATAACCATAGTGACAAATAAACAAAGAAATTCTATTCATGCTTTATAATATCAATCAAGTTTATTAAGCACATTTAGCATAGATAAACATAACTTCCTGTTTAATAGGTCACTGTTACATGTAAGTAAATATAACTCAATTTAATAAAAAAAAAAAAACTAGTTCTTCTATTGTCCAATATCAAATGATAACTTGTTATTAAAAGAAATTAAAATAAAATAAAAAAAAACTTTTGCAATCTATGAAAGTTGAAAATTTCCTTAAACATAGAAAAAAAAAAAAATTTTTTTTAAATTTCTCTTATTCTATGCGAATGTAAATGCTGACCAAATGTAATTATTATTATTATTAAAAAAATTAGAACAGCAGTTCTTGTTGGTTGCTTTAATTAACAAACAGGTAATTTGCGAGAATATCATATATATTCAGTATAAATAAATTATTTAACAATATATATTTACCCAATAAAATTCATATGATTACTTTATTAATTAATCAATTAAAAATAATTTCTCACCACAAATTAACGGTTTTTTTTTTAAATAAACAAAACAATACAAATCGTTAATGCTAAAGTTTTTTCATTCTTTCATGTCGCATAAATGCTAACAAAAATCCATTTCAACATTACATAAATAAAATTATACATTAATTACGGTTATTTAACATTAATAATCAATTATTATTGATTTTACATTAATAATAAAATAGGTTAGCGGGTTGTTATGACGTAAAAACATTTGTAAATAAATTACTAAAATAAAAAAATTCATCGAAATTTACAGCGATTTTGATTTTATTTTCTTTTATTAACAATATTGCAAGTTGTTTTTACTTTTTAATAAAAGAATTAAATGCATTAAGCATCTAGCACAAATATTAATTAAAAAAAAAAAAAATGTATTTAATAAATTTTTAATGATAAGTTGTTTTCTTGTTATTTTTGAACAAACTTTTAGAAACTTTTTTTGTAGAAGTTTTGTAGAAAAGTTTTTTTTTTTTTTTTTTAATGAGAAAGTATGATACAAAATCCTCAACGTAACTAATATAAAGTAGTTTTATGCGCAAATAAGGAGACCATTAGATAAAATATACACGGGGGAGACATTTCTGTATTTAGTAACGTTTTTTCTTCTACGTTTGCCTTACTTTACTCCACATTTGTAGTTGTTTTATGAAAATATTCATGATAGTTAATAACCTGTATTCGCTTAATAGATAACATACTATTTGCTTATTAACATTATGCCGTCGATGTGGTTGAGTACATAAAAGCCTTAACCATTATGTGAACCGTTGCATTTGTTATTTGTGCACCATCATGTCATCAACATAATTAGCGAAATAATTTGCAAAGTTAAAACTTTATAGAAAATATACAAAAAGAAAATTTTTAAGTGATAAATTAAAAGTGTTTTTCCAAGTGATATGAAGCGATATTTTGTTATTAGTGTGGTCATAGTTTTGGAGTTACAAAATAGTATCGCATCGCCAGCAATTGATAATATCAACAATGCGGTAAAATCAAAGAAAAAAAAGCAGAAGTTTTTCCCATCATTTAGATTGAATAAATTTTTTTTTTGTTGTCATTTTTCTCACAGGTACAAATGAATAGGAATCATTTTGAGGAGGCTTTTTTAAGAAAATTAAATACAAAATGTATACAAAGGGATAATAGTTCTTGTGTTATGCTGAAATTAGTTTCGTACATGAATAAAATGTTAAAGAAATCATCTATTGAGCTAAATAATAATTTTGAATTGTTACAGACCAGGTATAAGAAGTTCGTTAGAGATAAATTGTTTTCTGGATAAAATTCTTTGTTAACATAATGAAATATGGGAACATAGTATTGAAAAATTAGTGACAATTTATCTGTTTTCAGCTGTATTTTGCTATAATCAAATTTAATCTTTAATTATAGAGTTGTTGTGACACATGAGCCAGAAGAAGAACTAATGATAGCCAGGGCATCTGGTTCTGATGACGCAACATTAAGCGTTATATTGGCTGATAAATTTTGGACATTTTTACGCAGCAGATCGTTAAAATGGAAAATGTTGGATGACGCTGATGTATTAGTCTCTACTGGGCCAGAGGGTAATTTTAATATTGGATTGTCAGTGAAAACACAAAGTGCTTTCGAAAAGGGTAGAGGAAGAATGCGTCAATTAGGACCAATAATTGCAGCAATTGCAGCAAAATTAGCACTATTGGGTGCTGTTGCCTTTAAGCTCATCGCACTATTAGTTGGAAAAGCGTTAATTGTGTCAAAAGTTGCACTTTTACTTGCAAGTATCGTTGCGATAAAAAAACTTTTAACGAAAAAACGTGTGACATACGAAGTTGTCCCTCACGGTCATCATGGACACACGCCAAATACCCATGAACAACATCATGCACATACTGATTCATATAACACTGGTTGGGGCAGAGCATTAGATGGATTTCTTGAAACTTTTGGAAATATTAAATTTGAACATTTACCGGATGCACAAAATGTTGCGTTCAAAGATCAAAAACCATGAACTAATTTTCACTAATTCCAAATACATAATTTCTATGCACAACAGTTGAGTGTTCTGATGATAATGTTTTCAAAATGTTTAACATTTAGTATACACTGTGATATATTTATTGACATTAAAGGAATTAATAATAATAATAATAATAATAATAATAATAATAATAATAAAAGCGAAACATAAAAGCATTACTGTTAACAATCTGGAAATTCATTGTGCATATTAATCAACTGTTGATAAAATGGGTAAGGTGGCAATAAATGTAACAACAACATACATATTATTAATAATAATAATAATAATTAATTTTATTTAATAAATATCAACAAAATATCTAATTTTTCATTTTTCTTTGGTATATAATGTATTTCACTTCATAAATACATAAAACATAAATAAATATAAATAAATACATATAAACTGTTTTTCTTATGCTTCGTTTGGAATTTAAATAAAATAAATAAGGATAGATGATGGTTTATTGCACGTTAAATAAAATAAATAAAAGCGAAATATCTGCGTTATTTTCACCCTAACTTATTTAGCTTTTCGATAAACATAAATTGGATTTTTTGATCCATTATTATAAAACATTGGTTTCCTTCGGATGGCTGTAAAATTAATAGGGAAGAAAAAATAAAAAAAGATTAATCGAATTTTATATCCAAGAGATTAAATGAAAATTATTTAATATGTAAAAAAATTCATTTCATTCTTAATGCAAAACATTATGTTTAACACTGTGATTAGAAAATAGTTTATAGATAAATATTGATTTTAATAAAATTATTATCTGATGTTGAAAATCTGATGAATCTCTAGATTATTGATTTAATACAAATACGAAAATAAATATGATTTAGGTGCTGTCAATGGTGGTAAATTTAATTTTAACGCAACAATTTTTCCTTGTGTATCACGTATTAACGAAATATTATATTACCTGTCCAATTATCTTGACGTTTAATCTTTGGTCCACCAGATAATGCGGCAATACCTTGTCCCTGTGTACCATTATTAATTTCGACAACATTATTTATTGAACTTTCCGCACCTAAACTCCCCAAACTCATGTGTGCGGTGAGACTGGACATGTCTTGTGTTAACGGTGCTGCATAAGGGTAAATATCACTAGCACTGATTTCTTGGTTAAATGAATGTCCTAAGCTAGTGTAGTCCATATTGTATGGCATAACATATGGCTCTGGTTCGGGCATTACATGAGATGCCATCATTCTGTAATTATATTAAAAAAAAAAAAAAAATGTATTTACTTATTCAAGAATAATTTTACTGTCGCTACTTTTCGGTTGCTGAATCAAACATTCTCTTAATTGTCATCACGGATGCTAGAACAAATGCTATTTTGGATACTAAAAATGCTTTAAATGTTAAAACCGTTACACCCATAGCTGCCATTAACATCCAACCGATTGCATTAAATGCTAAAAACAATGGAATATACATTTTCAAATGTTTCTTTTCTTTGCGTCCCTCAACTCCGACCTTTCGCAAAAGGGCAACTTCTAAATAGTTCTCATAATCATCGGAACGTTGTATGCTGAATATCATCGGACCAATCGGTACTCTTATAGAATTACCACTTAGGAAATTCATTATTTTCGATGAACGACCACTGGCTAGTTGTTTGTTTGCGATTGGCTCAATTGTAAAAATTCCAACGTTAACAGAACGTTTATTAATGAGTTGCCGTAATGCGGTATCCGAAACAATTTTGATACATGACGCATTATTAATGCACTCCCAATTCATATTCGTTTGGATTATATTATCACTATCAACTGATGTCGCCAGCGTGTATTTCCTCAAACAACCTAGTAGCACCACTGATATTATAAACAATTTGCACATTTTTAATTAATTTATTAACGATTTTCACACTTTTATTGTTGTTAATTAATATTTTCTGATTATTCCTTGAACGTTTATACTCATTAATGGTAAGACAAGACTGTACTTAGTTTTTCTAAAATCAACGATTTTTATTCATTTCACACTTAATAAACAACACCACCCCCACATTTAATCTGGACACGCAAATCTATCTGCATATTAAAATATTTTCTATTTACCATGTTCATCTATATCATCTATATTCGTCTTTAATTATTGTTTCTACAAACTAAAGACTGGTCAAAGTACTGTAACTAGACTGCACAACATAACTTTGTATTAAGAATTTTAATTTCGCCACTTCATATTGTGGTATTCAGATTTAATTACAACAAAAACATTGTTTTTCTTATTCAACATAGCAGAGTGAACACAGTCAATCTAATCTAATGATTTTCTACTATTTAATTGTTTATTACCTTTCTTCTTCTTCATCATCATCATCATCATCTGCTTCACATTAATAATAATTTTTTTTTCTGTTTTATCAAATATTAAACGATATATTTTCGTTACGCAATTAGATGTTGGTAGAGAAAATTAGAACGTACATATAATTAAAATAAATGTGTAAAAATTAATTTTTCATTTCTCTGACATTGTTTTCCCTGTTCTTTTAACCAAACCATCATAGATTTATAGAAAATAAAATTTCATAACGAAAATAAAATTTTTTTTTTGTATTTATAGATTAACACTTTAATGATTTTTTAATTTTTTTTGTTGTTGTTGAATAGCATGATTTGGGTTAGTATTACAACAACAAAGAGAAATTGCAAAAAATCTATAACACTGCAATGGTTGATAACATTCAAGTGATTTTTTTATTATTTAAAAAAAGTCTGCTGAAAACTCTTTTTTTTAAATCCATTTATGGTGATTAGTAAAGTGATTAGTTTTTTGCAAGTAGCAAGAAAAAAAAAAATCAAAAAAACCATTTTAGAGGGTTAATAACCAATAGCTGGATAGTTTATTTTGTAAAAACTTCACGTTTTACGTTGATACGGAAAGCAATCCTTGACATAGAAAAAAGAAAATCAAAAAATCATTCCTATGTTTTATCTATAGATATTAAATTTTTATTTTACTATAAACCATTTATTGTTAATTTGTTGATATTGGATAAAAAATCTAATTTTAAATTATTTCTAAATGTTGATCTTTTTGGTGATAAAAATTTTATTAATAAAATAAAAATGTTATCAACTAAAAACACTATCAGTTTCATACATAAAAGTGAACATATATCCACCCACCATAATCATAATTATAATTCAGTTGTTCCATTCAGTAAATTCTAATTAAATCATTATTTGTCATTAAATTTAATTAATTGTGTTAAGAGAATGTTTTGACTACAAAAACTTTGTTACTACAATGTGATAAGAATTTTTCAATTAAACTAACGTCAACTTTAAAAATTATGCTAAAAAATGGTTTAATCTACTTTGATTCCAATATGTAGAATTATTTTTATTTTAATATAATTATCAGTCACGAAATATAATTAATTAATTTACTTCGATTAAACATGTTTACATTAATTAGAGCAAAATAATTAAAATATTTTAAAATCAATGTTTATATTATTAATTTTGTTATTTAATAAAAAAAAAAAATTTTTCCCAATCAATTCGTTGTGTTTTCTTTTCTTTTCTTTGCTTTGCTTTGGTTTTATGTTTAAAAACCGAAGAGAAAGATCGAAAAGTGTTTTCACCATAATAATAAAATTGCCTATAGGATATGCAACAAGTTTTTGAAATTATTTTTGTTGGCGTTTTATGTTATTATCGGAAGTTAGCTTTCCGGCGTATGATACAGGTGAATTTAATTAATATACACCTATATTGTTTGTTAGACAATGATTTTTGTATTTTCAATGAAAAAGTTTTAAACATGATTAATTTCCATACAGGATAATTGACAGGTGCACTGTTTATTGTTTATGGTGCTTTATTGTAAATGATTTATTGACCATTTTCAGGATGTTCTGGTGCTTGGTGTGCTTGTAATTAAATAAAAGTAAAGGTTTCTTTCTGGTTTTTCAACAATTCTGTATCGTTTAAATAATTAGCATAATGTTTCTGTTTTTTTTTTGGTGACTACCGTATCCTGAATTAAATAAAATTATTTCATTTAATTATAATTATGATATTTAACACCTTTACGTTTTAGTTTTTTTTATTATTGTTTCTTTCTTTATTTAATTAATCTAATTACGTTCTTCAGCATTTTAAATGTTAAAAAAAAAAGCACACTTCTGAAAAATTAAACTATAATTGGTTTTAAGTTAAAAAGAAAGAAAAAAAATAAATGTACCGAAAGTTGTTTTAATGTGTTGTCCATTTAGATTGAACATTGAAAGTTAACGATAAAGTTAATTACCACAAAAAACACCACATGGACATTTGGTCCATCATTATAGTTAAATTAAAAAAAAAAAAAAAAAAAAAAAACCGAGAAAAAAGTAGCTGAATCCGTACAGTTAAAATTATGCTTGAAAAAAAAATGTTTTTTGTTTATTAAATTTATTCCGGTAGTACCATAGCTGATGGTCACTTTTTGTTCAATAAATTATTTTTGGAGTAAGGAAAAGTAGGACAACGTTTTAATGAAAAAAAAAAAAAAAAAAAAACAATTACAAAGAAAACAAATTCATGAAGAAAAACCAAATCAACCATAAAAAAAAAAAAAAAAATTGTTTTAATTTGATCTTGAACGTGAAATATAAAAATTTCTATTTCGTTGTTTTTTTTTTAATTTTTTCTTTATCCATTTATCGTTATAATTAAATTGTAACAGAAAATGA
This sequence comes from Ptychoptera albimana, assembly GCA_961205885.1. Lineage (NCBI taxonomy): Eukaryota > Metazoa > Arthropoda > Insecta > Diptera > Ptychopteridae > Ptychoptera > Ptychoptera albimana. Next base: position 1,953,559 of record OY540805.1, on the reverse strand, counting down.
CCACAGTTAATTTATTTATTATTTATTTTTTTTTTTTTGGGAAAGAATTAAGAAGCCCAAAAATAGAAAGAAAGAAAGAAAGAAAGAAAGAAATTTTGTTTAGAAAATAAATAACCGTAACAATTGTTACACATTTCACTACATCTGGTTATTATTGAAAGCAATAAATTATTTATAGCGAAAAAAAAAAAAAAAAGGTAATAATAATAAGAAATAATGATCGATAGAATAAAAAAATTTGGTTCGAGTTAAAATTGAATAAAAAAAGTGCACCTGTGCTATTGAAAAAGAAGCGTTACGCTTTATTTCGTTTGCTCCACAATGCTCCACTAATTCATCATTACATGGCCTCTAATAATCTTTTTAAGTCAAAAAAAAAAAATTTAATACAATCGGCGTTGCAAAATAAATAGTTTTAATTTTGTGGTTGGTTTTTTTTTTTCTTATTTCGATTACATTTAGTTTTAGTTTTTTTTATTTCTGATCCAATTTTTACTATATATAATGCTATGAGTTCTAATGGATCTTCAGTTGCAAAAGAACAGTACACCTTGTTTAATAAGTGTTTTAGTTTTTCTTCTAGTTTTTCTTATCTGTTTTCTTTTCTTTTTTTTTTTTTTTTTTTTTGGAAGTTTTAAAGTTTTGCAGGATCGAATCCGTTTTTTTTTTTTTTTTTTTTGGAATTATCAGGAAACATGAAGTGTGTAATCAAAAGTGTTGTTTTATTATTAGTTGGTTCAGTTGTATTATGTAATGCTGATGAGGTTTTATGTAAGGACAATGAAGTATCGTTGTCGTGTCATGGTGTCCGTGTGATGCGTAATGTAATGCAACGGGTATTACAAAGTCAAGAAAATGGAAATAGTGCATTAAAACTTATACCAGGATTAGAAATAATTGAAGTGCCGATGGACAATGAGAAACGTTCAATAAATGAAATTGATGATGACACAATGTTTGGACGGATGGGACGTTATATGCAAACGCATGAAGTTAAAATAAAATTTCCCGAACTAATGGAAAAGGCTGATTTTCAAGAAGTTATCTCAACAGCGATGAAAAGTCTTGATGAAGGCAAAGAGGTTTTCGGTAAGATAAATTTAAAAAAAAAATAAGAAACTCTTCTCTCTTTTTTCTTAAGAAGAAGAAGAAGAAGAAAGCATAAATGATAATTAATAAAAAATAATTACCTGGTGGGTTTTTTTTTTTTTTTTTTTTATGATAAACTAATTTCGAAGATTTAAATTAATTTAGAAAAAAAAAAAAAAAACATTTTTTAGATATAAAAATTTTAATTAAATTTATTGTTTTTGGTATAAATTAGAAATTAACATAAATTTACTGTTAATTTTATTAAAGCAATCCGATAACAAAATGATTTTTGTGCTTATTCTGTGAAATAACTTGGAAAAAAAAAAAATAAATTTCTTTTCTTTTCTCTTCATTTTTTTTTTTTTTTTTTTTTTTTTTTTAATATTCATTGATCTAAAAATCTATAGAGGGACGTAAAAAAGATAAAGGAGGCCTTGGTTATATTATGATGATGGGATTAATGATGGGTAAAATGATGGCAGCACTCGGTTTAGGTGGTGTTGGTGCTTTAGCCTTAAAGGCGCTTGGTGTATCTATGATGGCCTTAATGTTAGCAGCGATAATCGGTTTAAAGAAATTAACAGAATCAGGCGGTGATGATGGTGGGCATCATGTACAATATGTGTCTGCACACTCTGAGCATCATCGTAAAAGAAGAGACGTTGACAATGAAATACCATTACCATACAAAGGATGGTCACAATATGCCGTTAATAATTAAAAAAAAAAAAAAAATCGAAAATTTATTACCTAAAGTAGATAGATAGACGCCAAAGTAGTATTTTTGTTTTTAATTGTTTTTTTCACACGACACACGTCGTTTTATTTAATTTATTTAATTTATTATAAAAAAAAAAAATTCTTGAATTAATTAATTAGCAAAAATAATATTCAAAATAAATTCCTAAACATATTCAAAGAACCCGATCAGTATTAACGTTAAATTTAAATCACTTTAGTTGTTTAGTTGTGTTGTTGCTGCTGCTGCTGCTTTTTTTGTTTTGTTTGAATATTTATATATAAATACATTGTGTACTGTTATCAATAACTGATAAAAACAGAAAGAAAAAGGTTAAAGAAAAATTAAAAAAAAAAAAAAAATTTATTTTACATCAAATAAAGATTTAAAAATGTTATTTCTGTGGAAATTAATTCATTAAAAAAAAAATGTTTTTGTTTCTTTTCAAATAATTAATTAAATTTGTTTTTTTTTTTTTTGCATCATTTACACGGCGTGTAGGTGAGTAAGTAAAGAAGGATAAACCAATTAAAATGTTTAATAAAGAAATGACAAATCGCATATAAAGGTGAATAAAAATGAAACCCAAAAGAAAGAAAAAAAAAAAAAAAAAGTCGTGAATTTCCGTGTGAGAATAGGAGAAAAGAAATTAAATAAAACTTGTTATTTATTTATTTATTAATTATTTACCTGTTATTTTTTTTTTTATATTAAATTCATCTTTCTCTTTCACTGACTTTTTTTCTTTTTTTTTTTTTACCAGGCCGGACAAACAACACAAACAACGTCCACGATGTAGAACACCCAAAAATATTTAAGAGAAAAAAAAAAAAAGAAATGAGATGAACAATCAATTTAATTCCGGTTATCATATCGTTGTACGTTGTTTTCGTGTATTTCGATTAGTAACAGGTGATGGTAGGAGAGATGGTAATCGACCTAATAACCTAGATTTTATTAACTTAATTTTATTCCATTAGCTTGGCTTGGCTGGTCGGTTCACTTTATTTGTCTCTCTTTTAAAAAAAAAAAATCGAAGAAACATTTATATTATTTATTTACTTTTTACATATCTATATGTAAATAGTTTAAAAAAAAAAAAAAAAAACCAGCTTGACTAGTTTATTAAATTTATTATTAATTAAAAATACAAAAATACCGTATTAAGATTATTTTCTTTTCTTATTTTCAATTTTTTCAATCACTTTACAATATTTCGGTTCTTTTTTTACTGAAAGTTTTACTTCGTTTATGAAATACGTCAAGATACGCTACGTTAATCAAAGAATTTTTTCACCTTTATATATTGTCACAAAAACAGTTGTTTCTCTATCAATAAATTATTTTTTATTATAACGAACGACTCTGCATGAACTGAAACTTTGCAGGCATACTCTTTAGGACATCAGAAATCGACATTGTTCTACGGGTTTGCCCGGAAAAAATTTATTTCTCGCGTTATGATCAGATCTTAACATCAGGTAAACACATAGAACACAAACAATATTCCTGCAATGTTTCAGCACAATGTCTGTCGGTCGGTTCTCTTAATTAATTAATAATTTAAAAGAATCTTTTTGAAACGGAATTGAAATGTTTTTGAAAGAATCGGTATAACCTACTAAAAATGTTTAAAAATATTAAAAAAAAAAAAAAAAAATGCGTGCTCGTGCATATACTTAATTAAAAGAAGAAGGAAACGCTAAATTATCAATTTATAGTGTTTGTTTAAAAGTAAGGCAAAAAAAACTACAAATAAAATTTTAATGAAATTAAAACGTAAAGGTGAAATTTATCAAAATGACTCCTGTCTGTTTGCCGCATTTTTATTTCTGTTTGTTTTTGCTTTTAACTTAGTAAATCGAAATAAAAAAAAAAATAATTTATTTTGTTTTTTTTTTATAACTGGGACAGTAGGTCACTGACCAAGGCAAGGTCCATCGATCTCCATATGTCTTTCACTTTGAAGGCCATGAATATTTCCGTAAACAAAACAATCACCTTACGTTTAAAAAAAAAAATGTTTATTTGTTTAAAATCGGTTTTGAGCGAAAACAGTTAAATAAATTTTTGCTAAATAAAAATTCCTAATTAAAAGTAGGATAAATAATTTAGAGAATTACGTAATAAGAGGAGGATTTTTTATTTAATTTCTATAGAAAAAATCAATTCATTTTGACCATGACTTTGTCGACCGCGATCGTTTTTTCACCTTTAAAAATCAAACGCAACTGTTTGTTGGCACGTTGTAACCGGTTTTTATCATCATAATTTCCTTACTTAAAACTTCTGTGATCTGTGATCAACGCTGAAAAATATTTAATTCTACTTTTACCTGTATTTAATTTCATTTTATAGCTTTTAAATAAAAAAATAAATATTATAGGAAAAAAAAAAATGTTTTTTTTTTTTTTTTTTTTTTTTTAATATGCCGAAGAGAAGTGAAAGAGATTTAAAGGCTTTTTATACAGACAAACGTGATGCCTTTCAAAATTTCTATTCACTTCCTGTTTCATTTCGGTTTACTTTAAAAAAAAAACTTGTTTATTCGCTTAATTTTTGCATCTTAATTGAATTTGAGAAAGAAAATAAAACAAAAAAATTGCATCGTCTATTAGAAAACTTGTTAAAAAAAAAAAATAGAAGAAATATTAGAAATTTTGTTATTTCTTCACTCTGGCGTTTGTTAAATCAATAAAAAAATTTTTTTTACGAGAAACAAACAATGAGCTTTTAGGATTTTTTTTTTCGTTTTGATTAAAATTATTTTGATTGAATAAAAGGAAAAACGAATAAATGTATAAAATGATTTGCGATAATGTTTCCGGTTAACAAAAAGTGAAAAATCTCTCATCTAAATCGATTTCTTTTAATTGTAAAATAAAAAAATGATTACCTACCGGATACAAACATACACTTATGACATGTTTAATAATCTTTAATTATGATTTGAGAACACACAACCGTTTTAAGTAATACAATACAAACAGCAATGATATTGGCAAAATATTTATCGAAATCTAGGTGTTTTTATTTTACATTAATTTAAGTGAGGAGGATTTAGTAAATAAAAAAAAAAAAAAATAGAAAAACGACAACAATGAAATGAAGAAGAAGAAGTAGCAAAAAAAAAAAAAATTCGTGATCCGTCTATAAATAAAATGAATTTAATGGTGAAAGTGATTTTGTGTTAAAAAAAAGAAAGAATTAACAACGTTTTACCATTATAACATTTTTAACAACATTGATTATTAAATGTTTTTTTTACCTTTTAAATTAATATATAAATCACGAATGAGTCGTGATTTTTTTAATTTTTTAAATTAACTCTAATCTCGTTTTCATAAGCGCATTAAGCTTTCATTTTTTTTTTTTTTTATAATTTAATTTCTTTACAATTTTTATTTTTCATATAGTTTGTTTATTGATTTCAGTTTAACTGTTGTGCTTTGATTGTAATTTTCTTGAAATACTTTTATTCAATCAATAGAATACTGAATGAAGAATTTTTTTGTTTTTTATTACCATTGAATTAACAATATGCAATGATCTGTAAGCATTGATACAGTATTACTCTTTGAATTTCTTTTAAAAAAAAATATTTTCAATAATCTTTTATCAGATAACTGATCAGAGAATCTAAAACATCAAAGCTTTGCTTAATCTATTGCTATTTATAAAAAAAAACTTTAAACAAAGCTCTTTAAAGCGATATTTGTGTCTAAAATTAGCAAAAGATATTAAATAATTTTAATGGAAAATAGATTTTTCATTGTTTTATAATGAAAGGAAATTACCAAAAGGTTATTTCAGTAATTTTTACGATGGTTTCGTTTACCCAACCATGGGAATAATATTTGATAAACACGAATATTCAATTTGATAATTTATTTTAATAGTTTTTCGAACCCTTTAATAGTCTTTATTCGTTGGAGACGTTTTTTTTTTTTAAACGTTGATTCTTCTAGTTTTTTTTGTAATTTTTTTCGCAATAGAAATTGCATCAAAAATTTTTTTAATTCAATAAATCAAAAGCGTTTTTTTTTTTTTTTTCAATTAATTTAACAGTTAAAACATTTGGTGGTACTCGGTTAATACAAATTAACCTTTTTCTTTATTTGTTTTAATCGTACAAAAAAAAAAAAAAAAAAAAACTATTTGCACCTGCTAATGTCATTACAAAAATTCTTTTCAATTCACATCACAAATAGAGAAAATAAAACAAAAAATTTTTTTTCTATGTTTTACTTAAATCAACAGCTGTGATGCTGTGATGAACTTCAAGAACGTAATGAACATCAGCAGTACATGTTCCATCCTATTATACACATATATTTATATAATACTTAAGGTATGTATTAAAAGAAAGAAGAAGAAGAAAAACACTTTAAAAGACACACGAAAAAGAAGTAACGACTTTTATTATGATACCACTAATATTCTCAACAAAAAAAAAAAATAAATAAAACCGATTAATACCGTCAATATATTAAAATAAAAGAATTAAATAAATATATTTATGGATATTTTATTTAATTTAATGCCACATAGTTTTTATAACGTGTTTTAAAATAGTTTTCGTTGGCCTAAAGCTTTTTTTTTTTTTCTTTTCATTTCTTTTCTTTTATTGACCAGTTTCGGTTTGGAAATAGACAAAATGGGCTAACTGTCATTTTATTGTAATTTCAATAGATAAATTTTCCATTTAAAAATTATGTTGATTAATGAAATTGGTGGTACAGTATTTTGAATGAATTATATTTTTTATTTATTTTTTTTTTCATTGCTACCTACTGATACCAATGCGAAACATAAGAAACAAACAGAAAACATTTTTTTTTGATTCGACCTAAATATTTTTTTTTATTAATTTAAATTTCCTTTTCTGAGTGATTTTTTTCTTTTTTTTAGTTATTTTTATGATCAGAAAAATAAATATTTATATCTTTCGGTACTCCGTTATTTATGTTATTTTTATATTTTTTTTTCTCTTCGTTTTTACCACAAAATATGTTTAAATTAATTTTTTTGGAGATTATTATTAACAAGCATTTATTACTGTAATTGAAAAAAAAAAAAATTAAAATTTAATTAATTAATTAACGATGGATAACAAAAAAAAAAAAAACGCAATTGTCAAGTGAGAGTAAAAAGAGATTTAACAGCGAACAAAAAAAAAAAAAAAAATCTAATCGTTGTACAATTGCAGGTCATTGCTAAGGTTTTGTCTTTAACAAATAATATAAAAAGCATAAAAAAAAAAAAAAAAAAAGCGAACATAAAATGAAAAGCATCAGCAGAACATAAAACGAAAAGCAAAGCAAAGCAAAGCAAAAAAAAAACGCAGAAAAGCGAATGTCTTTTTTTTTTTTTTTTACTTTAATAAAACAAAAAAAAAAACAAGTACACAAGTGAATGTATTTTGTAATCATAAAATATTATGTTAATGTACATTAAACAACTGTTAAGTTAGGTAAAACGAAAAATTATGAGCGGTAACTATTATGAATTTTTATTTTTTATTTATTTTTTGTCTTCAGTTTCTTCGTTTTTCTTTTCATTGATAAAATATGTTAAAAAAAAAAAAACACACACACACACACACAAATTTAGATTAAAGATTATAAAATTGTATAAATATTACATAAAAATATGTTTTTTCATCGCTTTTCATATTTTACATAAAAACGAAAAAAAAAAAAAATGTTACAGTAAATTTTCGGGAATTTAATTAAGGTCAATCAATAAATATGAGAGATAAAAAAAAAAATTATTTTTCTATCTGTTATCACCGTGGATATTGATAAAAAAACAAAAAATTTATGTAAATCTAGTAACAATTTTACGGTAAAAATAAAAAAATCTTAGACAGCATCAAAATTGATGAGAGAATTTTTTTTGTTGTCTCTTGTGAAAGAATTTAGTAAGTCGTAAGGTCAAGGAAATATTTCGGTTTTTTTTTTTTTTGGTTTTTATGAATAATTTAAATCGTTCAGGGTGTGTACAAATTTTTTTTTCTGTGTGTGTGTACGCGTGTGAGTCATATGCATTTTTGAGCTACTTTTTATTTTTTTATTATTTTTTTTTCATCCGTGTGTATAGGTGTTAATTTTTTTTTTTCAATAAATATTTAAATATTATTTTGTACTACTAAAAATTATGTTAGTCAATACTGATGACACTAATTCTTTAATTGTTTTTTTTCTTCTTCTTCTTCTTCTTCTTCTTCTATTTTTTTTTTTTTGAAATCTTTTAATAAAGTGATTAAAAATTATTCAAAACTGTTTGTCTTTAATGAATTTTTTAATTTTTTTTTTTTTCTTTTATTAATTAATTAATTACTAATAATAATAAAAGGGAATTTTTACGTTAATTATTATCTATTAAAAAGTAATAAAAAATAAATGAAAAATTATTTAAACATCCGGTGGCACAAATTTATTTAATTAATAGAAGAAAACTCAGTTTTTAGTTAAGTATCATCAAAAATCTGCATCGACATCATTTAAAATATTTCTTTGGTATTTTTATTGGTGAAAATTATTATTATTATTTTTTTTTTTTAATTAATTAATTAATTATTTGCATATTTCATTAATGCTTTGGAATGTGTTTACCATTAGCATATTAAGGTTATTATTGACTCTTTTTTTTTTCATTAATGTCGACAAAGAAGATGATGAAGAAAAAAATTCATAATAATAGGTGTAGAAAGTTTTTTTTTTGTTTTTTAGTAAGTATTTTGCAAAAACTATTGTTTTATTAATTAAATCGATTACCTTGTGCGTTAAAATTGTTTAAGAAAAAAAGAAGAAGATAAAATAATTAAATAAGCGAATAAAGCGAGAGAGAAAGAAAAGAATTACAATGGTAATTAGGTTCTTTATACACAAATCAATTAAAAGATTTTTTTTTTTTAAAACAACAAACGAAAGAAATGAAATTTTTTTTTTTTTGGAAAAGCACCGTTAAAATTGTTTAATAAAATTTAATGAAACAACAACCAGTGATACTGTTTTGTTATTTCTTAATTTTAATTAATAAATATTTAATGTTTTGGATAATTAACCTAAACAATTAGTCAAGGTCAATAAGAATAAAACTAAAGTACAACAATCTGTAACCCATTGACTTTATTAATTAATTAATTAATTAATGTAAAATATTTTTCTATAACCATAATAAAGTGAATGAAAAGTGTTTTTATTTTGTTAATTAGAAATATCAGGTGGCCTAAAACAATTACATCATTATCATGTTTAATATAATTAACTATTAATTTATTTATTTATTTCAACATACATGATTATTGTTAATTAAATGATTTTCTCTAAAAATCTTGTTTACAATTTGTTACTAGCTTAGTAGAGCAAAAATAAAATGAAGAAGATGTTTTACGTTGCTGTTGGAGGAACCATAGAAAAGATTAATGTAACAATTTTTATTAGAAATTTTTTTTTTTTTTTTATGAACACCCGACCATACGAAAATATTTTTTATTAACGCATTAATTATATATGCATATTGGTTTTATTTTATTTTATTTATGTGGCACAATTAACTAAATATTTTTGGATATTTATATATATATATATATATATTTGTTGCTGTATGTCCGTTGGAATAAAAAAAAAAAACGGTAAAGTGCTAATTCTTTTAATCTCGTCGCCATCATCTTTGTATTGTGGAGATGATTTTTTTTTTTTTTATTTATTTGATTTTGTTGCTATTTCATATTATCAGACAGCTTTTTATTTTTCTTTTTTTATGTTATTTTGTGTTTATTTTAATTTTTTTTTTTTTATATAATTTTTAAGTTAAAGAAGACAACGAACGAATGAACGAAAAAAAAAAAAAAAAAAGTCGGAGGGGAGGTTCGTCATCAGCTTCCTACACTTTGCAGTGCTTAAAACCTAGAGGTGTATCTTCAGATGTGTCAATATAAAGTTAGTTCTATTCCGATGAACACAACAGTTCAGTAATTCACAAAGTATTCAGTACTATACAGTATATTGTGAAAATATATAAATAATATTGTGATAATATATTATTAGTTAAAATATTAATTAATTAATTAATTAAAAAAAAAAACAAGTGGAATCATGAATTCATATAAATTTTTCATTGTTATGTGCCTATGCATTGCCGCAGGAGTATCAGCTGAAGATAATTTCCAAGAATGTTTAACAAAGGATTCAATTACATGTGTTCAAAATATGGTACGAAATTTGAAAATAATTAAACAAAGCAAAGCAAAAATATTGTGACATTTATTGTGTGAATTATTTTCAAAATAAATTTGCAAATTAACCAATTTGACCAAAAACTAAAAAGAAAAAAAAGGATATTTAAATATTAATCCATATTGTTCCACCCGAATATTTAACAACACAACATAATTAATGGATAATGTGTAAAAATTGTGCAACAATATGAATTAATATTTAATCCTTTTTTCCTTTTTTTTTTTTTTATTTAAAGTGAAAATTTAATCATCCTCTAAAATTCTTTTTTTTTTTTTTTTGTTGTTTTGTTGTTGGATTAAATAAAAAAAAAAAAACTAAAAAATTTGTTTGATGTATTTTTACAGGTATTCCGTAAAGCCAGAGATTTCTTTGAGCAACAAAATATTAATGTTGTTGGAGGATTATCATTTGTAAAGAGTGGTGAACGTGGTGCAAAGAGCTTAGATGAAACCGTTGATGTGACCAATGCCGATAATGTTGAAGCCAGGGAAAACGCATTAGAAGATTATGTTGTTGGAAAAGTAACAAATTTCTTCACTGAACGTTCTCTTAACTGGAATCTTGCCAGCACTGCCAGAGCTATTGCACAAAATATCCCAGAAGAAGTATCTGCCTCAGTACGTAGCTTAGTTGTTGAAGGACGCAAGAAGAAGAAGATCATCAAGCAATTGTTACCACTTTTGTTAGGTTTAAAAGTTAAACTTGCCGGTTTAGCCATCTTAGCCTTATTCGCCGTTGGATTCATCGCCAAGAAAGCTCTCCTCGTCTCCTTCATCTCTTTAATCCTCTCAATCTTCTTACTCATCAAGAAAGTCTTAGCCAAAAAACTCTCCTTGATCGGTGAAGTAGGATCCGGATTCTCTGGCTCATCTTTCCATGGTGGAAACAGTGGTGGTAGCTACGGCAACAGTGGAAACGGTGGATGGGACTCATATGGAGCATACAGTGCCCCAGTTGCCCAACAACTCGCCTACAATGGACACCACAAAGTTGCAAGGCGGTAAATTATTAGAGGCGTCGTAAGACAACAATATGAGCGAACGCTCAAATTGCGTGCCGTATAATTTATTTATTTATTATTAAATAATTTATTTATGAACTCTATTATAATTCTAATTACTTCGTCTCTAAATCTATTTTTACCTACCTTCTACTTCTTATTCATCTTCTTACAACTTCTACAAACAACTACTACCACACTTTAACATACTTTGACTTCTTCGTATTTTACTGCACAAAATTGCAAACGACAATAACACAGCATTTAACGTACTGTTCAACGTAGAATTAAATTAAATTAAATTAAATTAAATTAAAACTCCAGCATGAAAACGAAAAAAAAAAAAGAAAAGAAAAGAAATAAAAAAATAATATTTTCACAATAATATAAAAGAAAAAGTTATGTAATGTTTATCACGTTAACATTTAGTATTTATATACATGACGTTATATCAGATATTCGATTAGAATCTTTCTTTCATTCTTTCTTCATTTATTAACAATTTATTTTTATTTTTAAGACTTGACGGTTTTTATATTACCAAAACATATATAGATAGCACTAATAATTAAATAATTAAATTATAGACATATTCATAGAAATTACATTTGACAGTGTCATATAAAAATACTAGTCCACTAAACAAAACAAAACACAAAAAAAAGGAGAATGGAAAAGAAACGAAAACAACAATTAATGCAAAAATTCTTGCATCATATCTGATATATAAATATTATGTAATTTAACTAAAACAGTTTAACAAAACAAAACTTACAATAACTCTGTATCTAGTCTATCCTTTAATTATTTTATTTATTATTTTTATTTTATTTAATAATTTATAATTTTTCTTTGAATGCAATACAAACATATTTAAAAAAAAAACTTTTTATGATTTTTATTTAATAATTTTAATTAAATTGTATTTTTAATCTCCTCTTGTTTGAATTCCACAAATTACAGCTACCACTAATTAATATTTATAAATAATTTACAAAAAAAAAAAAAAAAATTGATGAATTATTTAGTTAATTAAGTAACTGAAGATGAAAACTTTGTTTATTGTTCTACATAATTACTCTTCATAAGTAAATTTAAAAAAATTTATCACAAATTAAATCAAAATTCGTTTGTTATTATTTAATTATTTAAAAAAATGTTGTGCAAAGTAATTGTAAGTACAAGTGATAAAGAAATGTAGGTATATCGTGTGAATAAATCATTTATATAGAAAGTATATTTGTAGACGTAAACGTTTAACAACTTTAAAAGCACACAAAAAAAAAGCACAAAGAAGTTTTTTCATTGATTAAAATTGTTGTTGCTATTATAACGCAATTGGATGTATGACAAGAGAGAAATTAACCGCATTACACGGAAATAACCGCATATGATGGTGAAATTTTTATTTTTATTTTTTTTTATTTACGTTCTCTCACAAACTAGGTGTAATTTAACTGATTTCCACTAGTCATCGTCTTGTTTTTTTTTTTTTTTTTTATAAATTAAGCTGTGTGGGAAATTAATTTAAAGACAAATTACATATAGCATAGATCATAGATCATTTTGTTTATAAATATTCAATAAATATTATTGTTTTGTATATAAATAAAAAAAATAATATATTTGTGCTAAATTTATTGTGTAGTGACTATTAACATAGTTTAATAAATAACGAGAAATTTACTTCCCAAATAGGATACTCTAATGCGAAAAAATAATACTTGTGTTTAACCAACGATGATTATGAATTTATTTATTTTTATTTTTTCATTTGTATCTAATAAAATATAATAAAATTAGATAAAATTAATTTATTTAGACAGAACCAGTAGATTGTTCCGGTTTCAATTAATATACAAGAAATCTATAAAAAAATAATTAAAATAAATTTACTTGTTTTCTATAATATAATTGCTATACAGATATATAATTATTTGCCTAATTAATAAAAATTTGATTGATTTGTTGAATCAAATAGAAACAAATGGTACAAAAAAAAAAAAAAAAAACTAAATTTTATCTGGGTTAATCTGGTTAATAATAAATCCTGTTTATTATCCTGTTTAAAAATCGAAAAAGCGAATAATTCACCACATACGGATAGCGACGTACGAAAGTTTTCTGGATAATTGATTTATTCTTTTGTATAAATTTCTACAAGGAAGTAAGGTTATGTTGACATTTTCTTATCTGGGTTAATCTGGTTTATAATAAATCCAGTTTATTATCCTGTTTAAAAGATTTTTCTCACGAATTGTGAAATGAGTTTATCCATTGGTGACCATTTGAACATCGGTGAACGATAGGGATCTTGATAAACGATTTTATGTATAAAATTATATAAGGAAGTAAGCTTAAGTTGAGCTTATCTTTAATCTGGTTACTTACTTGGTATTAAGAGTATAATCGTCAAGCTTAATCCTTAATCAAATTTAATTTTAAATCTCCTTAAACTATATGTAGCTTGTCCCTTAGATAATTCTTCTACTCACCTTAAGCTATCTAATTAAAATAAAGCGTAAATCAATTAAATAACATTATAAACGATTTAATTACGTAATAACAAAAGACAATATATCATTTAACGGTTGCAAAAAGTTTGAAACTTAAGTCAATTTTCTCTGTTTATTATGTAAATTTATACAGAAATAATTTTAAGAGTAGAGTTTAATAGAAGTTAAGTTAAACACAGTTATATTGTTTCGGTCTAGATGGCAGTATTTAAGTCAGAGTTAAAAAAAATATAAATAACAAAAAAAAAACGTAAATTTTTAGTTTACCTGTAATGTGAGAAATTTATAGATTTAAATAGATGGCATAGGCATCGATATAATTAATTAAAAATAAAAAAAAAAAAAAAATTATTTATCTTTTGTTGTAATTAATTAAGTTTTATTTGAGAACTTAATTAGTTATAATAAAGAAAAAGAAAACTAAAAACCAGAATTAACGACAAAGTTTTTTTATATCTTAAATGTAATGTGAGAATTAATAAACAATTGCCTTGAGCATTTTCACTCAATTAATTAGTTTTTCATTCTTTCTTTTCTTCTATTCATTTTTTTTTCTACTTCTTCTTTTATTTCTGTCTTAACTAACGTCTTATTAAGAAAAGAAAAGAAAAAAAAAATAAAAACAATGTTATTTAAATAAAGGAAAAACAATTTGTTTACCTACAAATTTACCTTTTTGTTTAGAATTTCCTTTCAATTTTCTATTTTGTTTGTCATTTTTTATTGCTTTAATTTATAATTTGTGTAAAAATTCTTTATCTAATTTTGTACAACATAAAGCATAAATTTTTTTTTAAAATAAAATTTACAAAAAAAATTCACCGTTAAATAAAAAAAGAAAAAAAAAAATTTCTATGCTGCTTAACATTGCAAACTTTTATTATGTCAAGTTTTTATCCAGTTCGTTATACTTATGTTGTTGCTGCTGCTGCTGCTGTTTAAAAGACAAAATGATTAATATTTATGCATTTTATTACACAATTGTCTCTAATATTTCTGTATAGAATGGGAATGTAGACAAATTTTTATTCTGTGATTTGTTTCCAATTGTTTTCCTACCACGTCACAAATATAACAGACAAATGTGGTTTAGTTTAAATAACAACAAGACTTGACAGTTAACCATTGCAACTTAAAAACATTTTTTTTATTTCATTATCAGATTGACTGAGTAACATAAAAACATAAATTTAAAAGTTTGCTTTTTAGCGTATAGAACTGTTTATTTAGTTTAAAAGTTTACTAATTTGGACCAGCGAATTGTTTTTCGTTCGTTGTTTGTTAATGAAGACAAAAAAACAAAACAAAAAAAAAAAAAAAGGAAAAGTTTTGTTAAAAATTAATTAATTAATTAATTTAATTTAATAAAATACGAATCGATCTTATGATTTATTAAACAAAAAAAAATAAAAAATAAAAAAATATCGCAGATGCTAAATACGTTTGCAGAAAAATAAAATACAAACTGCTTAGCATATGGTGAGAGAAACCAAAGTAATTATGTTGTTAATACTGTTCATCTATGTAGAACAGCAATTTTTTTTTTTTTCTAATGCAATTTTACAGTAATAATGATTGATATCCTAAACAAAAACAATTTAAAGGGTAAAACAATTAGTAATTATCTTGTTCAAGATATGATAATTACTGATAACTATTTTATTCTGTAATCATTCAGTTATTAAACTATAAAATCAAAATTATCGTATGACAGTCATAGTATTTAATAATCCACTGTGTTGTGTCGTTATGTACGAATAAAACGATTAATGTTTATTAATATTTAGATCATTAAATCACATTTTTAATTTAAATATTTCTATACCTCTTCAAACCTATTAATTATTTAAAGCAAACTTATTTATTTTTAGTTTTTTACTTTATCACCATTAATGATTTTGAATTTTAATTAATAATAAAAACAAACATTTTTATGTTTATTATGAATTTATTAGCATATTGTTAAAGAAAACATTTAATGCAATAGAGTGACTATGGCTAGTCTTTAAAATTTATGACTGAAAGAATTTTTATTTAATTTCATAATTTTGATTGGGATTAAAATCCTGAAACAAGGATTATACGATTTATTTACTGTCTGTATGATAATACAAAAATCACAGAAATATTAAATAACGTACAGCGATTTAATGTTCTCGTTGGTGTTAAACTTTTTTTTTTCCACTGGTTAATTATAACCCAATTACCTTGCTAAATTATTTTCCGCTACTATTTATAGTAGTAAAAAAAAAGTTTATAAATTCAGAGCTTTGACTAAATGAAATTCTGTTCTGAATAAAAAATTTATTTTTTATTAAACGAAGACTTATGAATTGTGAATGAATATGAAAAGGAATTTTTCGTTTATCGTTTTACCTAGAATTTTCCTGATTTTTTTCTTTTTCTTTTTTTTGTCTGGAATCATTTTTGTAATTTATTGAAGCATTTTATAGTATTATCGGTTATAATTTGTATCAAATAAATTATTTATTTATCACAGAGTCATAAGTTTCAGTCATTCAATTTTTTTTTTTTTTGTAAAATAACTCAAACACGGTTCGGTGTCTTTGGAGCGCAACAAAAAAGCGAAATAATAATAAAAAAAAAAAAAATGATTAAAAATCGAAAAGAAATAAAAAAAGAAAGAAAAATTAATTTTTTTCCATTATTTTCCTCTTAAATTATTCTTCATCGATATTTCTACGTTAAATTTAGTAAAAATTAAATTCTAGAGCATATCATGCGCGGCTGTAAATGATTTTGAAAGGAAAATTACTATTATATAAGGTCTAGACTTTTTATATAAAAATCAAACATGAAATCTGCTTATAATCATATTATTGAATTAAAATAGAAAAAAGAAAGAAAAGAATAAAAATGCTGGACAAGAGAAGAAAAAAGTGGAAAAAAACGTTTTTTAATCGTGTTAAAGTGTAACAAAATCAGCAATACAATAAACAAATTTTCGTCTAAACATGAACCAAATGAAGTCACCTATAGTAATATTAAAAAAAAAAAAAATTACAATAATATTCATTGCATAAAATTCTTTGGCATAGAAGTTGACCGTTTTTTTTTTTTTTTTTTTTGTGGATTGCCAATTTTGCTTCGTTGTTTTTGTCACAAATTTTTTGTAGCAAAAACTATGCCATAGTAAAACAGAAGGCAGTTAAGCATTTATCATGGTAATAGAGCTTTTTTTACGTACATGTGTGTGACAGTTAATGTTGCGTTACACTCTTACATTATTGTAATTTTTTTTTTTTGTTTTGTGTATAGATTATAATAATAAAAATAATTATTATTATTCAATTGACATGAGTACTCGCTAAGTAAGTTCTCTCTTTAAATAAAAATAAAAATAAATAAATGGATCAATAGAACATGGAAAAAGTAACATTCTTTAAATATCTAACGGAGGTTAGATACTTATTTTATTATTATTATTATTATTATTTATTAATTAAAATAACTGTCTAAGAATATGTCATTAATATTTATTTTTTCAAGTGACAACAGACAGATTTATTAATTAATCGTTTTCTACGGTATTTAACGGTGTTTTAAAAGTGATTTAAGAAAAAAAAAAGAAAATAAATAAATAAAATTCCTTAATTAAACCACGCTTAAATATAATTTTTTTTTATTATTTGTTATAACCGATAAAACTGTTAATAAAAAAGGGAAGCTTTTAAAAAACAACTCTTACTATACTTTCCGATGTCATACGTACCATATGTTATCGGTTTTTTTTTTATAAAAAATTATTAATAAACTTGTACAAAAAAAAAAAAAAAATAGAAAAACAAAGTTGAATGTGCTTTTTGCTAGAAAATAATTATAAGAAAAAAAAAAAAAATGTTTTTTATTTGTTTTTCGTTTCAAGTCCAATAGTCACAGTGGGTATATAAAGATAAAGATAAAGAAAAGAAAGAAAAAAAATAATAACCATCAATAACCCACAAGATAAAAATGATGATACAACCATAGTAAGAAGAAGAAGATAAAGAAACTAACCGATAAATAAATAACTCTCGCTTTCTTATCAATATGAATTTTTTTTTTATTATAATTTTTAATGTCATGTTTGAGCTTTAATGTTTTAATTATTAAAATGAAATTTTATCCTTTCTAAGTTTTTTCTCTTCTTTATTTTTTTTTTTTTGTAATAAAACACTGCGATCAATCATTTTTCCTATGCTGTTTCCTATGTTTTTGTTTAAAATGTTTGTACAAACGTTCATTAATTATAAACCGTTTTACCATGATTTTAGAGAAATATTTAATTGAATTAAAATAAAAATGAAAATTCAGTTAAATTTTACAATTAAATCACATTTTTTTTTTTTTTTAATTCTTTATCAGTTTGCATAAAAAATTCGAAATTAAATATATTTTTTTTCTTTTATTTTATTAATGAAAGACACACACTTATACGTACATTTATGTATAATTTATATATGACCTACAAAATTATGATATTTTAATAAGAACTCAATTATTTGGTCCACTTTTGTTGCTTAAAAATTGAACAGAAAAAAAAAATTAAAATTTAAAATTAAAATCAGCGCACATTCAGTTACATCGTTAATGCGGGGAATCGAATAATATTTTTATTGTTTTTTTTTTTTTTTAAATATATTAATTATTAATTGTAATCGATAGAAGATATTTATGTTTCTATGTAACATAGAAAATTCAATTTGATTGTCATTAATTAAGAAATAGAAATTTTTTTTTTTTTTTTTTATTATAAATCACAGGTAGCTATAACTATTGATCTATAACTGACAGCAGTATGATATTGATTTCCATATCACGGACATTTACGCTAGAAGAAAAATAAAATTTAAATTTTTGATTAATTAACCATCAAGTACGTTCAAAACATTAATCAATAGACATGTGCAAATAATTTTTTCATTCATAATTTATTCAGCACGTTTCAACACAACTATCTCTTTTACTGATATTTCTACATTATTTCTTCGTTTTCTTCTTTCACGAAAGACCAACAAAAAAGTTTTTTTTTTTTTTTTTCAATATCATTGCCAATGCCAAAAGTCTCTCTTGTTGTCAGCCAATTGGTATCACTGAGCGCGGATGTACCAAATTCATTTATTATTATTATTATTATTATTACTATATAGAAAATATTTATATTGTTTTGTACTTTTAGCTTACATATATTTTTTTTTTTTTTTAATTTTAAGCTTAAAAAAGCCCTGTGCCAATAATTGATTAATTTTTTACTTGATAGAATTATTACGAAAAGCTAAAACAACAAGAAAAAAAATTACGCTAATCAAAACTAATGTTTTTGGAACGTAAATTTAAGTAATTTTTATGAATTAGACTACACTAAACACAAATAAAAGCTTAAATGCTTTTTAAAAAGAATTAAAATTCACAGAAAATGTGAATAAAATTTGAATAGGCGACACAATGACATTAAAATAAAAAGAAAGAAAGAAAAATTTAACTAGATAACTTACAAAAAAAAAAAAAATGTGTGTATTGTAGGTGAATTGAAAGAAGAACAAAAAAAAAAAAAACCGGCATAGGTGTTTTCATAGAAATTAAACTGTCATGTCATATTTAAACTAAAACAACAATAATGAAAATTAGATGTAATTAAAAAAATGAGAAGAAAAAAAGAAAAGCAAAGCAAAAACCAGCAAAAGAATACGAAGCATCAAATGAATGGACACTGTTTGTAATCTCATTTCAAACTAACTACAACCAGAAGATGATAATAATTTTAATTTTAATTTTTTTTTTCTTGTTGTTTTGTTTCACTAATTTTCCCTCTGTATTTAATGTGAGAGTTTTTGATACGCGCTTCTCATATTAAGCACGGACATATGTTGCTTACATTTACAACAGCGAACAGCGTACCTTCTACTTACTTGCAATAAACCCAAAGCTTTTTTTTTGTTGTTGTTTGCTTATTATAATTATCATTACTCTTCTTTTTCATCTTCTTTAATACCTCGATAGAAAATTTAAAAATCAAAACGGCACATGTGAAAACAAACTTGACATGGAATATTCAACCTTATTTACTTCATAATTTCTTTCTTGCTATTATTCTGTATTCCTCAGATCGTTTGACCAATCATGCTGAACATGAATTTTTTTTAAAAAGCTTTTTAATAATTGAGAATTTTTCTTTCTCATAAGTTGTAAGAGAGATGAATTTTTACATTACTTTTACCTTTGTATCTGTGCACCATCTTACCTTTTTTTTTCTGTATTTTAAGTGAAAATGATTTTTGCATTTGTCTTTAAATAAGATTGATGGCAATACTCGTTTAATTATAATAATATTCGATGGAAAATACGTAAAAAAGAAAACGCTGTACGTTAAAAAATAATAAAACAATGAAATTATTTATCAATTCTTTGATTATTTATTCATAAAACATAGTAATATAAAATACCTTTATATATGTTTATTTATAATTACTATGTGTTAAAAATTTTATTTACAAAATAAATAAATAAAATATATATATAAAAGCAGCATAAAGTAACAAAAAATCGAAAGTTTCGACGCTATAACATTTTTTTTTATATATTTATTCAAAAAAATAAATGCAAAGCAGAAAACAAATTAACACTTTTCATTTATGTTAGGCATGACAAAACATTTTATAATTAATTAGATTATAAAAAGGAAGATAAAATGCATTAATTTATTCATAAATTATATAATAATTAAAACAATCACTTCGTAATGTAAAGAAATTTTTTATTTCAATTAAAAACATTTTTTCTTTTTCTTAATTCAAGTTCAATCAATTTTGTATGATCTATGCAAGTAAAATAAATAAAAATTTCCGTTCTATATCGTTATTACAAATAAATTAATTAAACAAAAAAAAAAAAATTAACACCAAACAAATTATAGGAATTAAATTAAAATTTATTGAGCATAACAAACATGCATTAAAAAAATCTTATGGTAAAAAAAAAAAAAAAAACTGAAAATTTCACCGAAATTACATAGATAAATTAATTATTTTTTTTTTTTTTTTTTTTTTGTAACAACTTAATAACTATAATGTGAATAAAAATAAAAACAAAAACACACAAAAAAAAAAAGCTAAAGAATTATTATTATTAAAGGTACAAACACCTAAGTAATAATTTATCGCTTTTTCGTTTAAAATCAACGAAATAAAACAGAAATTCTATTAAAATTATTTTTTGTTTTAATTTTAATTTTAATTTTAATAAAACGGTGCTACTGGATCAATAAAATTATTATTATTATTATTATTAATCATCAAAAAATTATTATAATAAAGTAAATAAATTATTTTTCTGTAATGAAGACAAAACAAAAAAAAAAAAAAAAAAAAAAATAACAGCAGGTTGTGAAATTTCACTGAACATTTTTTTTAATTAAACACATTGAATAGAAACATGTAAAATATGATAAAAAAAAAATTAATTAAATTACAAATCATAATAATTCAGGTTTTTAGCATACAGTAAAAAACAAAAAAAAAAAAATTTCACAAATTTTTTAAATGAATTTAACCAGAAATTGAGGAAAGTAAAAAAAAAAAAAAAAAATTCTTAATCGACAAAATAATTATGAGAATATTAAATTGGGTCCAACAAAAGCACAAAAAAAAAAAACCACTTACTCACTTTCTATGTATGTAATTTATGTATATATGTCTCTCAATTATTTTAATAATAGCCGAATACATTATTTCAATGTAATTCATATTGTTAATGTTCTAATTACAAAATTTTATTATCAGTATGCCATTCAAATGACAAATCAATGCAAAAATAAAAAAAAATGCGGATTTCGGTAAATTTAATGTTTTTTTATTGCCATAAAATGTAGCCTAAATTCATAGTTTAATTTAATTTAATTTTATTTATTATGCGTAATCTCTATTAGTACGATTTGCATTTTTATTAAATAAAAATAAAAAAATTTATACTGAAAAAAAAAAAAAAAAATTTGTCTCCACCATCTGGAATTTTTGTCCGAATTTTTTTTTCTTTAACCACTTGTACAGAAAATAAGTAAAACAAATTAATTTTTTATGAAAGTGCACTTGAAAACCTGTAATGTAAATGAAATTAATAATGACTGTGTATGTACACAAAATAATAATAATAATAATAATAATAATCAAAAAGAATAAGACGACGAAAAGAAGGTAGAGGAAAAAGTAAAAGAAGTATACAAGAGGTTGAATACGAAGAATGAAGAATGTTGAGAAAGAAGCGAATTACAAACCACAACAACGACAACGACAACAACAATAATAATAATAATAATAATAATAATAATAATAATAACACCAACAGCATAACAACAATAATAAAGGTAAGCGAAAAAAAAAAAAACAGAAAACACAAAACACAACAACATAAAAAGAGTTAAAATTCAAGTTCAAGAGTTGTATTGATATTTATTAACGGAAGTGTCGGTCTTTAGAGTTGATTTTGGCTTAGCACAGTTACCTTGGTAAAAAAAAAAATTCTCATTTCAAGAAACTCAGCATTTCTCTCATAGGAGCATGGTTTTGCTACCAAAGTTTCGCGCGTATGTAACGTACTACATTAATATTATTATTATGCTTTTTGTTGTTTGTTGTTTTTTTTTTTATTTTATGAACAAGAAGAGTAAATTGAATAAAGTAAAAGACTAGAATTATTTATTTGGTGGGGAATCGTGAAACTCGTACCATATAAATTGGCTGTATGTTCTGCAAACGGTATCACATCATCCTTGCATTCATTCGGTTGCAGTTCGATTTAGTTCAAAATTTAGTTTTATAAATTTATTTTAATTAATTGTTCATTAAAAGCTTTACGATGGCTTTTATTCAAAAAGTTTTTGGTTTTTTGTGTATTGTGGCAGTAGTGACAGCATTACCAGCTGAGGAAACTCGTGGCCATTCAAGAAATGCTGTAAATACGGACAATGACTTAATGGACAGTATCTATAGCGACTGCATGAGAAAAGATTCAGTGTCATGTGTCAAATATAAGCTGTTTTCGTTCGTTGACAAAATGGTTGGACAAAGAGACACCTTTGCTTTAACCGAAGGAGTAACCATTGTTAAAACACCAGGTGCTGAAGCCGAAGGTGCACCACGTGCAATTTCCGGAGATGAATCTGTCGAATCACTCTTATTTAACCGTGTTCAACGTTTCTTACAAAGTCACACTATCAAGGTTGACTTGAAAGGATCAGACATCGTAAACGCTGTATCATCAACTGGCCGTGCCTTAGAGGATGTATCTGAAAACATTTTCGGCGAAGAAGACACATCAATTGAAGGTCGTGGCAAAAAGAAGAAGGCTGCCAAAATCCTTGGACCACTTCTATTAGCTGTTGCATTGAAGGCTGCTGCCCTCTTACCACTTCTTTTGGGAGCGATTGCTTTAATCGCTGGTAAAGCACTTTTGGTCGGTAAAATCGCCCTCGTCTTGTCAGCCGTTATTGGCCTTAAGAAACTCTTATCCCAAGAGAAACATGTTACATATGAAGTTGTTGCACACCCACATCACTCATCCAGCCATTCATCCAGTCACGGTGATGCTTACTCCGCTGGTGCATCAGGATACGGTGGTGGAGACATTGGCGGTGGTGGATACGGTGGCTCCGGACATGGTGGCTGGGGACGATCCATCGATGCCCAAGACATCGCCTACAACGCACAAAAACCTCAATAAATATTTATATAGATTTTAGTTAAATATCTCCTTGATGGAGTTCACAATTTTACTGATACTCGGTACCACAAATACTCGGGGCTTTCAGTCATAACTCTGCAAACAAACAAAAAAACATAAAACAGGTTCTGACTGTAAAGTTAGTTTTTAATTTATTGAATATTTTTTTTAAAAAGAAAAAGAAAAAAAAAATAATATTTTTTTTTATATAATATTTATTATAATTATTTTAAATTATTTGTTTCTTTAATATTTATAATTTTAATACTCTTCTAAGCTCTCTAAACTTAAATCTCTTTCTCACTTCGTGTCTCTCTAGTAGTTAATAGTTAATTAGATGGTGAAAAACATTTCTTTCATAGAATTGTTTTTTTTTTTTTACATTTTCTATTACTATTTATACCACTTTATACTGTACTGTGTATATTTTATTTTATAATTTATTTTTTAATTATTTATTTTCTAAAATTTAGCTATTACTGTTCCTAACGATCTATCTCTATATTCTATAATATCTGTACAACAAAAATACAAAAAACGAAAACGATTCTAAACATCAAAAATTTAATTTTTAATTCAACCAATAATAACATACAATTATACATACATATATATATATATATATATGTTCACTTATATACATAACTATAATGTATACATAACGTATAAAAAATCTGTTTATAGTTGCCATAACTTGCCATAGATTTTTTATTATTATTATCAAAATAAGATGGGCTAACAAAAAACATAAACAAATATTTATGTATATAAAACATATTTCAACAAAATCTATTTTACTTCTTCCACTTTACTTGACTTTACTTTACTTTAACACAAAAAAAAAATGAAAAAAACTATTCTGTGAATATTAAATAAATAAAATACAAAATGCATAAATAAAATTTCTTCATTTTTTCACCACTTTTCTCTCTAATTTCCATTTTAACAAAAACAAAATAAATGAAATAAATAAATTATTTTACAATAAACAAATGTTTTATTATTTATTTATAATTAAAATACAACAAATAAAACAATAAGAAATCCCATCCTAATCCATTAAATTAAAATTCATTTGAAAATGTATTAAAATGCTTAACGTTACAAACGTTAAAAGTAAGACAAAACAGTAAATGCATTTAAAACAAAACAAAAACGACGTTGATAATAAAAATATACACCAATAAAAAAAAAAACAAGAAATAGTTTAATAAAAAAAAAAAAAAAAAGTGGGTCAAGAGACCACTGGACTATTGTAAAAAAAAAAGCTCACACACTTTGCTTTGTTGTTTGTATTTTTCTTTTTAAAAATAACTTGTTGGCTTAGTTAATTCGCTGTACGACAACAAATTTAGTTGATCGTTGATGATCGTTGTGTTCTCTACTGTTGTTTTGTTTGCCTTTCTTGTTTCTCACCGTTTTTTTTATTATTAATAATAATAATAACAACACTGAAGCATAAGATGATGATTAAACATTCTTTGTGTATGCAATACAGCAACGAACATGAATTTTATTGATTTTCTTTCTTTTTTTTTTATATTTTATCGGCCACCAATATTTTATTTAATTTCTTTTAAACAAAACTGACTACAATTCACTACTAACCTGGTTGTTGTTTTTTTTAATTATTATTTAGTCGTCCGTTTTTTTTTTCGGTACGAGAATGTCGTAAGTTTGACATACAAATAAATTAGGGTTGCTGTTTGTTGATGCTGTTTGTTATTGATATTAAAACTGTGTCATTCAACTTACATATATGAGTTAATACGTACCATGCATAAATGAATTTTATAAAAATATTTGCACTTAAAGTAATAAATTTTCTTTTGCTGATATTATTTATGCTCTCTTAAACAATTTTATGTTAGTAATTAATAATTGTTTTTTGTCTTCATTTGTAATTATAACATAACTATGAATAAATTAATTTACTATCAACACTCATTATCATTTTGAAAAACAAAAACAATTATTTATTATTTCTATGTGAAATATTCGTTAAAGTTTTCTGTTTTCTGTATAAAGAAAATCTCTCGTATGTGCATATAACGACGACAACAACGAAAACGACGATACAGTTAGATTATTACAAAATAATCATAATAATAATTCTTTAGCTGTAAAGAATTTATCTTCATATCATCATCTTAGCTTTAGTAAAAAAAAAAAAAACAATTCACAAGAAAGTACCACAATCAATTTTTTTTTTTTTTGTTTGATGAATTAAATTTAAATTAATTCTCTAAGATCATGCGAATAAATCATAAATTACTTATTTTGCAATAAAGCATAAATAAAAATTCCGGTTGTTTTCTTTTTTGCAAAAGATATTTGAATTAAAAAAGAAATAAATGAAAGAGCTGAGGGAAAAACGGTTATGACTACACGATGATGACTAGGTAAATTTGTTAAATTTTGTAAAGGTGTAAACAAAGAAAAAAGTTTATTTCAATGTAAAGAATATATAGAAGCAGACACATAATAAATATCTTGTATATCCCGTTGATAACATAACATGTAGTAAAATATTTTTTTTTTTTGTATTAATTTTAAAGTTCATGGTGCATTCAGTGTCAACACCAATAATAATTAATAAAATTGTCACAAAGGTATGTAAAACCAAAGGTAAGACAAAAAAAAATTGAATAGCAACAGTAAAATAATATTTTATTTGATTGTTTTTAAATTAAAAATTTTTTAACGTTATTAACATGAATGCATTACACGTTTTTTTTTTTTTTTTTTGTTCAATTCACATAGAAAACATAGTTTTATTCTTTGCTGCTTTAGCATAAAAGACTATGATTAAATATTTTATGCAAAACATGATATTTAAATTGTTTTTGTTTTGTTTTTTTTTTTTTTCATGCCAAGAAGCAAACAAACAAACAAACAAACAAAAATAGTGTAATGAAACAAAAGCGAGAATTACCTGTATGTAATATAATTTGTAATAACAGTCAGTGTGTGACTAGTGTGTGAGGGCTTCTATACAAAGAAGGCCAGTGGGTCATATCAGTAGAGTGTGTAAATCTTGGGTGCGTCAGTTATTTATAATTTTTATTTAAAAATGTGTAGCATTAGTTTAATTTGATGAAGCAAAAAAAAAAACATTTTTAATTAAACAATTAATTAGAAAATTACGTTTGATTTAATGCGTGGGAGACACAATTTTGATTAGGGTTCCGGCTATTTTCAATTGTAATGACATGTCTATGTGATTTCTATTATATTTTGTATTTTATTTAATTTAATTTAATTTAATTTAATGTTGCCCCCCACAATATAGACGATTGCGAATTATTTTACGACTATCAATAATAAATGTGTTAACCAACAAACAGGTAAACAGAAACAGAAACAGAAAAAATCAATTCAATGATCATGATCTTGAAGAATATTAATATATGTTAAAAAAAAAACAGAATATCGTGCAATCATTTAAACAAAAAAAAAAAAAAATAATACAAAACTGAAAAGAGAAAAAAAAAAAACAATAAAAATAAAAAGCTATAAATGACAAGACAAAATAAAAAAAAAAAAATAATAATAGCACTTTCTCGTGTAGTTACTAATAAGTATTAATTTACTTTCATCGAGGCTCATATCATTTATATCTAATTTGTAGACGGATGTGAAAAAGTAAAATCAAAATATTGCTTGACTCTTTGTTTTAAAAAAAATTAAAAATTTCTTCATACCACAGCTTTTGAAAATGACAAAGAAGAATGCAGACTACCATCACGTTTGTGTTTACAAAACAAACAAAAATATAAAGTTTAATTAAGCTTCGCACACTTGAATAAGAAACAGAGCTTTTTTTTTTTTGTTGTTGCAGAACTTAAGGCGTTTTAATATTGTTTATGCTTTTCGAAATATTAAACATAGTTTTTGTTGCCTCTTTTATGTTTTTAAACATAGTTTTTGTTTGTTATTTACCAAAGTTAATTTTATTTTATTGAATGCTGTCCGTAACAGCAATGTGCTACTAATGCTCAAAGCTTTTATGTTATAATATTTTAGGTAGATAGATAGATATGTTTATATTTATCTTGTCTTATGTTTTCCCTTAATAATGCAACAACAGAAGCACGAACATTGTGCTTCAGATGTCAAGCATTTGATGCTTCGTTTTAACAAAAAAGCCAAAAAAAAATTCATATCCGATTTATAATCAAAATAATATCTTTGATCTAAAGTAGCAAAAACAATTTTTTTTTTTTTTTGTATCTAAATTAACTGGTGAATAAGTTTATAAGAAATTGATAAAATAAAAATTGTACATCAGCCACCGGAATATTGATAACAAAACGATAAAAAGCACAAAAACAATTCCCTTGTCTCATCGAAGCATAAATAATTAATAACATTTTTCTTACGACTGCAATGTAGTTTATAATCTTTTATAAAACAAAATACCTTAATTACAAACAATGTTTTTTTTTTTTTAATAAATTATTTATTAATTACTTTGATGTACTCATTAAACAATAAAGAAAAAAAAAAATTGATTTTCTAATTAGAAATAGAAACAAAAAAAAAAAAAAAAAATATTAAAATTGTTTTCATTTAAGTGATTTTTTAGATAACTATGCCGCTTTAAATTAATTAAATTTCTATTAAATTATATTCCATAAAATTAATTAATTAATTTAATTTTCTATTAATTGAAGAAAATCTTTAATAATTTAATTATATTTGTTAGGTAGAACAAAAAAAAAAAAAAAAACAAAAAAAATTGGAATTTTTTTTTTTCCACATTGGTATTTAGAACAAAAACATGTAATTGGCCAAATGTTTGTCAATCAACATTTACCTGTTGCATGTAGAATAATCGATTTTTTTTTGTTTTTTTTTTAACAAATTCGTGATGATTTTCAATAATTATTTCTAATGTGTAGTCCGTGTGTACGTGGAAATTTCTGTGACACAATAAATAAAGAAAATTTTTTGTTGAAATAGATTAAAAGTGAAATTTTTCTATTTGTTAATTTTATTGAATTGTTTTAATTTTCTTTATTCGATTTAATGATATTTAACTGTAAAATGATTTGTTTTTAGTACTTATTTAATGAGAAAAAGAAAATCCGTTTTAGTCTATTAATAATTACTTTAATCATATGTGGTGTTAATACATTTAGTTAATTGTTATGCTTCTCTAATCATTACGTTTTGCTTGGGATATAATCTGTGTAATTATGATGCAAAAAAATAAAACGCACAGGTATTAGAATAGAACGAACTATTTACAATGCAATGCACTGCACTTTTTGGTAATTAAGAAAAATAATTCATTAGTGGGGATTAATTACAAGTATTCCCGATAAGAATTCATAAACCGTCTCAACTATAAAACATGATAATGAAACCAATAAATTGCACAGTTTAATTCAAAACGTAAAGTGTTGTGTATCCTTCGAAAATTAAATAAGTTTAATCAAAATGTTGGCCAGGTGTGCAGTTTTTATGTGCCTGATAGCAGTTACATTAGCCAGAAGTGCATTACCAAAACAACAGAATTCAATTGTGGATGTTAACAATGATATCAATGTTGAGGCCAGATCAATACCGTCATATTTAAGTGATATTAAATTTCTATATAAAACGTATCAGGAATGTTCATCAAAAGACATATCAACATGTTTAAAATTGAAATTATTTACCTCAATGGATCGTATGGTCCGATCAATGAATAATGTTCATATTTTTGAAGGCGTAACATTTGTTAAAGATGCATCATCAACGATAGATGTAGACAATATGTCCGGCAAACCAGTTCTCTCTGAGAATGAGATCGAAGCGGCTTTACCACGATCACTTAATGATAAAGAAAGTGCTATAAACGATCTAATTATGGATAAAATTGTGTCCTTCTTTCAAAGCCATACCCTGCAGGTACGTACACAAAAATCAAAAAACCGTCATATTCATTTGTAAATATTTTCAATTCAATCTTATTTTATTTTATGCATTAAATTAATGTATGCGAGTAACAACACATAACAACATATTTGTATAACGTGAAAGTACGCTCACTTTCATTTGAGCAACCATTCAGATTTTTTTACAGACTCTCTTGACTTCTTACTTCTCTTATTGTATTTTTTTTTTTTTCTTTTTTTTTTATTAAATTGTATTGTATTTGCCCGACCTCAAATGAAAGTAATGCTTTTCAATGATGTCACGGTCGCAAACGGTCGATTATACACATATGAGACAACGAATATACTTAATTTTTTTTTTTTTTTTGTTGAGAAAATCTAATCATCCTAATCATAAGCGATCACTGCTACTGATAGCACAGGTCAACAAAATTTTTATTAACAAAAACAAAGTGAAAAAAATCTTCTGATATTAATAAAAACGTTTTGAAAAGTGTTTTCAGCGCAAATATATATATATTTGAATAATAACGTTAAAATAAAAATGTACAGTATTAAAATATTCTTCAAATATAACGGTGTCCATTGCTATTAATTTCTTTCTCTTCTTCTACAAAAAAAAAAAAAAAAAAAAACTTCATGTACTTTACATTAGATTTGTTATTTTCTTAAGAAAAAATACATATGGTGTTGACGTACTTATAATAAGTAAGAAAAACCACCAAAAAAAAATTGTTAACTGTATCTCTGAAAATCATTAAACGGAATTAAATAATTTAATTTATTATTTTTTTGTTGTTGTTGTTATATTAATAACTATTAAGGTAGTGCATTCAACTTTAGTGTTTACAAAAAAATTTATTTATCTCAAGTACAGCTTTGCAAAAAAAAAAAATAAAAAATAAAGAAAACGGCAATTAATTTTTTTGATTTTTTTTTAATTAAAGATAAAGCTGCCATCCAATGAAGAAATGCAACGATCCTTAAATGAAGGGCGTAAAAAGGATAAAAAAGGTGCTTTTATAATGATACCATTACTGTTGGGTGGTACATTTATACCAATTGCCTATGGTGCATTAGCATTACTAGCCGGTAAAGCTTTAATTGTATCCAAACTAGCATTAGTACTTGCATCAATAATTGGTATTAAGAAATTATTATCAAGTAATGGTGGACATCACGAGTCATCACATGAAGTTGTTGTATCTGGTAATCATGGTGGTTCTGGATGGGGACGCAGTGAATATTATCCACAAAATTCACCATATAATGCACATGTGCCGAAAAATTAATCAAATTTCATTTAATTTTTGTGTGTAACAAAACGTAACGTATCTATTATTCATCAACCAACATATAATAATTAATTAAATAAAAACTTAACTGCAATTGTTTGATGTAATTAAAATAAGAAAAGAAACCAAAGAAAAGATAATAACAATTAATTAAAAAATAATAAAAATGTATTATATTTATTTATTGAAAATTATAATTTATTAAATTATTTAATTAAATTAATTATTTGTTTTATTGTATTTAACACATACGCAGAGTAATTATTTATTTTATTATTGTGTTTGTGTTTTTTTTATATTAAATATTACAGCAATTAATTAATTAATTTATTTATTTTTTATTATTATTATGATGTATGAGTGTATCTAGATCGCATAATAAATAATTTGTTGTGATACTTTTATTTGAATTAAATGCTTTTAAAGTAATTTAACAGAAACAATAAAAAATTAATTAATAAAAAATAATAATAATAATTGTAATAAAAAGCGGATTAATTGATTCTGAATATGATTAAATTTTTATAAAGTTTTCCATGCTAATCAAAGCATAATTCTTTGTTCATTTTTTTTTTTTTTTTATTATAGGTAATCAAATGGAAAATGAATATAAAAAGTTATGTAATGGCATCACATAGTTATTATAGATGGTAATTCAGTTGTAATCGTGGTAACAAAACGATTTTTATATCTTAAATGGATATTTAAACTCACTAATCATAGGAATTAACCAGAGTAACATCAAATTATCATTCTGATGATATTAAATCAAAGGCAAAACTAAATCGATAACCGTTGACATACATTTTTCATTAATGACGGTAAATCACAGGATGTTGGGAATAATAATTACCGAAAAAGCTCTTCTAAACCATAATTAATGGTTCTTGAAAATATTTTTAGGTTCCTCATGCATTAATTTTTCACAATTATAAAATGTCGTTCTACAAACGTAAAAAAAACGATCAATAAACGTTGAATCTGGTTGCCACAATTTATTATTTTATTATTTAGATTGTGTATCCGGAATCGATTTGAATTCTTTTTTTTTTTTTTTATCTAATAACGGTGCTTTTAATAAAACGATATCAGCTTATAATAATTTTTTTTTTATTTACAAAGACGTGGTAGACACAGAAGGGGCTTTCTTAGGAAGTTTAATCCCAGATAAGTATGCTAGACATTTGTTTAACGTTTTTGTTGCTAAAATTGAAAAAAAAAAACCTGATGTCTGAAACTTTGCAAGAAAACTCTTTGGAAAAAAATTTATTTTTCGAGCTTTGGCCAAAAAATGTGGGTTTTAACCCTTTTTTCCGCACTCAGTACCATTTCCTGCTTAAAGTTTGCACTAGTCCCCATAATATTATTTATTGCTTTGATAGATAATTTATTTTTGTATTGAGAAACATAAAAATATTACCTGTGCGATTAGATTTGAATAAATGCCAGCAAAAATACCATAACTACTACATTCAAAAGCTGTCCAGATCTTAGAAAACTCATAACTCGAGAAATAAATTTTTTTGATGCCTAGTTTCATGATATTCAAAACTCCAGACTGAATCCTAAGATTCCTAGAAGTTTAGTTCAAACAAAAATCTTTATAATTCACTTCAAAGATTAATCCAATCCAATCACTTCTCCAAAAGCTTTTATTTAATTTATCAAAAGTATAATTCTGTATGTAAATGGATAAAAAATTATAAATTTGAACTGAAAACAATAACAAATTTAAATTAATGGACCAAAATAAAAAAAAAAAAAAACTTTATCATAAAGAAAATTTAATTAAATAATGAAAAATTTTAAAACAAAAGCATAAAAGCCAAACAATAATTAGAGCGATCGTATATATTAAACAATAAAAAAAAAATCGTTTTATTATGATTATAATTTTTAAGCTTTTGTGCTTTTTTTTTGTGTATTTATACAAAAATATAATTTATTCATATAAAATTATGATAATTTATGAATATTTTTTTTACTAATTATGGACAGAGACGGAAATAATGAAATGAGCAAAAAATTCAAAAAAAAAAAAACAGTTTATTAGTTTTATTTTTTTTTTTCACAGCTACAATACATAGATAATGTTAATGAACTTGGTAAAGGATTAAAAATTCGTGCATTCGTTTTTTTTTTATTGAGACGAAAGAAAGTTTTATTTACTTTTTTTTTTTTTTTGCTATGGTTTTGGTTTTGTTAATTTGATCGTGAAAATAATTGATGAAAATGCCAAAAATAAATTTTATTTACTTTAATATGTAATAGTGAGCTTTTGTTGTCATATTTTTTAATTTTTTCTGTACGTTTGTAATCAGTTTTCTCTACCTTTTTTTTTCGTTATTATTATTATTATTATTATTATTATTATTATTTTTATTATTACTGTAATGATGTGTTGTTATAATAATAAATTATGATGTGAAGAAGAAAGAAAATAAAATAAAATTTAATTTAAAAAAAAAAAAAACACTCTGTTCCGGTTGAATATTTAACCCAAAATAATTAAAGCTTTTTTTTAATTTTTTATAAATTTAATTTAATTTAATAACACAAGAAAAAAAAAAGAGTAAATAATTGACTTCATGAGCACGAACTTAAGAGAAAGTGATTCATTTTATTTATTATTAGATTTTAATTACGTAAGTTTGACACCAAAAAAAAAAAAAAAAAATTATTAATAATTATTAAAAGTGTAAACAATATTTTTATCCAATCGAAATATAATACTTTTGCGTCACATTTAACAAAAAAAAAAAAAAAAAAAAAAAATCATTTTTACTTTCAATAATAGTGAAATG
Source organism: Ptychoptera albimana (assembly GCA_961205885.1). NCBI lineage: Eukaryota > Metazoa > Arthropoda > Insecta > Diptera > Ptychopteridae > Ptychoptera > Ptychoptera albimana. The sequence continues at coordinate 1,920,268 of OY540805.1, read as the reverse complement.
TTTAAAATACTTAAGCGCAAAAAAAAATTTCTTTCATTTCTTTTTAATTTTTTATAATAAACTTCTACGTTTTATTTACTTATTTTATAAGCACTGCTTGTTGCAAATGTTTATTAATTAATTAATTGATTTATTTATTTAATAAAACGAATACAGACAAGGATCCGCTGTTTGATCAAAAGCAATCAATTTATAGTCGCGGTTGTTGGAAGGATTTTTGTAGCATTGCATTAGAAATTTTTATTTGCGTCAATTTTTAATTATTATTTTTTGTGTGAGCGATCCAACCACAATAAACGTTGAAAAAGAAAGATTTTTCTTTTGTTTTTAATTTAATTTAAATTAACATTCTCACTTCCGTTTCAAATGATCTAAATTTCTTCGTGTGTTTTTAATTTAATAAAAAAAAAAAACATACAAACAAACACAGATGACTACTGTTACACTGGTTTTATAAATAAAAAACTGATGCTTGATGTTGGTGTTGGATGATTGTGCTTTTTAATTTATCTTAATATTAATAGAAAACGTTAAAGCTTTTTTTTTTTATTATAAGTGACAATAATAATAATCAACCAATAATCAACACAGTCCGGTTTACTTTTGTAACAACATTTTGTTGCATTGTTGTTGCTGTGCGTTTTTATTATTTTATTTTTTTTTTCTTTTCTTTTTGGTTGATTTTCCATCAAATTTTTAATAAAAAAATTATTAATGAAAATGCTTTATATAAAATTTATTATTGATTTTAGTAATTAGAAAATAATGTGCAATACTGCACATGTTAATTTTTTTTTTTTTTAATTGATTATTACTGCTGCTGCTGCTGTTTGTTGATTTATTGATGCCCACAACATAGAAATGTTTTATAAAACTGTTTCGCTATTTACAAAAAAAAAAAAATTGTGTCCACTTTTCTTTATCTTTATTCGTTTTTTTTTTATTTTTGTTGTTTTTCGACATTTTGAAATTTAAAAATAAAAGAAAAAAAAAAAATTAATTTATTCTATCCATATAGCGTTTTTCTTTCTTTTCTTTTCTTTTCTTTTCTTTTCTTTATTGAATTTATTTTATTTTATTTATTTTTTTTTTTATTTTCAAAAGAAATAACGATGTAAAATAAAAAAGAAAAAAAAAGTAGCCAAATGTAGGTTATTTCCTAAACTACACACATGAATACATCAGCATCGGATTACAAATTAATTGAATAAAAAGATTATTATTATTATTTTTTTTTTTATTAAATTAGACAAATAACTAGATCCATTTAGCATAGTTTTTTTGATTTGTTTTAATAAATAAATAAATAAATTAATTAAATAAAATTCCAGAATAATAATAATAATTAAATAAACCAACATAAAACAAAAGTAACACAAAGATAATTTTCATTTTCAGTCGCAAAGACATATAAAAAAAAAAAAAAAAAAAACATTTTAATGATTTTTCGAGCTTTTTGTTTGTTTCTACATAGCGCAAAAATATGAATTTTTATGTCTCTTCTACATTGCTATAAATCATCATAAGTTATTTTTTTGCTTGTTATCTTTGAAAAGTATCTGAAAGCAAAACTTTTTTATTACTAGAGAAAAAAAATGCAGCGAAAAACATAAAAATAAAAATACTCAGTCGTGTTGACTGTTGACTGACTTTATAGACTTAAAATACATTTTCGTGTGCTTAACATTACACCTTAAGGTTTTCTTACATTTTTAATGTTTTATTTAAATAACTAATAATAAAAATTCCATGTACAATAACTGACCAAAGAATGTAGCTAACGTTAAAATGTATTGCGATGCAAACCGTGTTTTCTGTTTAATAAAATTGAGTCGCACTTTCATTGATAATTTCTTCTGCATACATGTACAATGTGGCAACGCGATTTTTTTTAATTTTTTTTTTTTGTATAAACAAGTGACGCTTTTTTTAATAAGAAGAAGAAAAAGAAAAAAAATTAAATATTTATGTAGCTAACACAATTTACAGTGAGGTTTTTGTGTTGCATTTCATTGAGATAAAAAATTTTTTTTATTATGAATGAATGAAATTTTTCTATATTACTGAGTAAGAAATTTTTCTTTGTTAAACCAAAATCGAAACGAATACAATTTTCTTAATTATTATTTATTGATGATGACTTTTTTTTCTTCTAATTAATTGTAGGACAAAATCAAATTAAGAAAGCCCACGCGACATAACAAGGTAGTTGGGAATAGTAGGTTAGACCGTTGGGAATATAAAATTTATATTTTTGTTTTTAAGTTTTTTTTAAATAACACAAAGATGCTCATTTGTATAAAACTAATAAAAAGTAGCGGAATTAAGTTTAATTTTTTTTTTTTTTAAGTTTTTTAATCGATTCATGATTTTTATGATGAAAAAAAGAAAAAAGAAAAAAATAAATAAATAGAAAAGAAAAGAAATGAAACGAAAATAACATAATCTTATGTCAATAATAAACATAACATTATTTTCTAATCCGTATACACATAAAAAAAAAAAAAATATTTTTTCTTCTCGAGCTTAGAGCTTTATTTATTTATTTTCATTATCTCCATGCAATAATTTGCTGTTGTTTCATCTTCATTTTTTAAAAAAATAAAAATAAATACAAATTTTCTTTATTTCATAGATATTTAATTTTTTTCTAGTTTTAGAAAACTTTAAAAAAAAAAAAAAAAAAAACTAATAAAGAAAAAGAAAGAAAACTAAATACAGTAAATAAAAAAAAAAATAATAATAATAATAAACAAAAAATATTATTATCATAATAATTATAATACTTAAACAATAATTTTGTGCTTAAACTTGAAAAAATAAAACATATGTGAAGAACCAACAAAATGAAAAAAAAAAAAAAAAGGCACACGCAATACACAGAGTGTTCCATTTATATGTTAAATCGTCTAATAATCGCACGTAAGTAAACCGAAAACAAAAAAAAAAAAAAAGTGGTGAAAACAAACAAAACGTGAATGAATAATTAAAAAACTTTTACATAATGAATAATTAAATAAGGAATTTATAGAAACAGAAAAAAAAATAAAATTCACCTTAAAAATGGCTCACACTGTATTTAATTAAGAAATTTTTTTTTTATCTAAATATAATTAAGAATTCAATTTCAATTTAAGATATTCTTGTTATTTTGTTATTTCTGATTGTATTAAAGAGCTTTTAAAGAAAAAGAAACAATTTCTTATTAACAATTACATGTAAATTATTAAAATTTTCTCTCTTCTATATATTTTATTTTGCTAAACACTAAAAACATATTCTATGAATATTTTTACATGATTTTATTTTTCTATAAATTAAATTAAATTAATTATTTAATTTCAATTATCTACAAACTTTGATTACTTTACTTTACTGACACACAAAAAAATTAATTCAAGAATTCCTTACGGCAGTACAAAAAAAAAAATCATTTAGCGACTGATTCAACTTTTCAATTATTATTTTTTTTTTTTTTTCAGGTGCTGTATGATTTTTACCTGTATTTTACTCGTTTTTCTGCAGTGATTAATATATACATAGGTATATTAGTTTACTAATAATAAATTATTATATTAATTACAGTAGAAAAAAAAAAAAAGAAGAGAAATAAGAGTTCCTGTTCTGAATGAAAATACAGCAGCTGAAACTGATTAAAAAATAATAAAGAAATTTCCAATGAGATAAATTTATAACAAAGTAGTGGAAAATTAAATGAATTTTTTTTTGCTGTTGCTGTTGTTGTTGTCTTAACATTACCGGCTGTTTTTTTTTTTTTTTACATCTATTATTAGAATTACTTTTCTTATTTATTGATTTTATTATTTATGAAAATTAAATGTACGTTGAACATATGTAATATACATAAAACATAAAATAATAATTTTGTCGACATCATTTTCACATTAAAGATTTCAACGGTTTTCTTTTCTTTTCATTGCTTTTTCTTATTAAAAAATGCGTGCATTTTGCTGCTTTTTTTTTACTTCTCTATATTAAATAAAAAGAAATTTTATTATTTTTTATTTAAAAGCCATATCTTCTGCCTAAATAACTTACAAATTTTTTTTATTAATTAATATTAGTGTTAGTTCATTACCATGTATGTTACGTGCAAAGAGATATCGGTTTTCACCTCTTTGTGACAAATAGACTTTTTTGTTTGTTTGTTATTAATACCGACAATAAAAAGTTTTTTTTTTTTTATTAATTAATTTTAATCTTTATGATTCAATCCAAAAAAAAAAAATTTGTAAAGGATAATGACGTAGTTTAGCGACTTTAAAATTGAAATAAAAATTCTATACAACAAGACATAACGAAGACACAAGACAAGACAAGACACAAGACACAACTAAAATAATATTATTGTAGTCATTTAGCATGAATTTAATTTATTTATTTTTTTTTTTATATTATTTAGCAACATTAACCCAGTTTGTATGTTTTTTTTTTTTTTTTTTTATTTCATTTTCTTTTTCTTTTTTTACGGTACCCACAGAAATTTTTTTTTTTTTTTTTTTTAATGAATTTTAAATATTTCTTGAGCTTAATTTTTTTCGTAAATTTCATGACATTTCATTTGTATTTGTTGCTTATTAACTAGGAAACAAATAGTTAATAAATTGTTTTCAGTATAGAATTGCATCTTTGAATAATGCATTCATTAACGTAAGTGAGAAAAAAAAAAAATTAATTAAAAAAACCTCCAAGAAATACAAAATACCACTGAAATACAATAAAAATTCCACAAAAAATAAAAAATTTTTATTTCTTTTCTTTTTTTGTTTTTGTTTAATCTGTGTCGTCCAAAGTGACATGGCGCACACGACAAACATCTTTTTCTGTGACACAAATGTGATAATATTTCGAGTACATCGGACAAAGCTTATCGTTAACCGTTGCCGTTGTTTTTGTATTAAATTAAAATAAAAAAAAAAAAAAAAAATCACCACATGCGAAAAACATAATTTTTTTTTTATTTTATTTTTTTTATTTTTGTTAAGAGGGTCACCTCACCTGACTACACATTTTGTACACAAGCAACAATAATTATAACTACAATAATCAGCCTGGTAGCATGGTATAATGTCAGGTTGTTGTTGGATCATTTTTTTCTTTTCTTCGTTTTTCTTTATTAAAAATGCATTTAGCATCGATATTGTTGCTGTTTTCAAGTATGTATCATTCTTGTTTAATCATACAGGTACACAGGTATATACATCATATTATAGAAATGAATAATAATAATAATAATAATAATAATAATAAAAGAATAAGAAAAATCAGGCAGGTAGCTATGAAAGTTGTTTCGTTTTATGCTTTAAAAAAATCTTCTTTTTTTTTTTTTGTAAACAACCAAAAATGTAAAATAATGATGAGCATAATCATGATTAGCTGATTTACTTTTGATGATAATAACTTAATTATTATTTTCACCTTTCAAAACACTTTTCTTTGTTTTAACACACAAAACACAGAAGAAAAAAAATAATTTAATAACGCTGTGGGTCTTCAACAGCAACAATAACAAAAAAAAAAAAAAAATTAGATCTTCATATGGGGGTTAAACTGTTTAAATAATTTTTATTTTTGTTTTTTTATTTATTTTTGGTAAATACCTATGCGTAAAAAAATTTAATTATAAAATCTCGTTTTTTAAATTCTTCTTCTTTATCTTCCGTTTTTTTTTTATTTTTTTTCAATTTATTTTTCATCACAATTATCACAATGTCCACCCCCACCACTATATTATTAAATACGCGAATGTATGGATTTTTATTTATTTTCGTTTACATTAACAAAATTTTGTAGTTTTTTTTTTTTTTTTTTTTTTTTATATTAAAAAGAAAGAAGAAAATTTTCTATAGTGAAATTCACAGGTAGGTAAAACTAATAGGAAATTTTGATTAGTAATGTAAATTATTTTAAAGTTTTTTTTATTTGTTTAATCTTGACACATATTTTTGTTGTTTCGTCTTCTTCTTCTTCTTCTTCTGATTAATGCCTTTGATATACAACCATGGTCTTCTCTCTATGTGTGTGAGTTTATTTCTTCTCCCCATTATAACGACGAGCGAATGAACAAACAAACAAACAAACAAACAAACCTACTATGTGTTTTATTTTTTTTTTTTTAATGTATTAAAAATTTACAAAAAAAAAAAAACAAAAATAAAAAAATTAAATTATTATCCCACCAATTATTTGTATCTCTGTTATACGCACATGGTAACTTATATGAAACACTCTTCAGGCATACACTAAGCTCTACTATCAGCAACACTGAAGAAGTAAATAATAATAATAATAATAATAATAATAATAATAAATCGACCATTAATTTATATTCTATAACGTCGCCGGAATCTGAGAGAATAAAACGCGGACATCGGCGTCTTCTAGTCACAGTTCACCGGCTGCTTTCTGACCACTAACAACTCACCAGAGTTAGCGATCACGATTGGATTAATTAAATTAAAAATAAATTTTTCTGTTTTAATATAAAATATTTTTTTTTTTTAATAACAAAAAAAAAAAAAAATGAAATCATTTTGTGTGTTTATCGCAATTGTTGCCGTTGCGGCCGCAATCCCAACGGAATCAGATGGACTCTTAACATCAACATTGAAATTTGTTAAAGATTGTGGTGAAAACTCAATTGTCCTCTGTATGAAGGTAAGAAAGTGTTTTTTTTTTTTTTGTTTTATAATTAAAATTAATTAAAATTGTGCGATCATATGGTGATAAATTACATAAAAAAGTGATCGACAGTGTTTATTCCTTACTTTTTTGTATTCTTTTATTTAAAATTTTAATTTAATATTAATATATTTTTTTAATTAATAATTCTCAACCAAAAAGTGTGGTTCAATTAAAGTTTCGATTAGAAATTAAACAATTTTTTTTTTGGCTTTATTCATTTTTATTTTGTGAGGATTTAATAATTGCAAGTGATTTTTTATAAAGTGATTAAAAATGAATTAAATACAGAGGAAGACCATGAAACTAATCGAATCATTTTTCAATTTGTTCAATCATTTATTTATTATAAGAGTTTTAATTAAAAGTTTTTTTTTTAATTACATTTGTATATGAGTAAGCAAATAATTGTTATAAGCAGCGAATTACAGTAAATTGAAATCAAGAAAAACTTGATCTTTTGATTTTTGTGTTTTTCTTGTAAGTTGTAATCGAATTGTAACTGTAAATGTAATTAATAGATCGCATAAATAATTAAATAATTAATTCGCTATTTTTTACTTTAAACAAATATTTAATGTTATTTTATTTTAATTTATTTTATTAAATAGGAGCGTGCCCTTCGTTATGTTGATGGAACATCTGGTAATGTTGATATTGCTGAAGGTGTCACCCTTTTACAAACAGAGAAAGTTGCAACCGGCCGTTCATTAAATGAAATCTCATTATCGGAAGAGCCAGAACAACGCGAAGCTGAAGTTGACTCACTTTTAGTTGATCGTGTCGCACGTTTCTTAGGATCCCACACATTACAATTCAAAGTACCAAAAGACTCACTTGAAGATATGCAAAGATCACTCGAAGAAGGTAATTTCATTCATTATTTTCCCTTTCATTTAAAGTAAAAGTATTGCAATTGAATTCTTTTTTTTTTGTTTTAATTATTTAACAAACCGACAAAATTGAAATCTTCAATGAAAACCAGAAGAAAAAAAAAAATCTAAATTACATTTCGAAATATATTATCAAAGAAGAAACGAAAAATAAGCGACAGAAAAGAGTTTTTTTGTTGTTTTTTTTACAATTTTAAATCGCATTCATCTATTTCTGCTGCTACTGCTTACTTTAATGATGATGATGACGATGATGAAATATCAAATCATAATAAAATTAACAACATAAACAACGAACGAACGAACGATTGCATAAGAATTCATAAAAAAATTTTTGAAAGGAAAACGAATCAAGAAATAATTTCTTATTAACACGAAACATATTCAATTCAAAAATCATTTCTTTCTTCACTAAATAATAATTTTTAGATTTATTTTTTTATTCTTTGGTTTTTTAAATTAAACTTGACCGATGAAAGTGGTTTCACTGCCAACATACATTATTATTATTATTTTTTTTTTTTTTTTTTTTGATAAATAATAGTTTTGGTAAGACGGTTAAATCGGTTTCACTCTTTAATCTGAATTCCGTGAAGTTTTATTCAAAATTAAATTTGTTTGTTATGATTTTTTATTAATTTTTTTTTTTCTTATGTTATTTACAGCCCGTAAAGGAAAGAAAACAAAGAAACTCTTGTTGCCACTCCTCCTTTTATTCAAGTTGAAAGCTGCTGCCCTCCTTCCATTGGCCATCGGTTTCCTCGCTTTGATTGCCTTCAAGGCTTTGATCATCGGCAAGCTTGCTCTCCTCCTCTCCGGAATCATTGGATTGAAGAAATTATTCGAACCAAAACATGAAAAGAGTTACGAAGTTGTTGCACATCCACATGGTGGTTATGAAGATCATGGACACTATGCCCGTTCAATTGATGCCCAAAATATGGCCTACGCCGCCCACGCACAATAATTTCTAATAAACGCAAATTAAATAAAAAAAAAAATTTAATTTTGTTTATGTTATTAGGACAAATGTGTGTCGTAGGTGTTAACATAAGGAAAAAAAAAAATTCAAAGAGCAAATCAACGCCATTGCACGGGACTAAAACTCCCCGAATTCTTAGATTAATTAATTTATTTTATTATTTTATTTATTCTATTTAAAATATTTAAAACGTAAAAGAAAAAAAACTGAAGAAAAACAAATCATCGAATGACAAATGACGAATCCAATTACACACTATTATAATTTTATAATTTCTCTCTAAACCGCTTAAAAGACGACAACCTCAAAAACCATAACACAAAAACTAGTTATACGTAATTTATTACCAGTAAACCTGACAGAAACTGACGCTACTTTTAACATAACTTAAAACTAACTGAAACAAACAAACTCACAGCACACCACACAATAATTCTAATTAATTAATTTTGTATAAATTTTTGATTAAATAATAGACAAAAAAAAAAAAAAAAAACAGTTCAAAATAATAATAATTCTTAAAAAAAAAAAAAAAAAAATTTGTATTTATTTTCTCTCTATCACTCTCTAGTTATTTTAATTTACCTAGATTATAATTAAATAAAAACAATTAATAGCAATAGTTAAATAACAATAAATGTATACCTGAAACCAAAATAGAATTTGCTAAGCCAAAAAATGATTAAAAAAAGAAAATGAATTTTTTGTAATAAAACGATTAGCTAAAATAATTGTCACACAATAGTAAATAATAATATTTTGAAAGATCACCTAGAAAGACATTTTACAATGGAATATTGTTAACAAGACATGAAATATGTGTTGATTGTTTACCTGTATTTGTATTTGACATATATAACGCGTATCAAGAATGCTTCGAGTAACGGAACCGCGATAAATTCTAGGTCAACACACACCTTATAATCTTTTTGTTGTTGTTGTTTGTCTTCTCTTATTCAAGTTACTCTGTTGGTTTATATAAATTTTAAATGATTTCTTTATGTAAATTTATACTTTGAACGAAAAGAAAAGAAAAGAAAAGAAACAAAACTGGATACAAAACGCAAAAAAAAAAAAAAGCAGCAAAGACAAAGCAACAAGTTTTTCGTTAATTAAAAATATAGAGAAAAAAAAAATAAAATTTAATCACATAAACACGATAAATAAATAACCAACTGAACTGTCTATTTCTAATTAATTTATTTTATTTTACTTTACTTTACTCTATCTGTACATAATTAAAACTTTTACCAAGTATTTACGCAAAAACTTTTACACAGCAGGGACAGGATATGTTTTTTTTTTTTTTTTTCGCAGATTATTCGCTTATTTAATTATGTTTTATACATACTTTCACATAGTTAACACAGTGGTTGCTTAAATTTATTTTATTTTTTATATTACAGTGAAACAAAAAAAGGGGGGAAAATCAAGATGAAAATCATTAATAAGTTTTGTAATTTATTTACTTTTAATAAATGTTAGACAAAATTTATTTTATTTATTTTCCATTTCATTTGATTTAAAATAAATTATCGATACATGTCTATATATTATATTTATAAATCCATGCAATATAAAGACGAACAAAACTTTCAAAAAAAAAAAAAATACTTTATTTGGTTTTATTGCTGTAAGGAAATCAAATAAATAAAAACTACTTGCTGTGTCACACAGTTATCGTTTAAAGATTATTGACAGAACCAAACAAGCCAAACCGTTTGCTCTATTTTACGTTATTAATATTTGATTAGCAATTTGATTAAAAATCATTATTTGTCATTTAAAGAAAAAAATAATTCACAAGATAATAATAATAATTGATTGATTGATTGATTCTCATTTTATTTCATACTGGATCAAACTGAAAACTATTTTTTTTATCAATAAATCAAATGAATTTCTTTATAATCGAATAGTTTGTTACGTTGCTACGTTATTAGGGTGGCACTTCCACCTTTAATCATACAAAATGTGATTCATAAGCTGTTTGAAATACAGAAAAAATTATTCAGTGGTACAAATAAAAAGAGATCAAAATACAAAATAAAAAAACCACAAATCCGGTTCCGCAATTGAACAGAAACAACACACGCGCAAATATACTACCTAAAACAATATACAAAGGAAAGTAAATATAATTTCGCAAAAAACACAACGGATTTGAGGGATTTTGTTAGAAGACAAAAAAAAATACGCGAAATATTTCTCATACTTTATTTTTACTATAAAAAAAATTTCTTTTCTTTTATCTTTATTAGTTTATCTTTTGTTTAATTAAAAATATTTAATTGTTTATTTTTTTTTTGTTATTTATTTTGCATTCACAAGTTAATTAAATTATTTTTTTTTTTTTGGACAAATGAATTTTTATTTTGTATTAAAAATTAAAAATTAATAAAAAAAAAAAAAAAATCATCGGACGGGGTCTGGTAGTTCTTTTCTATTTTATTTATTTATTTATTTTTTTTTTTTTTTGTTAATTTAATTTCACTTAATTGGCAAAACAGATAAAATGAAATCACTTTCTCCGTTTTCTTAAGACTTTTGTGTATTACAAATTTTTTTTTTTTTTTCATGTGTGGTTACCGCAATTTTTTTGTTTTGTTTTTAAAGTTAAGATTCGCTGACGGAAACTATAATTTTTTTTTTTTTTTTTTATTAACATAGCTTTGGGTAAGGAGTTTACGGAAATTATCTCGGAACAACTGCATACAGTGGAACGGTTGTAATCAGGGAAGTTATCAAGACGACTTCTCTAATCGAATCCCTTCCAAGTTTAATAAAAAAAAACCTGTAAAAATCCACACATACCTCCAATCAAATCCATATAATTGACAGAATAGCTTCGGCTATGCTATAAATGGAAGTGAATCATTGAGTACTTTGTACAAGCGACTGAAACCGCAATGTTTTAAGAACTTTTATTAAACGAAAATATAATAAATGAGTATGAAGACCAATTAAATCCACATTATTCCATTGTTTAAATTGATTAAAAAATAAAAAAAATTCTACCATCGTTAATGCATTTAAAAATCCTGGTAATAACAATAAAAATGTTTATTACAAAAGCACAATATTATTGTCATCAATGTTAAATTTTAGGTCAAGGCTAAAAATAAAAGGATTATTTATATAATCCAATTGTAGCAAAACTATAACACTGCTTACCACTAGGTTATTATTTATTTCACCATTGTTTCACCCTTTTATAATATTGACGTAATTTTCCTGTACACAATTTTTGTAGTAAAATACGGGCGGCTCCCATTTTATTAAAGTTAGACAAATTTAAAGACTACTTAACACTTTTTGTTTTGCACTTAGGACTTGGTTTTTTGTTTAACATAAATAAATGTAAAAACAGTTTATCCACAGATAAAGTATCATAGAGCAGTAAAAAGCTAAAACTGAAACACTTAATCGTCATGATTATAAGAAGTAACATAGTGTTGAAGATAACATAAAAGTTCATCAACCGTATTAGTCATTGATAAAAGGCTTTTTGAATATATTTCAAACGTTAAGTGGAACAACAAAAACTTATGTTTTTTGTTCAGCATCCACATTGTTCTTGTTTAAGCGTTAGAATAAGACACAAAAATAAACCTCAGCTTTTTGTATTATTATGATGAAAAATGATGATATAAAAAAAAAGTTTAATAAATTGTTATTAACTTCAATTGATTTGTTTAAAAGCATAAATAAGCTTTAAAACACAAATCATTTAGTTTTTATATAAATTACAAACATATGTTCTCCTCGATGATACCCCCATAGCTAAGTTATGAATAATACTTTCAATATAAAATTGCCAACAGAATTTTCAAATGTTATCACTTCCAAAGGGAAATAAAATAAAATTGAAAAAAAATGTTTACCCTCGAATACCAATTTGACCTTTAGTTAGATTATCATCGATATCCAATTTAAAATGTTTTTGGTGTTAACGGAAAAACAATTCCTTTCTGTGTTCTGTGTTAACCTTCCATAACCTAATAAGATGAAATTGAAATTTAATTGAAAATGAATTTTCTATCTTTCTTAGTTCCAACATTAAATTCAAATCAGTTGATTAGTTTACGTAAAATAATAATGAAACGATGTGATGTTTTATTAGAATTTTCTCTCAATGTTATATGAATAAAAAATTTCATTAATTAATGAATAAAATTTTATGGGATTTTGTTTTATGAAAAATGTAAATCCGATGAAAAGTAAAATTTTTTTTATCTTTAATTTACAAAGCTCTACAACGTGAATAACATAAATAAATGCAGAAATAAAATTAATTACAAAGGATAAACATTTTTTTTTTTTTTTTTTTTTTATTTTATGTCACTCATTGACTATTCGCTTTCATTTACAGATATTACTAAGTGATTAATTAATTTTTCGTAATAATAATATTGACAGTTCATAATAGTAATACACAATCATTAATAAACCATTAATGGTCAATTTATGATATGCGAAAACAAATAGAACAAAGTTTACCAATTTACTCTCTCACAAATAATTAACAAAGGAAAAATGGATTTATTGAAATTTACTAAACTAAATATAATTTATGGGCGCTACTTAAACACAAAAAACACCTGCTATAAACAATAAAATATTTTTTATTACAGAATAAAATGGTTAGGAAAAAAAAAAAAAAAAACCATGAAACCAAAACACATTATAAGCTAATCGAAATGATTTATTAAAATTCTAACATTCAAGAATGAAAGAAAGAAAAATGATTATTAGCTAATAAAAGTACACAAAGAACATAGAAAGACAATGAAAAGAAATTTTTATCGCTAATTTAATGTCATGCTTGTTAGAAAATGGCACAATGAAGTACCGAAGCTTTTTTTTTTTCTTTTTTGTTTACCGTCCAACCAACAAAAAAATAAAGGTTAAGTAATTGTAATAATAAAAAACCAAGAAATGTTATTTTCCCTTTTTTGTTATAATCTTTTTTCACTTTTTTTTTGGCTGTTCGCAAGTCTCTTAATCAAAAAAAAAAAATTTACAATGAAGACTGAAGAAAGATAGTTGACGAGGTGTAGCGGATGGCGATTTTTTTGTGTTCATGCTAGACTAGATTGGCGATTTTATTTTCGTTGTTTTATTAACCTGGTAATTGTGGTAAAAAAAAAATTAAATTAAGCGAAATAAAAGCAAAAGAAACGATTGTTAAACATCCTGAGATAGAAATTTAATTTTTTTTTCTATTTTGTATAATAAATAGCGATGGAAAAAATAAAGGAAACTTTCACTTTTATTTTTCTATTTAATTATTTAATTATTTTTTGTGCAAAATTACATTTTTATGTTAATTTTGTGCAACGATACATAACGTCCAGCTTTTTTTATTATTTATATAAATTCTCTGTGATATTCCTAGATGTGTTCAGTTTATAAAAATATTGCAAATCAGTTAAAACCGAATTTATTACAACAAAAATTATAATTTTATTATAAATACCTTTGTGGCCACAAGTTAATCTCATATTTTCGTTTTTTTCGCTTTTGATATCTAGTGTTACGTGCAAGTTATAAAAGTTTATTATTGATTACATCAATGGTAACGAACTTTGACTAGGTTCTTCGTTTATTTTATATTGTGTGTGCGTGTGTTTTTTATTGTGCTATAAATTACATGACGACCTAAATTATTTGTTAAACATTATTTCCCAATCATTTATTTGATTAAACAACAGACAACATTGTTAGCAGCTAGTGATATTAAGTAACAAAAGTAAATGGAAACTAAAAACACTTCAAAGCTTTAATTGAATTGTTTCGTTTATAAAAATTAAAAAGTGATATTAAATTATCTATGTAGTATCAATCATGATACATCAAAATTATAATACATAAATATGCTGTATCACATTTACATTAAATTCGCTGAAGAACGCATTTATTTTGTAATCAATCAACATTTTTATTTTTTATTTAAATTAATTAAAATACTAAAGAAAAATCTAATTTTAAAAGCACAAATCGTTGTAATCAATAATAAACATTAAATTTTCAGCATAAACCATTAAGTAACTAAAATACTTTAATCATAACTTATCTATCACCCAAAAAGAGAAGGCAAAGAAAATTTTTTTTTTTGTTTTATGTCGAAATTTATCTAAAAACGAAAAATGAAAATTTATTGCTTTTATCCTATTTTATGCTTTTTTCCTGTTGTTATTCAAAAATGTGGTTTTTATGTAATTCTTTTTTTTTTTTTTTTCTTTTCTTTTTGCCTCATAACATTATTGATTTTGTATTTTACCATAAAATTTCTCGATATAAACTCGGTAATTAAATTATTTATTAAGAAAAAGTTTCGACACAAAATATGTTTTGTGCTTTTTAAGAATTTTTATATGAATGAATACAGAAAAATACTTTATTGTTGTGCTTTTGTTACATAATTTTGTTTTTTTCTTTTTTTTTTTTAAGGAAACATTTTTAATGAGCATCGTGCACATTTGATTATAGTTTCACATCGAAGAATTGCACAGTTTTTTTTTTATTTTTTCTTCTCTACATTTCAACACATTTCGCGTCATAAAAACAATTTCTCTCGTCTTATTACATTTTTTTTTTTTTTTTCAAATAATTTTTTAATTAAATAAAAGAAAATAAAATAGACATAAAATGAATATTAATTAAGAATAGAATGAGATCTTAATATTAATAATATGCAGAAAAAGTTTTTAATTTTACTTAAAATAGTTCACACACGTTTTGCTGGAAAAAAATTTAACATTTAAAATGCCTGCATCTTGATACAAAGTAGAAATTTTTCCATCGATTCGTATTTAATTTAAATTTTTTTTTTTTTTATAATTATGTATTTAAAAATCATAATTAAGCTAAACAATTTTTACAGAATTTTTATTTAACTTTTTTGTTTTTTTTTTTGTTTTCAGGTAACACAACCATAAGCAGAATATAATGTTTCGTTTACAGTTTGTTTTATTATTAATTTACATGTGTGATGTAATAGTTGGTGATTTTCAAACATTTGGACAATGTATAAAACAGATACCATCACCTGGTGTTATATCATGTGCCGGTGTACAAGCATTAAATAGTTTACAAACAATTGAAAATGCTGAAAATTTTACGATAGCCAATGGTTTGGTTATGAGTAAAGATGAGAGCAGTGTTATGTCACGGTCAATACCGAATTTTCTAGAACAAGATCCAATGGATTTTAGGTAATCTTATAACAACAACAATAATAATAATAATAAAGAGCAGAAATTTATTATTATTAAACCATTACTGATAACATATCCAATTTTGTTATTTTATTACCAAATTATGTTTAATCATGTGCGAAAAATACTCTTTATTCTTTATAACTTTACTTTAAAAGCACAGATGCTTAATTAAAGTTTTTTTTTTTTTACCGTACAATAAAATCGATACTCATTCAGTTATTTTATATGATTTGAATCATTAATTAATTAATTAATTAATTTTTTTTCTATTTTTTCTTCTTCTTGTAACAAAAAAACAGAACAGAGTTGCATAATTTTTATTTGTGTGATATTAAGTCACTAGTTTTAGTGCAAACTAACCATAAGCTTTCTTTTCTTTTTTAATCTAAATCTAAATTTTACTCTAGTTTATTACATAAAATGGTTTACAGTTAGATAATACATTTGTATAAAACCAAACACAACCCAGTTATATAAATCTTTGTATTAAATCTTAAAAAAGTCAAACTGAAACGATAATAAAGTTACTAAGAAAAAAATGTTTAAATTAATATTTGATGCAAAGTTTTTGATTTGAAAATGTAAATTTGTATTTTAATTAATTAAAAGCTTTTGTTATAATTAACTAAAAGTATGTTGAGTTATCGAAAAATCGTTGAGTATCGGCAGATGGAACGGTTTCTTGGGTAACACCATTTAAAAAAATTAATCTGCACATTAAATATTTATTTTGATTGAGCCTTTTTTTTGAATTCCTTTACCGGTACGGTACCTTTATATTAATTTAATTATTTATAGGGGAATTTTAGAGAATGCCGGTGCTTTGGTTGGCCAAAGACAATTACAATGGGATATGGGAATGATATATCCGGGATTAAGTATGCGAATAGGGCCATCTCTTGGTACAAATGGTATGCTAGAGTTTGTTATAGATCCAAACAATTCACGTGATGACCGTACTTACCTAAGTGAAGAACCGTCAACAGGTAATGCGCACCATGAGAAAACTTTTACAATTTCTTTTTTTTTTTGTAAAAGCTTTCTTTACACAATATTTTTTCTAACGTTGAACTTGAACTTGATTTTATTTTTTCTTTGTGTATTTCAATGCGTTAATGTTTACACAGATGGCATTGAAATTTATAGAAAGAAAATGAAAAAAAAGCTTTATAACTTTTTATGGATTGTATAAGAAATGTTTTCTCTTCATCTATTTCAGCACGAATTTTAGCAAAACAATTTATCGTACCATTTCTACTTGGTTTAAAGTTTAATTTAGCAACACTTATACCCCTTGTGTTTGCCGGATTAATACTTTTAAGTAAAAAAGCTTTATTTTTGGGAAAGATTGCATTATTTTTGACAAGTATCTTTGGATTTGGTGGCGCATTATCAGTTGGTGGTGGACTTGGTGGTGGTTTTGGTGGTGGATTTGGACATGGTGGTTACGATGACTATGAACATCACCATCATCATCATCATAAACCACATTATGGGGGTGGTGGTTCTTTCGGTGGCCATCACTATGGTTACGTACCGCATGAGTACTATAAAAACGACAATCGTGATGGCACCGTATACCAGAAACCAGCTGAAGTTACCGAAAACATACCATTGCTAGATAAATTTTATGATTACGAGAAACAATATTTATTACAAGATAAATTATTTGAAAGAAATTCCCAAACACCGAGAAAAAGTGAAAGAACATCTAATCGTGATGAGTTCAGAAGTTTCGCATGGAAAACTGTATAAAAAAAAATTTTTTTTTTTTTTCTTTACACTCTATTTTATTTTATGCTTTATGTTTTACAGTTTAATTAATTTATACATTTATACATTTATTTATTTAATAATAATAAAAAAATTAAAAAAAAAAAAATAATAATTGTTTATTCTACTGTTTGCTTCGTTTCTTTTTTCTTTTGCGTTTTTTTTATAAGTCAGCGGGTGTTATGAACACTGAAAATCATTTTATCAAATATTTGACATAATTTAACTGTGCCTGTAAAAAAATTTTTTGGATAATTATTTTCTCGTGAAAATCGATGTTATAAACAAAACTAATTTTCCAGATGGTAAAACACTTTAAAACAAGTATCATGAGTTATGCAAATTTATGTCATACACCGCAATCATCAGGTTAAAATGATTTTTAAACATTTTTCATTTATTAAATCATAAAAAAAAAAAAATGTTTCACGGTGCATACATTTTATTCTTATATAAAATCAAGAAAATTTGTCAATTTTTGGTTATTTCTAAATAAATTATACGACAGACAACAATTATTTTTTTTTTTACGCTGTTTTGTTAGTTTTCCAAACTGAATTTCTTTAACAAACACTTGAACTTGAATGTGATAAAGTTTTTTTTTTTTGTGGTCTTTACATTTGCATTATTCATTAGCATAGTGTTAATAGTTTTTTTTTTTTTTTGTTATTTAAGTGAATAATTACGTCAAAGTTTTAAATACTTTCCAAAAATGAATTATCATTTGATTTATACAATTTTACTTTCAATATTTTGTCATACTAAACAAAATATAATACCAGCAGCAGTAACAGACATAATAAATGGTAATGACACACTAGAGACAAATACCATAAGTCGACCATCAAATAGTTTTATAAGTGTTATCAGTCATTGTATAACACAAATGGAAATAGTAAAATGTTTTAAAAAGCAAGCGATACGTAGCTTAGATGATGCAGAAATTAATAATGATGTATGGGATCTAAATGATTATGTTGCGTTAAAACGTAATCCAACATTTGAATACCAGAATACTTCCAGCAATAACACCGATTTGGATAAACAGTTATGGAATAAAATACAAAATTTATTACAATCCAGGTCTATTCAGATTAAACTAACGCCGGATATAAAAAGTGAAGGTACTTGAATATTAAAGGTGTTCGTGTTTGAAATTAGTAAATGGGAACAATTCTCATAATTCTCAAGCGAATAACAAAAAAAAAATACAATTGTTTATGGGAAATAGATAATTTTCTTACAAAAAAAAAAATGATTTATCATTGCGTGCGTTTTTTTAATTTTTTTTTTTGTAGGTCGAAAGAAGTCAAAGGGTGGTAAATATGGTGGTATGCTAATGACTAGCGGTTTTGCTATTGGTGCTATGATGCTTCAATTGGCATTGGGAAAAATTGCATTTTTAGCCGGTGCAGCCCTTTTGATGGCTAAAATGGCATTAATATTTTCAACATTGGTACGAAATTATTGCAATTTTTTGACAGTGAAATGTAACAAAAAAAAATTTTTTTTTATAATAAATTATTAGGCAGCTGTTAAAAAAATGACTGGTGGCGGTACAAGTGCACAAGAGTGGTCCGGTGCTGGTGGACATGCAAATTATGGTGCAAGCGGTGGTTGGCAAAGAAGTATTGATCCGCTTAATGATGAAAATGCTTATCGAGGTCATTATAATGATAATGATATTGATGGTGCATAGTTTATTTCTTATATTAATTAATTAGTGCGAGAGAAAAATAACTTTTTAGTGTTATAAGTAATGAAAAATACAATAATTAATTTATTTTGCACATTAAATATATTTATTAATCATTTTTTTTATTATTATTATTATTATTATTATAATTTTTTGTTCTTTTTTAAATGAAATACATTTGTAAAATGTACAATAAAAAATTTACAACATATTAAAAATATTGTTCATTTTTTCTTTATAAGCTAAATATAAATAATATAAATAATATAAATAATATAAATAATATAAATATAAATAAAATAAAATAATTAATTATTTGGTTTTGTATAAAAAAAAAAAAAAATAAATAATAATTATGTTAAATTGCGAAGAAATTAAATTGTTTTAAGCTTAATTCAAAATCACGCTATAAAAATTACAAAGCGTTAAAGGCTTAATAGAACATAAATAGATTATTTTGTAATAATCATTTGAATAATGTAAATGTGATGCCTAG
This sequence comes from Ptychoptera albimana, assembly GCA_961205885.1. NCBI lineage: Eukaryota > Metazoa > Arthropoda > Insecta > Diptera > Ptychopteridae > Ptychoptera > Ptychoptera albimana. The sequence continues at coordinate 1,900,503 of OY540805.1, read as the reverse complement.
TTGCGTGGTATATGTGCATGATAGGCTCGATCTTGCATAATCATATCGTCACCTAAACTACGATGGTAAGAGCCACCGCCACTCTCATGTCCATCGTATTCACCATGGCTTGATGAGTACGAATGTGTTTGCTGCACATGCGGATGTTTAACGATTTCGTATGTTGTCTTCTCGTGACCCTCTGGTGTGACTAACTTTTTCAAGCCAATTATTGCGCTTATTATCAATGCAATCTTTCCAATGATCAATGCCTTTCCAGCAACAATTGCGATCGAGTGATATGCCATCTTTAGTATGCCAGCTTTAATAGCGATCGCAGCTATGAACGGACCTAAATATTTTTTCATTTTTTTACGGCCCTCCTCTACTAAACGAGCACCTTCTTGTTGGCCAGTGGAGAACAGACGTGGAACATTAACTTGTAATTGATGGGAATCCATAAACTTTGTGGTACTATCAGCTAATAAATCATCGATTTTCTTTGAGGGCATTTTCTCAATTTCACTTTCATCGAACTGACTATTTCTTAATGCTCGCGAATCCACACCGTCGTCTTTTTTAATCACTGATAGTCCATCGATAAGTTTTATATTTTGTAATCTCATTGCTCGTTCAGTTAACTTGAGTGCTTGAACCTTAAGGCACTTGAACAATTCCGATGTATTTTCACAATTTGAGTACACTTTCCTGAACGCCCTATACATTGTATTTGAGCCAAGGGCTGATTTTTTATTTGTTGCATCCTGTGCCGATGCTGCAACAGCGAAAACTACAAATAAAACACCAAACACAAATTTTAAGGAAGCCATTCTTAAAAGGCAGGTATAAATCTTTAATTAACGTTTAACGATAAACTACAAATGTAAGATGCAGATCTATTGCTTGATTTTATAGTAATGTGTTAAAAATGGTATTGCATCCAGATTTTATGCATTTCATGTTGCATTAGAGGGATTGATAACGTTTTAGAGCGTGTAAATCGTATGCTAGACAAATTAATAGCTTCACTAATTTCCAGAACAAAAAAAAAAAAAAAAAATTATAAAATCTCTTAATAAATAAATATTTGTGCAAATTAACAAAACATCATATTCAGGGCTCTAAATTTAACGCTTATTTTGTGATTATACATTTGCGTGATTCATTATAAAAAATGTACGATAATTAATTAGAAAAATAAGAAAAATTAATGAATAAAAATTCTGATTAAATACATAAAGTTTTAATATAAATCAATTAATTTGTACAAATTATATGTAAACATGTTACGCCATAAAGATTATTGAGGCTGCTGTTGTGGTAAAAAAATACAAAACGAAATTTGATTGACTTTAATTAATTCATTTATATATTTTATTAATTATTAAAAATTTAATTCAACGTAAAAAATTGTGAAAATTAGCGAATTAGTTAAAAAGAAAATTAAAAATTTAAAAAGTGAAAATAAAAACAAATTTTTTAATTAATTAGAAATTTTATCGAAAAGTCTTCTAATTAGTGTGTAATAAATATAAATTAATTAAATTTTGCTTACTTTAGTATATATAACTGAATATATAAATCCAACTGTACTTAGTTTTACCTGAGAAACTGACTGTTAAACCTTTGATCAAGAAAATTCATTTCTAATCAAAATGTAGATCGGAATATGCTTATTAGGTATTAATAATACAAATCATGTCTATTTTTGTTATGGAAATGAAAAAAAAATTCAGTAGAAAGAAAACTAATCGCGTTTGTTTTTTTTTTTGGTCGCGTCTTTTTTATCTGCATTAAAATCGTTTTGCTCTTTTTTTTAAGATTCGTTTTCGTTGTTCTGCGAATTTTAACTATAATAAAATGTTAAGTAGACATAAAAAGACAAACGAAAGTATTAAAAATAATTATTTATCAACAAAATCATTAAGTAAATAAAGAATTATGTTTTAAAGACATTTTAAAGATGGAAAAAACATTTCACTGAAATCCAAAAGATTTATCATTGTTTGGTTTTGTTTTCACAAAAATTCTCTGTAAACTTTCACCAAACACTTTTATTATTATGAAATTTTTATGTTGCTGCTGCTGGATGCTAGAAATGGCATTTTTTTTTTTTTTTAATAATAATTTTTATGCTTAATAGAAAATTGCACGATTTGTTGAATTTTGTTGAATTTTTTCTGCAAAAATTTCTCGAAATATGTGAGAAAAATTAAATAAAAAAAAAAAGCATAAAATCGAGAAAAACAAAAAGAAAAGAGAACACTGTGTTATAAAAAGTAGCCATTAAAAGGCATAAAGAAAAAATAAAACTTATGTAAAATGAGAGTCTTCTTTAAGAAGCAAATTATCTTTAAGCGGTTTATACAAAACAATACTTTCTCTGGTGCATACACAAAATAGCAAAACAATTCTATCATACATCAATTATGCTTTGTTTTCTACAATTGCGGTTTCTTTCATTCCTATTAAATACATTTGCTAAAGGTTTTTCTTTTCTCTATTTACATTACAGTAGATTAACAATTGTTGGAAGCTTTATACATAACGTAAAAACATAAAAACATAAACACAACACACGAAGATGAATAACAAATATTCATGTCGTGTTTTACTGTTTTTTTTTTTAATTCTTCTCTTCTTACAGAGATGACTTTTGATTCTTAAATCTTCGTCTACAGATTGCAAATTAGGTATTTGGGAACACGATTTGGCCTACAATATCAACGGTTTTGTCTTAAGATTCTTTCGTTGTTGTTCTTTATCGTTTTGTATAAAGAGAAAGATTAATATTGTCACCAACAAAATCTTTCTGTTGTTGCAGAGAAGAAGTTGCAAAGAAATAAATAAAAAAAATTAATTTTGATTAATCTACCATAAAAAATGTTTTCGTTTCTTGAAGAAAAATTAATTGAATTTTTTTTTCTTTTTATTGTTTTACAGCGTTAGATGCAGTTTATCGAAAAATGCATTTTTACGGTATTTAAAGGAAATGGTGTAATTGGATTTTTCTATCTTTATTTTTATTGAAAAGTTATTTTAAATTATTAAAGAGAGAGAGAACAAAAAAAAAAAAATGTTTAACAGTAATTTCTTAATTTTCCTGTAAATTTTTTTCTGTAAATTTTTTTCTGTAAATTTTTTTTCTGTAAATTTTTTATTCATCTGTACATATGGAAGCAGATATTATCGCGCAATTATAAAGCAGAATGTATTAATTTTAATGTCATTCTTTTAATAAATACAAAATTATTTTTAGAAAACAACAAAGCAAATGATGAAATTTCAAGAAAAAACAAACAGAAATTCAGGTCTAAGCAATTTTTATTTTTTAGTAAATTAAATAAATATTTTTTTTTTTTTTTTGTTTTTACCTGTGCATATCTTCTTTATTTTCATCATTCATTATTTTTATATCATCAACATCATCAGTAGTTGTTGTATTAAATTTAATTTTAAAATTAATTTTTTAATAAGAATAATAATCCGCATAGAGAAAAAAAAAGTATTCTAGTTCCGAAAACAAAAAAAAGAAATGATTAAAGAGAGAAATTTTTGTTTTTTAATTTTATTTAATTTTATTTAATTATTAATTACAAGGTGAAACAAAAAAATAATAATTATTCACTAATTTTTAACCTTTAATTAATGTAAAAAAAAAATTTATAATTGGTGTAATAATAATAAAAAAAAACTCTTTTTCACTTTTCATTTAATTAACTTTCTGAAAGCTAATAATAACTAATAACTGTTTGTATTTTCTTAAAATGCTTTTGCACAAAATTTATAATAAATTAATTTTGAATTTGAATCACCTTGTATATTTATCAAATTATCACAATGAAATTTTCACAGTGAAATTTAATCGAAATCTTTATGAATTCGCTTCTTTTACATCGTTTTACTTCTTTTTAAACACATTATGCTTTTATGATATTATCACTTCATAGATTTATAAATCCATAAGCATTAAAATGTATGAAACAAAATTTTAAATATATATTGAGGTGAAACAGCATAATTATAAGCTTTTACAAAAAAAAAAAATTCATATTTTTGATTGATAAACTGTAATTTGTGTTCTAATTTTTATTTAGCATAAATTTTTCTTTTTCTTCTTCTTCACGTTGTACACATGAAAGTAAACAATCATTCATTTGATGTATATGAATTATTTTTTTTTATTTTTTTAAAACATAAATTAATAGGTGCTGTAATCATGTAAATATTTTTTTTTTTTCCCTTTTAACATAGTTTTTAATAATTTTTTTTTTTTTTTTTATTTTTATTTTTAATTAAATAGAAATAATAATGCAACAAAATGAGGTTGAATTAGTAACGTAAATTTTTATTGTTTTATATCCGTAAAAAATAAAAAATAAATTCTTTATTCTCTTCATCTAATGATGATGAATTTTTTTTTTTTTTTATATACATTAAGTTCGTTAAGTCATTATATTTTTCTTTCACCTACACACAACATGACTTGCCCGATATAATGTTGTCTTTGATAATGTTTCTTACAATAGAATACCATAAAAATAAAATTATACTTTTTTCTCTATTTACCTTCAACTTGTATCGTTTCGTGTGATTATGCTAAATTGCACATAATTTAATTTATTCTTATTGACTTAATTCTCATAGAATTATGAACTATTACGGTACATATTACAATATAACATTTTTATGTTATTAGTCTAATCAATAAGGCTACTAAGCACATGAAAGAAAAAAAAAATAAATAAAAGACTTGAACAAAAAAAAAGCAACGAACCTGGTTGAATTTTTTTTTTATTTATTTTTTGTTATTTGTCTAATGCCAATAAATAATTTAATTAAAAAAAAACCAAATTACAATAAAGCATTTTTAATTATGCTAATAAAAAACTTTCGTTTATTATTTATTAAAAAAAAAAAATCTAAATGACACTTTCTGCTAGTCTGCTAATTTTTTTTTTTCGTTTGGTTAACAAAAAAAATTTATACTAGAAAAATTTTTTTGCTGTTCATTTATTGAATGAATTTTTTTTTTTGGCTTTTATTATATGTAATTATGAATATACTGTACTCTGTAATGTGTGCCATTTGATGAACTCTTTAACGCATTATAAAGTTTTTTTTTTTATTGGTGAATCTTGGATTCTATAGAAATTCTCAAAAAATTTAAAAAAAGAAAAGAAAATTTTAAACAATGTCGTTGGGGTCATTAAAAATAATTTATTTGTATGGTGAAAAATAAAATCAGACAGCATGTAACTCCTTAATTATAGATGGATAACCTAATTACAATTTATGCTGCCACAATCAAACATATGCTCAGACAATTCGTTTATCCTTTTAACACTCAAAAGCTCATTTTCACTCAATTTTAATGTAAATCATTTTCTAACGATTATTTTCGTGTATTAGTTTATCGAAAATAATTGATTCGTTTGTGAAACTTGAAGATGATTAGAGTTTTTTTTTATTGTTAACTTGTTAAATATGACATAGTTACACACAAAATATAATAAACAATAAAAAAAAAAAAATGAAAACATTTTCGTATTGAAGAATCTTTTTTTGATTAAAATGCGAACAGCAACAAGTAAAATCTTATCTGCATATTGTTTCTGGCTTTTAGTTTATTTTATTTTTATTTTTTCGGATACAGATTTATTGCAATTTTCAGACCAATTTTTTTATTAATTTATTTAATTATATTTTATTGCTTTCACATATGATTTAATTGGTAACGGTCGTTATAGATTTTTCTTTTTCAAATTTTATTTCAATTTACTTTAAAATGATCATTAACATAATTATTTATTTATTTAATTATATATGCTTATGACATTAGAAACACAATAATATCGTTTTCATTACAATCGATAATTCACATTAACTTTTTCTTTTCTTTCAACAAGAATTTCTATCCATCATTATTATTATTATTATATAGAGAAAATGTAGAAACACCTTTTCTGAAATAAAAATTAAATTATCACCATAATTTTGATGAATTTTTTAATATATTTACTGTATACGGTATGTGTACGGCCTAGTTAAAACAACACAAAACACTTAGAAGTTATATTATTTATTACTCACTACAAGACATCCAAAACAATTCTGTTTTATAAAAATGAAAAAAAAAATTAATTGATGAAATTAACTAATAACCGAATCGCGTTAGTGACCGCATAATATATATTTGTATATCTTACTAGTAAACATTATTAGAGTTCTTTATTATTTATTAACCAAATGTTAAGTGTCCTCTTTAACGTTTAGCATCATCATTAACTTTTGTTTACGTATGTAAACTTATTACCAATATTTACGAAAGAAATTTTAAATTCACTTTTTTTTTTTTCTTTCTATCTCTCTATTTATTTATTTATTAAAACACTGATCATAGTGAAAATTTCAATTGTCAACAACAGCAAATAAATTAATTAAGTTTTGACGTATTTTATATATTTTCGTTGAGCTTTAATTCAATTTACATTTAAATTATATGTAATTGTAACATGAATTACAAATATGTTAAATTGCCAATGGTTTTATTAAGTAGTTTAGACTTTTTCTTTTTTTTTTTTTTTTTAACCATTTAAAATATATCATTGATTACCATTTAAAACTAATTTTTTTCTTTTAAATTTTTTATTATCATTGTGGTATTACTTTAAAAAAAAAAAAAAAAAAACATTTTGCCTACCTGTAATACCGTACATATGATAGATGTTTGTAAATTGTAATTACTTTGCACACCTAGAATACAGATTTACAATCAATTTCTCTTGTTTATATTAATATTTAATTAAAGATATATCACCGTATTTATAAATAAAAAATTCTATAACCATAATATAGTAAACACCTGCCGTTTTTATAATTAATTTTCGCTTTATTTCTTGTTTCATTACATTTTCTTTTCAATCGATTTTTTATTAAGTTAAAAAAAAAGTTTTATGCGAGCAGAAGAAAAAATAAACAACAAAATGATCGTTATTAAGTACATATTTAAATTCTATTGTCTGTTTTGCTCTTTTATTTTCATTGTCATCATCATCAACATCAACATCAACATCTTCATCCGTCAAGTACTTACATAGATGATTGAACTAGCTGCGTTTTTTTTTTTTTATTTATTTACCATGAGAAATGTGTATAGAGGTCAACAATTTTCATAAAGTAAAATCATAATGTAGTTTGATTGTAAAAAAAAAAAAAAAAAAAAAACTTCGGTGTCGTCGAGCAATGAGAGAAAGGTCATTAATGGTATAGAAAATAAAATAAATAAAAATTCAGGACACACACCATAGCTATGGGGAATTAGATTTTCATTAAATAATCAACCTCTTGCTCGTACATATTGAAAACATATAATTCTTTTTCACATTTTAAAATATACATTTTTCTATGCTAAACATTTTAAGCATAATGGGAATAAACAGTACAATCGTACAATCGCATACAAAGTGTATATGACATGAGAGCACGACAATATATATTTATCTAAATTATTATTATTTTATTTTATAGCATATTAACGTTGCAGCTAGCTGTCAAGTGGAATATTGTATAGAAAAAGTAAAATAATAAGACGTTAATGTGTATGAAATCGAAAACCCGGTATATGCTTACATTTACCGTGCTCATACGATTCGTACTTGGTATTGAATTGTATTTTTACCTCCTCTCCTAATAAAAATTCTTAAGTTCTGCGGGCGCATAATTTTTAATGTTTTTGTTTTTGCTTTATTTTCCCACTGATCATTTCAGCAGCTTCTATATAAATATGATGGTTTAATGGCATACAGCATCAGTAAATTTGTAGCTGCGGTTCAGTGCTCAAGTGTTAAAAACATTGAAACAAGTGCCTTGTAATTAAATTAGCAATAATAAAAAATAAAAAATTTATTATTTAATAAAAATAAAATGTTTGTGATGAAGAGTGCTTTATTGTTGGTGTTAGCATTTGTTGCTATTAATGCGGAGGAATATCAAAATCCTGGAGTACGTGCATTTGTTCGTGTTTATGATGAGTGTCAAAAGGCTGAGGGTGGTTTTGCCCAATGCTTAAAAAAGAAAGCGATTACATTTATTGATCGTGTTGCTAAAATTGATGCCATCAATGTTGGTGATGGCCTTCGTGTGATGCGTAGTGAAAATTCAATTGAAGTGCCAAAAGCTTTAACCGAATTGGAATTGGAACAAACATTACCACGAGGATTAGAGGCACGTGATGAAGCCCTCACAACAATGCTTGTCGAACGTGTTGCTACATTATTTAGTAGTCGCACACTACAAATTACATTACCATCAGTTTCCTCGGAAGAACTTGGCCGTGGATTAGAAGAAGGTGAATATTATTGATTTTAATTAGAGAAAAATTGTTTTTTTTTTTTTTTAATTTTTTATTTTATCGAGAAATTTACAAATAAATTAATTTTAATTTTTTTTTTTTTTATTAATTACAGGCCGTGGTAAAATGAAGAAAATGATGGGTATGATGATGATGGGTATGGCCATGAAAATGGCAGCTATGATCCCCGTTGCTATTGCTGGTTTATATTTGTTAGCCGGTAAAGCTTTAATTGTATCAAAGATCGCACTCCTTCTCGCTGGTATCATTGCATTGAAGAAACTTTTGTCTGGTAAGAGCAGCGGTGGCAGCAGCGGCGGTGGTGGACACGGTGGTTGGTCCTCAGGCGGCGGTGGCAGCAGCTCAGGTGGTTGGTCATCAGGCGGTGGTGGTGGTGGCCACAGTGGTGGATGGGACAGACGTTCCATTGAATCACAAGATATTGCCTATCGTGGATACACAAACCAATAGACAATAACAAGAGACAACTACAAAAAAAAAAAAAAAAAATCAAAAACCATAAAAGCAAAATTAGATTTAAAACTACAAAACTAATTTTAATTAATTTATTTTTAAAATATTAACTATTTCACCATCTATTTCGACTATTTATGTTCCTAAAACATTTTTTTTTCTTATCTATCAAACGTTTATCATTCATTTTCATTCTTTAAAACTTCTAAACTCATTTCATTCAGACAAAACATAACTTTCTACTCAGTAACGTGAAAAGCACTAAACTATAATAACCGTTTTTCTTTTCTTTTTTTCATCATACTATACGCAAACGTAAACTTAAACTTAAACTTAAACTTGACAATGCCAGTAATTTAATAATCATTTATATTTATAAAGTAAAAAATTATGTTTTAACAATAAAACATGCAATCCCATAGAATTTAATTAAACAAAAAAAAAAGCGACGAGAGTAACTGGTAAAAAGCATAACTTTATTTATTTTTTTATTTGTCCTATTGTAAATATTTCATACATTGTTTAAACCATTTTTTTTTTAAAACCATCAACCATCAATCTAATTATTTCTTAAGAGTTTAACTCAACTCAATTCAACACAACTATTCTATTCTATTTCTCTATCCCACTATAAACACTATTTTAAAAATGTTTCTGATCTAATAATGCTATTTTTGTGTTTATTAAATAAGAATAAGACGTGTTCATTACGGGTTTTTATTTTTATTTTATTAATTTTTATTATCGTAAATTTTGTTATACGAAATTCTTTCTGTTCTCTCACCACCACCATTAAGAATTATTTAAAAGAAAGAAAAAACAATTTTTTAAACATTTAGTAATTTATGATTATTTATGTATTTATTTATAAAAGAAAACTAAAAATAAAACGAAAAAGAAAAATTTTTATTTATTTATATGATACACAATTTTACAGATAACAACATTATCAATCAAAAAAAGAAAAATCACACTAAATTGTACCTAATTTATATATTATTATTATTATTTTTATTACTAAAATATAATTGAAAAGATGACGAAAAATATTTTTTATTTTTTATTTTAAATTTATTTAATCTACCTGTATAATAATAATTGACATTTTTCACATTGTTTTATTATTTTTAATGCTGTCAAATCACTTATCTGTGTATTAAGAACAACACACAAAAAAATTAATAAATAGCTGTAAAGACTTTTTAAAATTAAATCAAAGCTTTTTTGGTTGGTAAATAATACGCACTGTGCTGTTGACACATAAATATATATGCTGTGGTACAAGCCGATCATTATTTTTGGTTCTCGTACGCAACAAACAATCAAAAAATAAAACATAATGAAAATTTAATTTAAATAAAATTAAAACAACAGAACGAATATTAACTTTTCCATCATTTATTTCTAAATGGAACACCTGGATTCTTACCTAGGCCCTTAGTTGGTTTAATACTCAGTTTCTAGCACCTGTGAAATAAAAAAAAAATTATTTACATCCAAAAGTACATTTAATCTGTTAATTATTTTTTGTTAGCTTTGTTATGCTCTTGCTGTGGTTTTATTAATTAAACTCAACCTAAATAGTTTTCTACAAAGTAAAAAAATACAGAGAGAAATATTTTTGTGATTGATTAATTTCTGTAAACCAATTGGATTTATTGGTTGTACTTTGTTCTTCAGGAAATATTTCTATTAATAGAAGTTAATTTTCATTAATTTATAATTAAATTAAAAAAAAAAAGAAAAAAAGCTACAGTCAACACCTTTGTAACACTTTGCAAGACATAAATTTGTTGCATTGTTTGCGTGACGCTGCAAAAGTTGCAAATATCGTTGTCAATTTTTTATTGATTTATTTTACTAAAAAAAATATTTAACCTTTAAACTTCTGGTTATATTAACGTGATGGAGTTAGCACAGTTTAAATGCCATAAATACTTTCTTTAAAAAAAAAAAATTCTCTTCGGTAAAAAATTTGCAAAATTCCCGCTTACACAAATTTTATTTACAATAAAATACAAAATTATATACCATCAAGTTCACGAAGAAGTTAAATATTTTTTTTTTTTTATGATATAATTACATAAATCTGTCACCGTATAATATAAAACTTTATTATTCTTGTATCAAATTTCATGAAATTATATAAAAAAAAAAATAAACCGCAATATCACTGCTTGATTATAACAATTATTCTAATTATTAATAAAACTTATGTAATTATTAGCATAAAACATGACTTATTTGTTACATTATAGACACGAAAAAATCAAAAGTAATTGAGGCAGAACATTGTTTATATTTTTTAATATCTAAATTACACATCTGTGTAACAAAAATTATAATATTTGAACTAGGAGAAACATTTTTTTTTTTTTTGTATGACATTTTCGGTGACTTTTTGAAATGTAAATTTTTTCTCTCGCATTTTCATTTGGATATCCGTGTGGTTTAGAAGTGTTGCAGAATTGAATAAAGAAGTAAATAAAAAATGTTTTGTGTTCATTACATAGCGACACTTTTTCTTTTAATTATATTTCCGTGTGTTATAAGTACAGTGGATAATCAAAAATGGATATTTTTGTCAAAAAATAATAAAAAATCTCATGAAGATTTAGTGGATAATTCGTGGAAACCATTATATGGGAAAACAATTAATAAAATTACGTATCATAATGTACAAAGTAAAAATTTGTCAAACACAGAAATTGTAAATAAGCCAACAGAATTCAATAAGCATACGATGGAGGAAGCCGCCAATAAACCGAACACAATAGTAATTTCTGAGAATTTTAAAAAACCTAATAATTCCCATAATAGTACTGTGGATAAATCATTTCCATTATTTTTAAACTACTTTCTGTATAACGCTAATCGTAAGTTAATTATCAAGTTCTATAAAAAAAAAAGTTTTTTGTTCGTTTTCGAATTAAATTTTCTAACAAATTTTCTTCTTTTAAATTAAAAATTTTTTTTTTTTTTTAATTTTATTTATTTTGCAGAGACTGAAAACTTAAAAACTACCGTAGCAGAGAGTCGAAGTAAAAAGAGTAAAGGAAAAGGAAAATTTAAAGTGAAGAAAAAATATAAAAAATTTCTATTACCATTATTAATTGCATATAAATTGAAATTTTTCACCTTAATACCTGTATTTATTGGTGGTCTTGTATTATTAGCTGGCTCAACGGGATTAGCGGGATTTTTTTTTGCACTCTTTGCTACAATAATGGGTTTAAAAAATTCAAAACATTAAATTCAATTAAAGATCTATAATCATTGGTAAATAACACTTGAATAGATGATGAAGAGGAAAAAAAAAAATCAAAACAAATCTATAGCCAGTGTACCATTAAAATTGGACCACAAACATTTAAGTTTGGTTAACTTTTTTTATAAACATAAAGCTGTATTAAGCTTTTAGATATAATTTATATGATTACATGTGCTTTTATTAAACTACCAATAATTTAAGTTAACCTACAAAAAAAGTTTTCTTACTTTTAAATCAATCAATGTCGTAACATTTATTTATCGTTTTTTTATTTTTTTAGATATAAATTAATAATTAATTGATTAATTGATTAATAGATTAAAGACGTAAGGTGTCTAAATATATATATTTTTATTTTTAAATGAAATAAGAATTGGGTTTGGTGTAGGTTGAATAATAATAATAATAATAATATTTATATCAAATTGTTTGTAATTAATTTTTGATAATAAATTAAGATTTCTGTCTCATGTTTTAACTTTTTAATTACTTTATATTTTACTTTAAAATGTCTTTTAATTATTTTTCTAAAAAAAAAAAAAAAAACGGTTCGCTTAACATAAATGGTCACGGGTTGATTTTTGTTTTATTTTTAAATACTTAATTGCAGGATATAATTAAAAAATACAAAATACGGTTAAAAATATTTAATTTATTTGTCACAATTATGATGAGTGATAGTCAGTGACATAATTAATTAGCAAAATTATTATTTAGTGACCTATTTAATGTTATTTGTAGACATTGTTGTTGTTGCTTGTACTAGGATTATTGTTAATTAATTTTTTTTATTTTCATATAATTATAAATGCACAATTGCAGTAATAAACCTTGTGGCTTTATCATCGAACTTGAACCATTTTTACGATAGATAATTTTCTATTTAATCTATATGATTATATTGATTATTCAGGTGGAAATAGTAAACTATAAACAAAAACTTATATAGAAGCAATTGCATAATAAATATTTTGTTCATATCAATAAAATTCGTTGTAGATACTAGTTGAAAAGCGAAAATGTTTAAAATCAATTGTGTTACTTGTTGTGTGTTTATTTATTTTAATTTTTCATTATTTATACAAATCGCATATGGTAAAAATATTGGTCAACAATATAATTATAATCAAATACCGATTAAAAGTGATTTAATAACTAAAAATAAAACGTTAAGCACAAGTAAAACGATTTTTGAAAATGTTTTTAATAAAAACGCATATATTGCAGACGATAATAATGACGATGCCGCCGCTAAAACCACGGATATATTAACAACATCCGTTAAGGAATTAAGTATTGGTGAAAGTGAGTGATTTTATAATAAAAAAAAAAAAGTTAATAAAATAATTTGATTAGCGGATTAGCATAACTTTTTAAACATTCCATCTGTCTCGTGTTACTTTATTTTTATTTTATTCTTTTTGCAAACACACCATGCGTATGTTAATTGTCTATAAATATTTCTCATTTCATTTACACAACCATAAAGTTTTTTTTATTATTTACATGGTAATGTATGCATGGTAACATAAATAAAGAAAAATAACGAATTAAAGACACAAACCATATGTAAAGCTTTTTTTTTTTTTTTTCTTAAAAATAATTTTTTTTTGTAACTATTTAAATAAAATTTTTAAATAAAATGTAAAAAGAAAATTATTTAAATTAATATATTCTGTGTTATTTGTATTTCTTTGTATTTACAATAGATGTCTCGATGAATTTATTAAGCAAAAAAAAAAAAAAAAAAAAAAATTTCACCGTGTTATCGTGTTACAGGTAGACGTAAGAAAAATGGTCTGAAAAAAGGAAGAAAATGGTTACGTTATGCATTTCCAATAATGATTGGTTTATTTACGGCAAAATCAGTGATTGTACCACTTTTATTAAAAGCATTAACACTGTTATCAACGTCATCATTTTTATTAAGTAGCTTATCATTTATGATATCATCATTAATTGGTATTAAATGGATGGTAACAACAATAAATGCTGGCAACATAAATAAACAACGTCTTGAGGTTGTTCATGTACCAATTAAAAAATATAATGGATGGGGCGATAGAGATAATAAATTTGTACCAATTACCTATGATGAATTTAATACGAATTATGATGAGAAACTTCAACCACCATTTGTTTAATCAATTTGTAATTTGTTTTTTTTTTTTTGTTAATGCTTAATAAACAATTATGTCCATTAAATCTTTGTTAATAAATTAATATAATTAATATAATAAATAAATAAAATAACACGGTTATAACATACCAAAATGTATATTTGCCATGTTTCAGGAATACCAGGTTAGTAGACCTCATATTAATAGCATAAATAAATAAACTGCCATAGGCGAATTTTAAAAAGAAATTAGCAATAATCTAAGAATAAGACATTGATGTGTCGAAAAAGGTCATCTTCAATTTAACAAAAAAAAAAAAGAAATAATTCGATTGAAATGAGGCATCGCTATATATGTAATAGCTGGCTAGCAGTTAGCTTATATAAAACAATAAAATCTAATTAAAAACGAATAGAGAAATATTTTCGTTGATTGATTTTTGAGTTTTTGTTTAAAAAAAAAAAAATAACCAAAGTCAAAGCATTAATTTATACAAAAAGATGATGAAGAAGAAAAGATTCCAAACATTTTTTTTTTTATTTTTTTTTTTTAAATAAGACATAATAAACTTGCGTCTACGATACGCCGTCTTGTTGGTCATTTACTCTCGATTTGACCCACTTACAGTGAACAAGTTTTGTTTTTTTTTTTTTTTTCTGTATGGCGACTACTTCACGCAAGCTTATTTATTTTTTTTTTTGTTTGACTCATTAAATTCCTTTCAATTCGATTTTCAACGAAATAATTAAAATTAAAAAAAAAAAAAGCGTTTTTATACCTATGTAATATTAAATTAATTTTTGTTTTTACTTTAGTCTTTCTTATTGTATTTTTTGTTCAGATTTTACAAAGTGAAAGAATGGAAAAATCAAAAGTATTTCACACTTATCTCATCTTCAAAAAAAAAAAAAAAAAAAAAAAAACTTTAATCACAGCATTATGTGTTCAGAAAACAGAAAAAATAAAAGTTAAATAATTACGGATAATTTTATTATATTATGTAGCCATATTTCTACCATATAACAAAAAAAAAAACATTAAATAATTAAATAATTTAATTAATGGTTTAAAGTGAAAAACAACAGCCACAAACATAAAACAACAAAAAAATTAAAAAATTCATCTTATTTGTTGCATTAAGAGTGAAAATACTGAACACTTAACACTGGGACCGGTGTCATTGCTCCACTTTTTCTTCTGTTTTCTTAAAGCAAAGTGAGTACAACAGGGTCATTGTACGGTGTGACCGTAGATTCAAGTTGAAGGTCTATTACCTAAGCAGGAAATGTTTTTATAATAAAAATTTCTAAAAAATTAAATTTTTTCAAAAATCTATTTATAAATTTAATTCGATTTTTTTTTTGTTTTAATTTATAACGAAGCGATTTACATAATTTTTACTTTCAAATGTGAATAAACAAAAAAAATTTCTTTATAAAACCTATAAAATAGTTTTAAAAATCATTTTTATTTACATAATTATTTATGTGTGGTGGTATTGAATGGTAATTAAACACCCACATAATCGTACGATTGTACATCGAAATGTACTCAAAGGAGTGCAGGATATTTTTCTACAGACGTCAATGACTTACTGAGTTAATTAATACACGTTGGATACTTACAGAAAATATTTTAAATAGGATAATTCTTCATTTATTTAATCTGATTCCTTCCCAATGATAATAAATTATTTAATCTGAATGTAGCTTGAGTTTTCTAATTAACATTTTTCGGTTCAATAAAATCAGAAGATTTACCATTTTAGAGCTAAAAAGTTAGGATTGAAGGGAATTTTTCCAAGATAATTATCAATAATTAACATAAGATGGTTCGTTGTTGTCAAGATTAAAGAAAAATCTAATTTAAAAGCACAGCTTGATGCTCTGATGCTTTAAAATGTTGTTTCTAATGAAAATTTTCATTGATTATTAATAAAAGAAAATTATTGGATTTTATCTGGGATGATGCTCAAATACTGTTGGTTCGCCTGTACTAGATCGAAGTATTATTTGTTTTAGTCTAAATTTTGATACGAGTATATGATGCGGTGTTATCTGGGGTGTCATTGATGTTAAAATTTTGATCGCTGGTCTACAACAAGTATTTTAATAATGAATTAACATAAAAATAAAATCGATGTCAATACTTAAAATGCTTATCAAATGAGTTTTCTTAGCTTAAAACAATTTTTTTTTTCTTTTTTTTTGTCGAATAATCTCTTATTTTAACCCAAAACCAATAAACTTTTATTTTTATTAACATATAATATACAATGTATATTTTAATTTAATATATTTTCATTTAATAAAATTTATAATTTCTATAATTTCCATAATTTTTAATAAAAATTTTTTAGTAAAATCATTTCATTCACAAAGTTTTTTTTTTTTTTTAATTCTCTCACTCTCTCATCCAATATTGACATATAATTATTAATTAATTTATTAATTTATTAATTAATTAACTAAATAAATAAATGCAACTAATTATCACAAATATTTATTTAAATAATTAATAATTAATTAGTTTATAAGCAAAAGAAATGATTTAAAAAAAAATTTTTTTTTTTTTTCTTTGATCAATTGAAATATTTCACGTAAATCAATTAACTTTTATTTAAGATCCGGTGTTGAAAGAAAGTTTTTTTATATTTATTTTCATTAATATTATTATTATTATAATTATTATTAATAATAATAATAATAATACAAAAATATTATTTAAACCAACGCAGGTTTTTGAACAAAAAAATGCGTCATTTAACAACGCGATTATTATTCATAATTTAGTCAGCTAACAAAAATTCAAATTAATATCGAAAAATTAAGTAACAACACGTCTGAATCTTTTGTAATTTATAAACAAAAAAAAAATTAAAAATTAAAAATACTTCACAACTTTTACTTTGTTAATTTTATAAGCGGTGAGACCTGTTATGGCTGTCAGATAGTAGTTGTTGATCCGCTGTTACTGCTGCTGCTGCTGCTGCTATTATTATTATTATTTTTTTTTTTTTTATTAAATATTTTCTTTCTTTAATAATATTAATGTAATACATAATTTAGAGATGTTGTATTTTCACTTTTAATACAAAAATAAAGCGAAAAAAAAAAGAAAAGAAAAGAAGAGAAATGAAAAAGTTGCATAAAAACATGTCGATTTCACTACATACAGCAATACGGATCTTTTTTTTTTAAACAATTTCATTTGATTTTTCACTACTTGTGTGTGAAAAATTTATCTTTAATTCTTTTAACAATTAATTATTATAAAATAAATTATTTGATTGTCTTTTTTCTGACTGTTTTTTTTTTAGCGAAACGATGTAAGTATTTTACTTGATGTCACTTGATGTTTTTATTAAGTTTTTCTCAATAAACAATTTCTTTTTTTACATCCGATTCATAAATAAATATTCACATATAGAATTTATTTATCGTAAATAACTGTTTAATGTTTATTTATTCGCTATGCAAAAATATTATTTATGATTAATAATAATTACTGTTCGTTATACACGTGTATGGAATTTTATGATTTTTTTCTTTTAACACATTTTCTGGCCCCTTGTTTAGTTATTTGATTAAACTGAACACAGGTGATCTTTTGTAACTGATCTATTTAACATCATAATTGATAATCAATAATCGATAATTTTTTTTTTTTTTTGTTTATCATTCTTTGTCCTCATTTGTTGGTAATAAAAAATTTGAAAAATAAATACAGAAAAAAAAAAATTGTTACTGTGTGTTGCAAAAAAAAAACTCTTTTTAGGCCAAATTCTTTGAATATTTTTTGTGTAAAAAAAAAAAAAAAAAAAAAAAATTGTTAACAATGAATAGAGAATTAAGGTGTATTGAAGGTGTATCACAGTTTTGATTGTGAAATTCCATAATTACGTCTTTTGATTATAATTTCACTGAATTTTAATTTTTCAATGAAAATCTTATGTTTTGATTATTCTGGTTAAAGGTTTTGTTCTGATTAGAAAAACATGTTTATGTTTATTAGTCTGGTCAGCTATTTTATTAATTTTTTTTTTTTTTTTTTGATACATAAAAAGCAAGTACTTTGGTTCATTTCATGAACTTTTTAACGATAAAACCGTTCGCACGTTACTTTAACATAATTTTTTTTTTTTTAATATTTTTTTCCAGATTAGAAACAGTTTAAGTAAACGAAATAGACAAAAACCTGGTCTAGGTTTTTTTTTTATGTATTTTAGATAACATGAGCTTTCACACAAAGCAAAGAATAACAATTGAAATTTCACTTAAATTAGAATTATAGGATAAACTAACAAAAAAAATGTCAACATTAAATATTTTGAACAAAAATTAAGAGCATATTTTCTTTTGGATTTCTTTTCATTTTCTAAAAAAAAAAAAAAATATTTATTTATTTCATTAAAAATTAAGTCGAAGCGAGCATAAATCGAAAAATTTTCTTTAACAAAAATTTATTTCATAAAATCATTTATTTTTATTTTTTTTTTTCTTTTAACGAATCATCGAGCTTTGTAGAAATATTTAAGGCGGAGGATGACGTCCCTGACCCAGAATTTGTTTATAAATTTTTTTTTGTTTTCCGGAACCAGTCATGTCATCCAACCCGTATATATGTAAAAATAAATAAATAAAACAACACCCCGGATTAGATACACTTGCACAATCAAACCAACAACATGTTGCCACTACTGACTTATTCATGTCTTTAATATGTTCTTCATGCTGTATTGTTGTTGATGGTTTTTTCTTTTTCTTTTTTTTTTTACTTAATAAAATAAAAATAAATATGTAAATAAAAAACGAAACAAAACAATTGTTTTATATATATATTTATTAGTAAATAAAAGAAAAGAATTAATAAATAAAAAAAAAAAAAAAGTGTATTGTTGTATTGCTTCAGGTATTTGGTATTAATTTCTCAACAGATGATTGAAGTTGAGTCTATATGGGTTTTTTTTTTTCAAAAATATATTTTATTTTATTTCTCATGTGTGTATCTAGACACGGTACAGGTGTGACATAAAGAGAGTGGGGAGGGGAGAGGCCCATAACGCATTGCTTACGTATAGACGAAATAAAAAAATAATAATTTTTTTAAAAAAAAATATATGGAGCTCCGCCCTGTTACCATCTCGCTCAATTTTTATTAAATTTGTATAATTTGTTTCCCTCAGCAGTGAACAAAAAAAAAAAAAAAAAAACGACAATTTATGATAAATTAAAGAAGAAAAAAATAAATAAAATAACCAACTACAACCACTTGTCAAATAATATACTATGTACGGCTGTTTTGTCATCTAAAATAAAAAATAATTTTTTTTTTTTGTATAAAAGGGTAACCTGGTCCGACGTCAAGCACAAATCATTTGCGATCGTTCAAGTATAACGCATCTCATTAGATACGAGATCGATTAATAAAAAAAAATTAAATTAAAATTAAATTAAAGTGAAGTTTTAAATAATAAAAAAAATAATCATAATGAAAGTGTTTGTGGTATCAACAATGCTTTTGGCAGCAGCCATGGCAGCACCCGGTGTTTACGATAATCGTGTAAACAGTGAAGATGGAGCTTTTATGAAAATGATTGGCAACTGTGCTGATAGTGGTGATGTGACAACATGTTTAGCGGTCAAAGGAATAATCGCATTAAATCGTGCTGGACGCAGTCAAAATATTGAACTTCTACCAGGAGTTACCTTTACAAGGTAAACCAAAAAAAAAAAAAAAAAAAATTGTGTTTTTTTTTTTTTTTTTATTGGATTTGTGCTAAAATCATGTGATAACAATATTATCGTAATAACGAAGCAATATTACATAAAAAAAAAACGACGATTTAACTGGATTCTGTGATAATTGTTGTAAATCCATTAATTATATATCGGTGGCGATCACTTGAGTAAACCTGGTTATTGCATCAGACACAACTTGATAGCCGGATGTCTGTTTAAATTTAATTTTCATTTTTTTTTTTTTTTTGCTTTGCTTTGTTTTATTTATAAATCAGACAACTTTCATTCATGCCACGATAAATTTTTTTTTTCACTAATTTTATGAATGAGATTTTTAATTTCAATAAATACGCAATTCGAAAGTGTATAGACAATATAAAAAAAATAAATAAATGCGTTTTAATAGGATCTTAAAAGTAAAATTACTCAGTAATTTACCTGTTTACTCGCACATGCTTAATTGTGTAAATTGTAAATTGTAAATTTAATTTTTTTTTTTTTTTTGTGAATTACAGAGACTCATCCATTAGTTCACGTGCCGGCAAAGCTCTTTCCGAAAATGAAATCGTATCCACACTTCCAGTTAATGAAGAAGAAAAATCTGGCCGTCTTTTTGATTTAGCCCTTGAATCAGCTGCCAGTTTCTTAGGTAGCCACAATTTACAAGTTAAAATCCCAGAAGAAACCACACAATCCGTTGCCCGTGCTATCGAAGAAGGTAATTTTTTAGAGATTTAAAAGATATTTTAATGAAAATTCTAACGTTAATGCATTGAAATTAGGTCGTGGAAAAATGAAGAAAATCATGGGACCACTCATTCTTGCTGTCGGTGCTAAACTCCTTGCTTTGATTCCAATCTTCTTGGGAGGTTTAGTACTTTTAGCCACTAAAGCTTTGATCGTATCAAAGATTGCATTCGTTTTGGCTGCTGTTCTTGGTTTACAAAAACTTCTTGGTGGTGGCTCAGGAAGTGGACTTAACATCTTAGGAAAGGTGAAAGACGAGGTTTTACCAAAGCAATTACTTTACATAAACGGAACTAATCATAAATTTCATTCATAGGTTGCTGGCGGTGGTAACAGCCAAGGTTGGTCAAATGCTGGACAAGGTTCAAATGCTGGTTGGTCATCTGGTACCGGACAAGGATGGTCCTCAGGCGCTGCACAAGGTTCATACCCATACGCACGTAGTTACGACGCCCAAGATATGGCATACAGTGCACAAGCACCAGCCCAATAGATTAGAAATTTCTTTTTATTTATTATTATAAAAAATTTACAAAACAAAGAAAAGAAAAAAAAAAAATACTGTAGGATAAAATATTTTCATCTGTACTTCTATTTAAACACGATGCCAAAATTCTTTCTCATCCAATTAATAAATTAATTTACTTAATTAATTTATTTATAATATGAAAAGAAAAATTATATTTTCATCATTTCCATTATTAAATTCTTTTTTAATAATAAAATAAACACGAAAAAAAAAAAAAAAAAAAAAACGCTAATTAATATATAAATTTGTAGAATACGTAACTTATATAATTATTTATATTATTTAATGTATGACTGTCTACGTAAAATAAATTATTTTTAACTTAAAAAACAAATTTTTTTATTAATTAATTAATTAAATGTGAAATATTGACTGATATTCAAGATTTAGATCAATGCATAAATATTGACTGACATAGGTGACACAGGTGATAATGAACGAATAAATAAATTGGAAATTTGTTAAAACCGAAAGAGTTTCACTCTTCAATGCACTGATAATAAAAATTTATTTATATTTGTGTATTTAATCCAATAAGTTTTTGATTACACTTAAGTAATGGGAGTATGCCAAAAACAAAACAAAAAAAAAATTTTTTTTTTCTGTTCTTCTTTATTGAAATGAACCAAATACATAGTACGGTGTTATAAATTTAAAATGTATAGCAACAACAGAATTTTGATTTCTTTTTATAATTAAATAAAAACATCACACATGTCTTTCAACCTTAATGTTTCTTTTTTTGAATGATAATAATTTTTTGATTGTCATTCAGTGAAAAAGAAGAAAGAAAGAAAATTTTTTTATACGCTATATACACGTAATGGCATAAATTAATTTAAAATAGAAATAGAGGAAACGTGACAAACATTGAAAATTAATTAATAAAATTAATTTTAACAATAATTAATAAATATGATAATCATAAATATAGAAGAAATAAACCCCACCGTGTTAATCATAATGAATAATTCTTATCATAAAACATTTTTGTTTGTTGTTTGTTATAAAACAATCAAATAAATAGGATCCATTTAATTAATTTTAATTCATTTCATTTCAATAATTACTGCTGTTCTACACAAAAAGTGTTTTAATTAAATTGTTTGTTGCTGCTCTTCTGAATTATTATTCAAAAAAATTATTCGTAAAGTGTTTCAATAATGGCTTTTAGAACGAGTGCAATCATTTTATTGGCAATAATAGCCGCAATATCGATAATATTTGCAAATGCTGAACAAAGTGACAGTGAATTAATTAATTTAATAAAACAAGCAGAGGATGAGAGGTCAATTTATTTATTTGGTGGATTAAGTGTTGAAAAATCAAAAACACCAAAAACATTATCGGTGCATTCAAATGACTATTCTGAAAATAATATACTTGAACGCGCTATCAAATATTTAACAACGCACGAGCTTAAATTTACAATGCCGGAAGACAATGTACATGTAGAAGGTAATTAAAAAAAATAATAAATCATATTATACGGTTAGCATTAGTAATTGTTTTTCAGCATTAATTTCCTTTCGATTAAAAACAAACGGAATTTTTTTTTTCATTTTTTGCACAAAACCGGTACATGCGTTGTTATAGGAAATTATTCGTAAGAAAATTTTTACTTTCATAAATATTCATTCAGTGCATGATCATGATTGAAATTTATTTATTTATTTAATTTCTAATCAAAAATCTAACTGAACATAAATCTAATTAACTTATGATGCATTGTGCATAAATTAATTTTTCAATTTCCTTTGATGCCTTTTTGCTTTTTTTTTTTTTTAAATTTTTTAATGGAATTAACCGTTTGGTTCTCAGTGTTTTTTTTGAAATTGCTAAAAATTAATTATTAATTAATTAGTTAATAACGATTAATGAGCTTTAGACGATACTTGATTCAGTTAACCAAATTAAACCGCGTACAAATTTATTACAGCTGAAATATAGTTTGTGTCTCAGAGCACAGTGACTAAAAATCTTCAAATTTCGTTATTTATATTTATACCACATCTTGGTGTTACAAATTTTTTTGTTTTATTTTGAATACCTTACCAACATGTTATACATACACACACAAACGCCGCAGGAATGAAAGTTGTAAAAATTCAAATTTTACCAAACATTCACAACAAAAATGTGACCCAAAAAAGATAAAGTTCATGATCTTATTCTGTGGAATCTTTTCACGCCTAAAACCACATATTTTCCATTCTATATAAGACTCGAAGCTTTAAAGCTTTCACAAATCTTTTTTTTTTTATCTTATTGATTTTTTTTTTTTTTTTTTATTAAACAAAAATTTCTCTTAAAGATCCGGCTAATTTTTTTTTTTATTTTTTTTTGTATTTTTATTTTCATTTACGTTTTGTTTATATGATAGAAACTTAATAACAAGAAAAAAGTTGACATAGCACAAATAAAAATTTTATAAAGAAACAAGTTCAATGTCCCACTACACAGCATATTTATTTATGTAGGGCATGGCATACATTTATTCGTTTTAATACCACACAAATTGGTGTTGAATATCTTTGCTACGTCTAAATGTATTTGAAAAAGAGAAATTTTCTTATTCCCCCCACTGTGGATACCATAAATAAAAAACAAAAAAAGTTAATAAACCGACATGACCTTCTTTTTTCGTTAATAACTTTTTCTTGTTTGTGTGCTTTGTGCCGGTTGTTTTTCTCTACAAATTATTTTTTTTCTTTTTTTTTATAAGGAACTAACAAGTCGGTTTCTCTTATTTTTTTTTTTCTACACGGCATGATGTTTTTTTTTTTTTTCTTTTCTTAAATATCAGTCAGTAAACCAAGTAGGGGGGCAGCTTAGTTAAAAATTCGTTTATTCAAGTTATCTCAACAAAAAATAAGAAAAGAAAGAAAAAAACTCAACAGCAGCAGCCTAGAAAACAAAAACGAAAAAAAATTATTTATAAAGCAAAGTTTTGAAATTAATTTTGCTCAGATAGAACAAAGCACTCTAATAACGATAAACACTGAAAATATAATAAAAAAAAAAAAAAACTAAAAACGTTTTCGGGCGACGTAGGCGTTTCTTATTATTTGTACGTGACAAAAATAATTTTTTATTTACTTTGTACGAAAGTTTTTGATTCTTCTAGTCTCTAATTAAACGCTAAAAAGCTTTCTAATATTTTCTATTTAACCTTGAATACTTGATTGGTAAAGAATCTTCTTCTCATTTATTATTTATCTCACGTCACAAGGGTAATAACATTTGCGATTTAACCTTGTCCTATTTTCATATTAAGAATTATACGTTTACTAAAATTACACAACGAATATAGAAATAGAAATAAACCAGACAAAAGGAGTCAATAACACCGTCACGTTTTATAATATTTATATATATATAAAAAGAAAAAAAGTTGTTTAAACGCCGCGTAGAAGTTCAAGGAAAACAACAAAATTATGAGTAGGTGAAGTTTGTAATAAAAATAAAATTTAAACTAGTTATAAAATAAAATGAAAAAAAAAAAATGTATTGATTTTGTTAAGCCTGTCAGTCAGTCAGTTAATGTATTTTAACGTATTTACATTTACGTTTCCTGTTGGCACATTCACCTCGATAATAAGACAATGAACTTAGGAAAATTGTTTACTTTTTTCATCTATTATTAAACAAACATTTTTTGTAGTTTAAATAAATATTTTTACACTGCGATTAATTATGGAAAATATATACGGTAGGCAAAATGAGTTCTTAAGCTATTGTCCATCTCTTAATTATTTGCTAAAATATCATAATTAGAGCTTTTAAAAATATTTATGTATTCCTAGAATTATCCCCAATTTCCAGCATTTTACAAAGTTAATTCACAAATAAATAAGCTAAAGTCATTAATATAAAATAACTTTCAATAGTAATATAAAAAGAATGAAAAATAAAAAAAAAATCTTCTTTAGTAATTAAAAATCATTTAAAAAAAAAATCCTACGATACTTTAAAAAAAATTTTTTTAAGTTTTATTCTTTGGTTACAGATTTGAAAGTGATAGAAAAACATTTTTAAACACTAGATTTGCATTTAAAAAAATAATTAAAAATAAAACTAATGATTATAAGTTAACAACAGTTATATTGTGAATATAATTAACAAAAAAAAAAGTTTTACTACAATACCCATCAAATGATTTTAAATTTCCAATTAATGGCTTCGTGAATTGTTTTTTTAGTAAAAACAGATAAATTCGCTTCAAAAAAGTTTTTCGTTAATTTTTAATGGAAAATTCTAGAAAATCATCGTTAAAATTAATAACAGACCAATCTTTAATATGTTTTAATAAAAATTATAAATAATTACCAAAGAGTTGAATGAGATTTTGGTATAAAACTTTAAATCGTGAATAATAAAAACTAGAGACAACAACTCATAAAAAGAGGCGACGAACCTTTTTTATTATTATTATTTTTTTTTTCTATTTTCAAATCTTCAAAGATACATCGTGGCGTATATATTTGTAAAACACTTTGCAAGTATGCTAAGCTTTCATTTACCTTACATTATACCGGTTATTGAATAATTGCATACATTTAGGTGATTTTTTTTATTTATTAAACAAAGCTTTCTTCGTATATAACGAAATCGTTTCTGACAATTAAAAACGTTATTGTTTTCTCTCATCTTTTATTTTCAGAGGCAAGAACCAGTAAACTAAAGAAAATTGTGTTACCATTAATACTCGCACTCAAACTTAAAGCCGCTATAATTTTACCAGTTATACTCACAATTCTAGCAATGATTTCATTCAAAGGTCTTGCTGCTGGCACATTGGCATTATTATTCTCAGGTAATAATTTAATAGAAATGTAATAAAAAATCACATTCACATAATTTATTTAATTTTTTTTTTTTTTTTTATTTATCCATTCAGGTGCAACATTTTTCAAAGATTCATTTGCTAAAAAACAAGGTGGTGTTACAACCGCATACATTACAGGGAATCCAGTTAGTGCAGAACTTGTACACTCTGATTGGAATCGAAATGGACAAGCGGGCGGACAAGAGATGGCCTATAACTATCATACACTACCACAAAATTATTAATTTTTAATATATAAAAAAAAATAGAAATGCTACCAAATAGAAAGGAAACAAAAAATGAAGAAGTTAAACCAAATCCAAATATTTATTTTATTAATTATTTATTATTTATTATTAATATTTAGAAAAAAAAATACCAAACTGTTGATTTTAATAAAACAAAAAAAAAATAAAAAATATAAAACAAAAAATCTAACGCTGTTCTATTATTAAAACTTAATTAAAAATTAAAAACAAAAAAAAAAAAAACTGTTTCGCTCAAATGATGATCAACTCAAATCAGCAGGTAAAAATAACACCTGTGAATCGTTACAAATTAAACATTTTTTCTTCTTTTTATTTTTTGTTTATGAATGACAATAGAACTTACTTTGCTCTAATTGATGTCCAATATCTAAATAAAGAAAAATTTTTTTTTTCTTTTTTTCCGGTAGACCAAATGAAAAAAAAGAATTAAATTTAGATCAGTCCTCAGTTATGAGCGAGTTTTCACTTATTCGATGTTTTTTGATATAAAAGGAATAATACAAAAAAAAAAAAAAGCAACCAAATTACTCAGCTTGACCCACTTGATTCATTGAAAAATAACAATCACGTTTATAATTATTTTTCATCATCATTTTTTTTTTTTGGCTGGCTAGAATGTTTAAATTTTTTTTTTTCTTAATCTTCATTTCTCTTCATTGTGGTTTTACCTGTAAAGAGATTTTTTTTTTTTTTTTTATTTAATTTAATTTAATGCTGTCTAATTTCACGCGATGTAATTAGTTTTTTTTTTTAACCAAATTTAATTTGATCTAATTTTGTTATTAATATAAAAAGAAGAAGAAGAAAAAAAAAATTCATAAATTAAGGACAAAATTGAATGCAAAAAGAAATTCCTTTCATTTATATTTAGAAATTCAATAATGAAAGTGATGAAATTTCTAAACATTTTTCATATTTTTTATTAATTTTAATTTGTTTTAATCAAAATACAGTGGAAAATGTTATCAAAATAATTTAATTCAATAATGAAAATTATTAATTGATTATCAGATGATTAATGAAAATTGATTTATGAAATATGTACAAGAGAAACACTTTCTTTTAATTAAAAATATTTTATTATTGATGTAGTTTTATACGTTTGTTTCATAACGTATGTAATGATATGAATTTTGATTTCCTATATTTCGGTTATGTAATCGCAATGACATTGCTGATTAATTTATTGTTTTAAAACACAATTTAGTTGCATAATGTACTTTGCTATTCGAAAAACAAAGCAGAAAGAATTTCTGATTACATCTTACGTAAATTAACCGTCATCGAGAATAATATTCCCGAAATTTTTAACATTTTAACGGGCATACTATTGTAGAATTTTTATAAAAGATGCAACTTTGGTGATTTAACTTTATTTACGCATTATGTGTGCTTTAAGCTCGTTTAAAAAACCTTTTTTGAATGTACTTTGATTATTCTTATAAACGGTTTGTTAATAAATTAGCGATAACAAGCACTATAAGTACTGCGACCTATTTATTTGCGATGTAAACCTTTAAAGTAAACTCCTTAAAGTGGTTTTATGAAATCCATTATTTGTATTAGAACCTTGTTTAAATCATTTACTCCTCAAAAGAAATAACGTATTTGTTTTGTGCAGACTTGTTTATAAGAGACTAACCTGAATATAATTTTACACACATTACAGTGATTCCAAATTTTCGCTGCACTACAACAGATCTCTTAACAATTTTACTTATTTATCTACGACACAACAATTCGCATTTAAATAAGGAATAATAAAAAAACTATTACTATCTTATACACATAATAAAAGAATTTTTTTGAAAGTAAATAACTAATAAAGCGATTACTGCTAATAGATATTCGGATAAAATTCACCAGAATGCCTCTAATAAGCCAATATTATAATTAAATAATCATTATCTATAATTATTTTTAATTAAAATTAAATAACTTTACAATTGACAACTTAAAGATACAAAAATAATTTAAATTTAAACAAATCCGTAAATACATTCACTTCCAGAAATTAAAGATTTTTTTGCGTTTTCTTTCATTTTTTTAAAACAAAAAATTAGAAAGATTTTTTGTTTTTTTCTTTTCTTTTTAAAATTAAGTCCAACTTACTGCAAATTAGTAACAAACAACAAAATAAAAGTTAAATTTAGATCAATTGGAAAATGTATGAATGATTTTAGATAAAAACAAAAAAAAAAAAAAGAAAAGATCTTCGACAATACAGCGTTGAAAAAATTTGAAGAAATTTAACAAAAAGAAAAAAACTGCAACCGAAATGATTAAACGTTTTTTTTTTTATTGTCCGTTCAATAATTTTTTTTTTTCTGTACGTTCGTACGTACGTAGTTATGCTCCATTTATCTAATAATAATTTAAGAAACCAAAAGAAATAATTAAGAAGATCAAAAACTGTTACAATATTTTCGGTTAGCAAAAAAAAAAAAAAACGAACCAAACCAAATCAAAAAAAAAAGAAAAATTGATCAACAAATTTATCTACTTCTGTTCGCATTTTATAACTTTTATTACTGTGTTCTCGCTTTTATGGAGCTTTTTTTTTATTATTAATGTATTTGAAAAGCATAACGCGAAAATAATACAACAACAAAAAAAAAGCTTACGGCCATTACAAATCATGCATTTCGATTTTTTTTTTTTACTACGCGCATTAAAATTCGGCTGATTTTGTTTTGTTTGGCCTTTTTTTATTTTGCCATTTGCCTGGGTTTTTTTTTTTTCTCTGTGTTTCTAAATTAAAATTTTACAAGTACTGTGTTATTTTTTTTTTTTTTGTATTTCTAATGTTTACAAGTGAACTGTAACAAACTGGAAAGAGTATATAAAGACCTTGCACTTGATCATCTAAATCAGTCATACAATTGTTACCAATTCATAAACGATCAAAATAATTATTAATTTTGTTTAAATTTGTGCTTTTTTGAATATATTTTCGATTTTCAATATTAACCGAAAGTAAAGAAATAAAATTCCTAATATTTAAAAATGGATCAAAGAATTTGCACAATTTTATTAACCATCCTGACATTAACTAGTCAACATTTATTAGTAAACGGTGATAAGAATAGTGAAAGCTCCTCGAAAAGGGCATTTGCAAGAGATTGTGACTCTGGATATAGTGTGACATGTTTTAAATTGGATATTGTGTCGTACCTTGAAAAAATGGCCGAGACCCAGGAGTACAATATTTTGCCAGGTGTTACAGTTGTTCGTGATTCAAATTCAAGTGATACAAAAACAGCCGAAGTTGTTGCCGGTAACATTGCACATACAATTCTTCATGCAGCTTTTGTGATATTTAATAAAAAAAAATTTTTACATTATCCTTATTCTAGATTTAACAAGAAGTTTCCCAAATGATGCTGAAAAACGTTTAGATGGATTTTTATTCACAAAATTATCCAACTACTTGCAATCGCATACATTACGTTTAAGACTGTTGGATGCTCAAGCTGTTGAGGAGGCCCGTTCTGCATTCACAGGACGTAAAGGAAAGATTGGCAAAAAGGGAGGTCTTGAAGCAATTCTTGCTGCAGCCATGATGATGAAAGGTTTGGGATTTTTTGTTGTTTTTGTTGAAGGTCCTTTAATTGATTTGATTTTTCTTAAAAAGGTACATTGATGGCTGTTGCATTGGGTGGCCTTGCATTATTAGCAGGAAAAGCTCTTATGACTGGCTTAATGGCATTAATGCTTTCCGCTATTATTGGTCTAAAAGCATTGACATCTGGCGGACATAAACAAACAACATACGAAATTGTAGCAAAGCCAGTGTACTCACATTCAAATTCACATTCATCGAGTCATGAAGATCATCATGGCAGCAGCGGTGGCCATGGAGGTTATGGTGGCCACAGTGGATACGGTCGTTCAATCAACTTTGCTTTACCAGAACATCTAACCAAACAATAATTTTAAACTACTTGCACAACGATGGCAGTAGAATCGTACAAAATATGAACAAAAAAATTTCTACATTTTACTTCTCCTATATTTATTTATTTATTTATTTCACCAAATTGTTTAATTAATTAATTGCTTTCAGTATTACTTTTTTTTAATATTATTATTATTCTATTTATTTATTTATTTAAAATAAATCTATTTATTGTTTTGTAACTGTGATTTACTCGTTTCTATTTTTATTTAATAAAACAAACAAGAAAATGAATAAAAATGTTTTTATTGATGTTTTTTTTATTTATCATTTGTGGTTATCAGTTATCAGATAAAAAGTGTCAAAAAAAAAAAAAAAATAGAAGGTGAATAAACAGTACATGCAATTACACCGTGTCTAATGTTTATAAACATTAATTGCTGCTTATTTCTTTATTTACTAATTCAATTAGTTTTTTTTTTTTTTTATTCATATAAAAGCTCGTGTGACTTTCTTATGAATTTTCGGTTTCTTCTTCTTTAATTTAATTAGTTATTAATTATATTTTTTATGTTTAATTTTTTTTAAAAATTAGCGGGGCTTTTAAAAGCACAACCATTTAAACTAAACAATTGTTGATTAATTAATTAATTAATTGAGTTTATTCGCATTATTTTCGCAAAATAAAAAACCCTTTTCTTAATGTTTATCTAGAATAATTAATAACTTTCTAATTTAAAAAACATTATTTTCACTTTGGTTATACAGATTATTGTTGCTAATGAGGATTCAAAAATTAATTATTTATGATAAAGAGGAAACGTGAGAAGATTTTTCATTGTATTGTTGGGTGAATTAATTTACATAAATCTGTTAAAAAATTTTTTTCTTTTTTCATTTATAAATCTAAGTGAAGTTCAACTAGTTTATCGAAATTAATTCTATTCAGAATATTAATGATACGTAATTTATTGTTCAATATGCATGATTATTATTGATGCTTATTCTATTATCAGTTAAGTAGATGAAGATGTGTTTGTGCTAATTTAATGTATTTTCCACAAAACGATTGATTTCTTGAATAAAGTTACCGTAGCTAGGGATTTCGATGATGTTGTGAATTTTTTTTTTTTATTGTTCTAATTATTATTATTATTATTATTTTAAACTTTATACCAACTAAAATTAATCTCAAGACGTTTTATTATCAAATTTAATCAGCATTGAAATCTTTTGTTATTTTTGTGCGTAACAAAGTTATACTTTTATTGCATTATTTTCGCTAAAGAAATAAAGAAATAACTTAATGAAAGTTCTAAAAACAATATATTTGCTAAAAAAATGTATTGATTATTACTTCGGAATTGTTAAAAAAGTAATTTTCGTGGATGATACAACAATTAATTAAACTAAGTTAAAGAAATAAATTTTATAAAACATATATGGTTTTGCCAAATTAAAAATTATCTAGATCAAAATAATATTAAATAATCAACGAACTAAATTATTTTAATTAAAAAATAAAAAAAAATTTTTAAAAGAAATTAAATCACTTACCTTAAAAAAAAGAAAAACCTCAACCTTAAACTGTCTAGTTATTCAAGTTATCATTGTTAACAAATAAATCGTTAACATTTCTAACGATTAACTCATTTTTGTTGTTATTTAGTGAAAATAAGCAGCTTTTAGTGCATTTAAAAATAATAAATTAATTTCATTAGAAAAAAAGCAACAATATGATAATAATGAAAAAAAATATCTTTTGATTAAAAACCATAATTATGCACTGCATGCGATTATTTGTTTGCAATTAATTTGTTATGAAAAAAAAAAATAAATAAATAAAATGAAAAGCATAACTTCATTTTAAAGAAAAGAAATAATTTCAGAGCATGACTGTTAATTAATCAATTAAAAGCCATAATTTATCATAAAATGACAAAAAAAAAAAAAAAAAAAACCCAGGATGAAGAATAGAAAAATTCTCATAACATTTTTAATCACTTTTTAAACAAAAATTTTTTTTCTTTTCTCTAATCAACAGCGTTAAAGTGTTGCTGGTTTCTATTTCTATTTCTGTTTTTTTTTTTTGTGATTTAATGTTGACAAGAATAATCATCGAATAATTATGATTTTTTTTTTTCTATTTTAATAAATCACTGACCATAAATTCTTTCTCACTGTAATTTATTTTAATTAAAATTTTTTTTTTTATTTTTCTTCATTCCTTTTTATTATTTTGTCAAATTGGCGAATATATAATTTTATACGGGAAAAGTGTTTTTCTGCTTTTTATTTATTTTTTCTTAGAATACTTTCTTATAATTATGAATGGTTTTTTTTTTTTTTTTTGTTTTTGTCTGAAGAAACTAACATACCCATTAATAATTAATTTGAACCAAATAAATAGTGATTGTATTGTAATTAACGTGGGTGAATAAATGGTAATAATATCAGCATCAAACAGTTATTTCTGTGAACATTTATAATTTGCTTGTAATGTTTGTTTTTTTTTTTTTAACTGCAATAACCGAGTTAAAATGTTAATAATTTAACGTGTTAATTTTACATATTTAAATACTTATTTAACAAGACAAATTTTGAGCATAATAATGAGCATCTTTAAGCTAAATTTAAAATTATTTTGTAATAACTAACGATTAACCCAGTTATTGTAAATGAAAAAAATCGAAACATTTATTACAATTTTTTTTTTGCTGTTATCACCTCTGTAGAGACAGCAGTAATTAAAAAATATTTTAATTAATTAAATTAGGCCAATTAGAGCTGTAATTCTAATTTTTTATTTTTTTTTTTTTTTAAATCGTTTACACATCTGCAAAATTCAATTTTTTTTTTTTTTTTTTAATTATAATCGTCACTCCGAGTTTTTCAATTGATTCTTAAACGTAATTTGTGCTTAATGGTTTTTCCATCACCTGTAAAGGTCTATTTATAGATTTATTTACCTTAAAAAACTGTCTTATCTCTGTGTTTTTACAAAAAATGATAAAAATATGCGTGGTAATAATAAATAAATAAATTAATTAAAGATTTGCGGGACTCTGCGATAATGGATGGATGGATGAAACATTAAATTTGTAGGTCATTTAATAACGAAAAAAAAAAAAAAAAAGAAAAAGATTAATTATTATAAAAGCTATGAATAAAACAGTAGCAGCATTAAGTTTAACATTTACATAATGCTTTATTTATTAACTGTACGCCAAAAATGTTTACTTTGCCACACCGCTTGCCACCATTTACATCATGTAACTTGCAAGCAGGTTTAACATTACTACAATCCGATTAAATTAGATGATTAAAGATTAAACACTGTATCGTCAATGTTTTATAATTATAATCAGCGACATGTCATCGTAAGATTTATGATAATTCAATATCAATTAATAAAAAATAATAGCGCAAGGTAATAATAATTGATTAGTAGTTGGTACTAAAAAAACCAAAAAAAAACAAGAAAAGAAGTAAAACTCTAAAACGCACTTTAAAACATAAAATATTAATTAACAATTGTTTTTATGTTACTGATAAATAAATAAAAAAAAAAATTTTAATTTTATCATGCATTGTTTTTACACGGTTTTATTTTAACACGTTCCAGAAAAAGAAAAAAATAATAATTTTAATTTTAATGATACAACATTATACCGGTCTTATCTTTCTCATTATAACTTTTTTTTTGTTTTTGTTTATTTTGCTTTCTTTCATTGTCATTGGTAAAAAATGAATTTTAACATATTTACAAATTGTTTAAACATTAATTGCGTAGCGTTTTTATGTGTAGACAAATTATTTTATTTATAGTAAAAATAATTTCTAATTACAAAAATCAGCAGTTTTATGTTCTTATCACTTGAACTTGTGACATAGTGTTGGATCCACGATTAAATTATTATAAATCATTTGATTTATTTTGCGGATTGTAGGTGTTTTGAATGATTGATTATTATACAAATTTAATTTCTTTATTCTTTGGGACAAACTGGGACTAATAATGAATTGTTTGTGGTTAAACGAATCAAAGTACCTTGAATATTGAATTTTTCCGCAAAAGAATACATTTTAAAGAGTTGTTGGATTTTTAAAAGCTAAAATTTATATCAAATACTATTGATTTACTTTAATACAGCTGAAAGTGTTGAAAATATGGAAAGAATGATAATAAAAAAGAGTTTTGTATTAGAATAACAATGAATTAAG
This sequence comes from Ptychoptera albimana, assembly GCA_961205885.1. Taxonomy (NCBI): domain Eukaryota; kingdom Metazoa; phylum Arthropoda; class Insecta; order Diptera; family Ptychopteridae; genus Ptychoptera; species Ptychoptera albimana. The sequence continues at coordinate 1,866,070 of OY540805.1, read as the reverse complement.
TTCAACGGCGGTATAAGTAGTCTCGTTGAAATTGCCAAGAGTATTTAGAACTGGATAAACCTGGATAAAATATTGATTTTGTTTTCGTTTTTAATGACTAAATTGTTATTAATTGTAAGGTTTTATAAACTGCAGTTAATTTCCAACAATCGGGAATACATAAATGATAAAAATTCCGCACACTGCATCTTATAGAACCGTCCACAGACAGTTTAACTCGTTATTTCTTTAGACTTTTATTGAAACATTAATGCATTTAGTTTACCAATTGCTACACAAATATATTTTTATGTTGACCAAAAAAAAAAACCAATAGATAAAAAATACAAATTTAAAATTAATTTACAATGTTCTAATAAATATAAATAACCTAAATTAATAAAATAGGCATCATACATACTTGTTTTTATTAAAGACAAATATAATGATCTGGTGTTATTAAATAAAAATTATTAATTAAAATTAATAAAAAAAAAAAAAACAAAATTTCTTATCATTAAGTGATTTACGGAAGCGGACACATAAACAGTATTCAAAATTTTATTTACGCTAAAAAATGTCAATCGATATGTGGAAAAATGTAAACAAAAAATTATTAACTAGATCACGCTCTTTTTTTTTTTTTTAATATGTAATTATTTTAAATATTCTATAATTAAACTTAAATTGTTTATTATTATAAGCTTTTTTTTTTGTTTTTTTCTTAATTTTTATCCAGCACAATAAGAAAAAAGTATTCCAAAATATTATCTGGCATCAATACGTTTGGTTTTGTTATTCTATACGGCCCAGTGTACTTAACCTCGCTTCATAGAACATGTTTAATTAAAAACTATATCAATTTGGTTTTTTGTATACGAAAAATAATGATCAATTTTTCATAAGCATACGAAATATATATGTATGAAAAAGTAAGTAAAAGTTTTTTTTTTGTTATGCTTTTAATGGTTTATGATCAGCTTAATTTATTTTAGCTTTTTTTTTTTTATAATCAGGTTTCTTGTCTGACAGAAAAAAATATAGAACAGAAGTTCTCTAATATTTGATTTGTGTATTGTTTGTGTGTGTGTAAATAAAAGAATAAAAAAAAAAAAAAAAAAAAAAAATGTCATTATGGTAACGCTAGGTACCACGAATTATTTATAAATTAGATTTTTTTTTTTTTTTTTTGTTTAATTAATTTACAACACGCTACACGTTAGAAATTGCCCTTGGTCAACAAGTTTATTTAAAAAACAAAAAAAAATTTTCTTTTTCTATAAACTGTACCCATTTTTGTGTCGTTTTTATGTAAATCAACCTTAATTAAAAAAAATCAAGCAACTCATTTGATTTATTTTTTCTTTTGTATTTTTCTGATTAACAATTGATAATTTGTGTTAAAGAAAGTATTTATAATAAAAATTAAAAGTGTTTATGAAGAAATTATCAATAATTTGTTTTAAAATTAATGATAATTATGGTACAGTTAATAATTTCACCAGCAAAATTAAGCATTAATCGGTGTGTGTGTGTGTATAGATATTTTTTCATTTATTTATAGCATAGCAAATCGAAATTTTTATAAGTTTAATAAAGTAAGTAAAAGTATTCTGGTTTCTATTTATCTATCAGTTTATTTATTTATTTATTTATTTATTAGAATAAAATAAGAAATAAAAATAATTTGTCTTCGTTACCTTTTACATCAATTGATTTATTACATTTTTAATTACTGTGATCTTTTATATTGTTATTATTAATTAAAAAAAAAAAAAAATTTTGTATTGCTTTATAGATTAGAAATGGTTAAACAATTTAAATAGAAAATAAATTCTATTTCACAAAAAAAAAAAAAAAAAAAAGAATTCTCAAAGTAAATATTTAAATAAAGAAGAAACTTTATTGCAACAAGAACTAAAGCTCTCTCTAAAATCAAGAAACAACTTTTTGTTTTCATCTTCTCTACCTCATAAAGGATGATCTTGTTTAATTAGCAAATTTGTAACGTTAAAAGCTGTTTATAAATAAATAAATAAAGCAAAGCAACAGAAAAAAAAAAAAATTCAATCAATATGACATACAATCAATGGTGACTGAATCACACTTTTCACTTAATAAACCCAATTTATTTCTAAATAAATAATTTGCTTAACGTAAACTGCTCATTGTCGGTTTTTTTTTTATTTTTATTCATTGCAAATTTATAAAAAAAAAAAACTTAATTGATTAACAATTTAAAAACAAATAAAAACATTTTTGCTGTACGCTGCAAAAAAAAAAAAACTAAAAAAAAAATTATTAAGTCCGTTAACTAACCCCAAACATTTTTTATTTTTTATTTTTTATTATTATAATTATTATAAAAAATGTTTAAAAAAAAAAAAAATGCCAATAATTGCAGCACCAACATGTATTGAATATGAATTATGTTTTTAAAGAATTCAATGTTAAATCGAAAAAAAAAAAGTGTCACAATCAATGTAAATTGATTGCAGTTTTTTATGCTAAAAGCTGCTTAACGATATTGACTTTAGACTTTAATTCAAATCGCAAATAAATAATAAAAATAATCAACAAAAATTTTACTTTTAACAAAATAAAGCTTTGGGTTTTTTTTCATCTTCTTCTTATTTCTTAATTTTTTTGATAAACAAAAATCGTTAATTGATTGATTTTTTTTTTTTCTTTATTAAATATTTATATATAATTTCCATCACTTTGTTATTTATTATATAAAAAAATAAATATTTTTTAATAATAAGAAAAAAAAATGAAAAAAAAAGAAAAGAAAAACAGCTTTCGCCGTACAAACGTAGATAAATTTTTTAACGTAAGTTCTGGGGCATTTCATTATGTGAGACCGTAGTTATACATTGTCTGTTTATTTTTTTTTTTTAAATTAATTATGAAATTAATTTTTAAATGTTTTTTATACTGTGTTATTGTTAAGTGTGTGTGTGATTATCCTTTGTTAATAAATTAATTAATGGAAAATAATTATTTCTTGGTTCTGAAATGGTTTTTATTCGTTTTTGTTTTGCTTTACCTAACCTAACCTTACCTTAACTTACCGTACCTAAGAATCATTTTTATGGAAATCTTTAAACAGATTCTTCATGTATTAATCGTCAGACTTATGGACTTTTCTTGATTTCTTCTGAACGTTAAAGCCTATTGGCTTCTTAAATGCATTTTTATCTATACACACACCTAACACAATAATAAATTCTGATAACTACACAACCTACAACAAGTTTATTAGCTAACAAATAAAAATAAAATAAAATTTCATTCAGATAGAGAAAGAAACACTGAAAAACAATCAATACGGCAGCGGCAGTGTTGCTTTCATAAAATGAAATTTAGTCGTGGTAACCAAAATATTTTATCTTTATATAATAAAACTGTGTGTAGTCATCATGTTTATTTCAGTATAGTTGTGGATATCAAACAGAATTGTTGTTCTTAAAAAAGAAATGAAATTATTTAGCCAACAATTGTCGTATATAGATTTGTTGTCGGTGTAAACACGGTGATATAAAAAAAAAAATTCTTTAAAATGTATGTTAAGTAAAGTAAAATAAAATAAAGTTACTCAGTGCTTTTAAGTTTTATTTAATATTATTATTTTTGTGTATTCATAGTTTTTTTTTTTTTTTTTGTTATAAAATACGTGAATGTATAACGAGCACGTGCTTCATGTGTTGAATATATATATATATATATATATATATATATAAAAGAAAATAATAATTAATTCATAAAAGATTAAAGTCAATGCTCCGTGTATGTGCACAATACTACTTGGGCCAACTAATAAGAGAATATATATTTATATTAACACGTGTGATAAACACATCATCAGAATTTTCTTTTTTAATTAATTATTTAATCAGTGTTAGTTGCATTCTTATTTCTTGTAAAGTGTTATTATTTGTTTGAGAATTTTATTTTGTTAGTAGAAAATAAATAGAAAATTGTATTGTGCATGTGAGAGCGATACAAATTAATATAATTATAGAAAATTTATTTTTATTTCCAAATCATAGATTATTTGTGTTATTAATTAATTAAAACATAAAAAAATGAAAAAAATGTTTTATTTGTATTAATTAATTGTTGTTAAAACGTTTTGAGTGTTTTGAAAGTCATTTATTATTGATTTAACTAACGCTCTAATAGATTTATTCGTTTTATTAATTAATTAATCAAGTGTTTTTGCGATAAACCGTGTAAACCTTACCTTACCCTTTTATTTTATAAAAACAGTTAGTGTTTGTACAGTGTTATAAAACACTAACTTGTTCTTGTAGCATTTTCATAAATAAAATTAAACAAAAACCACGGAATTAATTAATTACGGCATTGTTACACTTTAAATTTGATTTATTCCTTTTTTTTTTTTGTATTTAAGAATATTCAATGGTTAAGTCATATTAAATTAACTAAAAGTAGAAAGAAAAAAAAACAAGAATTAAGCCAGATGTTTGTATATTTTGGTGACCTTGGCAGTCATAATGATTTAATAATGTCTTGACCTTATGATGAAACGTATATGAAACATTAGAAAGAAATCTGTTTCAATCAAAAAAAAAAAACACTAAAAAGCTACAAAAAAAAAAAAAAAATTTAAATTAAAACTATCCAGCACCTGTAAAAATAACAGATAATAAATTTAATGAATTATTTAATATATCAATGACCTATATATATATATATTTTTTATTTTATTTCATTTATGTGTGAATTAAACAACCAAAAGCACAGAAAAAATATTTTATTTTTATTAATAAAACAAACTAAAAATGTTTGTCTGTTGTTTGTAGTAAACACAGGTTTTTTTTTTTTTTGTTGTTCTTATGCAAATTTTTATTGAAATTTTTTCTTCATTTTATAAACGTGAATTAAATCTATAATTTTTTTTTATTTGGTTTTTTATTATTGAATATATAAATGTGCCGCAACGTAACTTGTATTAATCGCATAATAACGTATTGAAACGCATTACAAGTATATCACTGTCCTAGTGACAACAAATCAACAAGACCAACCTATATTTTTATTTTTTATTTTTATTAAACAATAAATACTTGAGCTTTATTTATATATTTATTTATTTTATCTATTAAACAGTGAGTTTAGTTAATAATAAAAAAAAACATTTATGAATGTGTAAAAAAAAAGAAAAAAGTAATTAAAGAATAAACGCAATAAAGTAAAAAAAAAAAGTGAATAGAATTAAATGAAATGAGTAGGTAATTGGAAGAGAAATTTTCTTAATTTAAAAAAAAAACTACAAAAAAATTGATAATTAATTAAATAAAATAAACTAAAGAAGTTTATTGTGTGCCGTTGAAAATAACATTTATATATATATATATATAAAAAAAAAATATCAATAATATGGGGACAAGTGGTCACTCTTCTTTATTAAAGATGGTTAGTGGAACAGTAGACCGTAGAATATTTTATTCGTTATTTCTATTAATAATAGTCAGCATATGTGCCGCGAATGGTAATGTAGCGAACAGTGAGGAAACAGGTTCAATTGATAGAAATGGAATTAAAGTAACATCACCGTTAATACCAAAGTCAACTGAGTCAAGTGTTAAATATGCACAGATAAGACCAAATTTAATTGCACAACCACGTAAAATCGATGATAGCAGCAATACCAAATATTATTCAACGAAAAATACAACAGGACCTGGTAAAATATTTGTATCGACCGGTAATAATCTATGGGATGGTCTTATTCAAGATTGTTTAAAGCGGCCAACATTTTCGTGTATACAGAAAAATGTCTACACATATTTAGATGATACATTGAATTTAGGCGATGTTAATGTCACCAATAGTTTTGTGTTCAAGAGAAACAAGGTCGATTATACGAAATACACAAAAGAGGCTAACGAACGAGTCGATGATGATGATGAAATGGAGAACACAATACCGGATAGGGAAGCAAGATCTGGTAAGTTTATAAACATGCATTACAAACTTATTAAGAAAAGAAAAGAAAATCACATAATAGACAGATGTTACACCTTTAAAACAGAGTAAATTATTTTCTTTAGTTTATTATGTCGATGGTCTCGTCATGCAAATATTCATGCTTGTATTATTTATTAATAAAATTGTGAAAGTTTTATATAAATTTTATTATAACAGCAGCAGCAGCAGCAGCAGCAAATCGTATCAACAATTTTATATATATTTATATATTTATTTTTTTTTGTAGATACACCGATTGAAGAAGTAACCGATTCATTATATGGCAAAGGTGTCCGTTTTATGATGACACATGATGTACAATTTAAAATGCCAGATATGATGTTTGATGGTGCCACATTTAAAATTTCACCAAGGTCAATTGAAGGCAATGGCGCACTTGTCAAAATTGAATTTTTACCAAAAACAGAAATTGAGGAAAAACCATCTGGTAGAATTTTATTAAAAAAAATTCGTAAGTTTTTAAACAGTACACATTAATTAATTTCTATTAAATTGTTCATGTACCGCATTGGTCATCATCTTCCGGTTCACTTTATATTTATTTTATTTTTTTTTTCTTTGCTTCTTTGTAATATCGCATAATGACAGCCACATGACGTTATTTTAACTCAATTTATCTTCATGTCTTTTCTTTCAAAAAGAAAAAAAAATTAAATAAAAATAAAATAAACAGCGAATTCAGCGAAATGTAACCACAAATATTTGTGACCTCAATATTTATTTAAAAAAAAATTATTAATAAGCGAAAAATTAAAAGAACGCAACACACCAATTTATAATCTTTTGATAAGAATCGATAACTTATTCAATAAAAAAAAAACAAAAAAAATTTTTCAATTGGCATAATTCTGTTTACAACAATCAAAATAATCAATTTGTAACTTCTTAATGACATAACTAATTGGTTGAGAATATAAAGATCCGTTTGCATCTTTCTTATAATTTCTTTCTAACATTCACCAATTAATTTTCGTTCGACTTTTTAGAATTTTTTAACGACGGGTATCAAATAGAATTTAACCAGAAAAGAAAAGAAAAAAACTATAATTTGGTTTTAATAAGCATAAGTGAAAAATAATTTTTTTTACCTAAACTAATCACCTGTCACTGATTTACTTTTTAAATACAAATTATATGCTCAGTAAGGTAATAAAACTTGCATCGTTGTATTATCAACAGATTTGTGCTCGTTTTAATCATTGGATTTATCATTTAAAAATTAACCGTATTAATTAAGATAGTCACGCATTTTCTTTCATTACACAAAGAAATGTAAAAATGTTAAATATTTTTCACTTTTTTGAATTAATTAAAAAGAAAAGAAAAAAAATTATAATTAAATTACTTTCAATAGTTTTTTATTAATAAAAATCTACTAAAACCCGGTAAAACAATAAAATTTTCTTTTGTAATTAATTAATTAATTAAATAAATGGATTTTTACATCAATAAATATTAAATTTCTAAATGTCATAATGGATGGTGATTTATTATGAAAATATTTTTTAACGCAAATAATCTGCATTTTATTAAATTTTTTTTTTTTTTTATATCTAGCGCAGGTAAATGACAATCAACGTATATCCGTTATATTTTTTTTTTTTTTTTAAGTATAAAATTCGTTAAAGGTTGTTAACATCCTCAGACATAAAATTTAATAATAAAGAAACAGACTGAGGTCATTCATAGTAAAATACCAGGAAAAAATAAAAAAAAAAAACAAGAATTCACTGTCAAATGAAAAAAAAAAAATTATATAAAAATAAAAACAACAAACACGGTAAAAACGTTTATAAAAGACAAAATTGCTAAAAAAAAAAATATTAAAAACCATGATCTGATCATAGATCTAATCAATAAAAATATATTTTTAATGTTTGTCTATTATCTGTTATTTAATCATAGAATCATTGACGGAATTCAGTCCATTGTAATACATCAGATAATTAATTTTAATACCTAATCATGTCTAATATGATTATTATTTTGTTTGCGTACAAACAAAAATATGTTTGTTCCCGATACAAAGTTTCTTCATTACAAATTGATAATGTAATGTTTAAGGCGTTTTTTTTATACGGATTTCTTTATTAAATAATTAATCATTACGGAATTATTCCCACTTGGGTTTTTTAGTATTTTTTTTTTAACCATTCTTGTTGTAACCTTTCTGATGTTATTAAATCAAATAGAAATCCCATCTGTACATTATTTAGATACAATTTTTCGTTTATCCACAAACACAAACAAACAAGTGTCAACAACAAAAAAGAGTTTTTTTTTTTTGTTTTTTCGTACCTTCATTCTTCAACATATAATTTCGTTGTGATAGGTGATAAAAAGCTTATTTTTTAAATTTTTTATTTAAGTCATTATAGTAACGGTTATTTATTTATGCTTTTAATATAATTAAATAAAAATAAAATAAACAAATTAGAATATTTAAATGAAAAGAAAATTATTGTTTGACATACATTTTGTTAATATGTTTTGTTTGTTTCTTTGTTATAATCAATGAATTTTACGAACAGATTCCAGGTGACTAATATTTTCTTTTTCTATTACAGATAAATTATTTAAAAATAAATTATTATTATCATTTTTGGCAATTGTTTTAATTATAAAAATAATAAAAATAAAAATTATGTGGTTATTACCATTAATTGTTGGCGTTGGTACCGCTAAAAAATTGGTATTAAAATTTTTATTATTTTTATTTCCTGCTCTATCGCATATATTTAAATTATGCTCGTATTATCATAATACATATCATCAGACGAAATATCATCATCATCAACATCAAATATCACATTTGCATACGGTGAGTGTTTTTCTTTTTTTTTAAATATATTTTTTATGTTTTTTTATTTACTAAAAGTGTTTTTTCCACACGAAAGAGGATGCTACCATAAAAAAAGCGTTAAGTATTCACCAAATCTTAATTTCTATTTTTTTTTTGTTTTTAAACATTTCATATATATTATATCGACAAAATCAAATTCACATAACAATCGAATTATAGCCGCATTTTTTTTCTTTTCTTATTTTAAATTGTAAATTTTTATTTCTCTGACCTGTGAAAATTCCAAATAATTCAAAAAAAAACAAAAAAAAAAAAAAAAACATTTAAGATAAAAGTAAAACACATGTAAAAAAAAAAAAAAAATAAACGAAACAAATCAAATAAAAATCTATTTTATGTACAGAAGAAAAAAAATCAAAACAACATGAATGAGTATTGTGAGAGGCTGGGCAAACTTTTTAACAGAAAAAAAAATAAAAATATATATTAAAAATCAATTTAAATGTGTGTCATTCACCCAAAAAAAAAAAGTTATTAAACAACACGAAAAAAAACCAAATCGAATAAATAAACAAAACAAACAGAGACGACTTGAAAAATATTAAAATCGGTCATCTGAAATTGATGTACCGCAAATGAGAGAAAGCAGCGTAGTTTTAATTTAATTTATTAATAATATTTTTTTATTATTTTTGCAGATTGTTCCACAATGGCATGAGCATGAACACGTACACACATCACCACCGTACGGTGCTGAATTAATTTATACAAATCCACCAAAAGGTCATCCATCTGAATACATACACGGTGCGTCGCCACCACACCAACATCATCAGCCAGATTGGGAATTTTCAGGACCTGGCTTAGGATCAGAGTAAGATAAAATCACATAATTTGTGTTTTGTGTATCATTAATTGTTTTTGAGTATTTTGTTTGTAGCGTAGAATTTTTTTTCTTTTCGTTTTTGTGTTTTGTTTTATCTTGTCTTGTCTCCATGTTTAGAAAATTAATTTTTTTTTTTTTTTATTTAAAACAAAACCAAAATATGTTAATAATACGTAAAAGATCACGTAGTTTTTGTTATTTGTTATTTGTTTATTTTTATTTTTTGTAAGTGTGTAACTGACCATCCTCTCATTATTATTACCAAAAAAAAAAAATAGGTATATTAGTGATATACATAGAAATTCACAAGCCTCACATTCGTTTAAACCAAAAGTAGATGACTTGAATGAAATAAATTCTTGGGGTTTAGGTACAACAAATCACCCACCCACTAGTAATAATTTAAATCCATTACATTCATATGTAGCTGACTCAAGGTAGGTGAAAATGATGAAAATTTTAATTATTAATTATTTTTCGCTATTATCTGTTATTAATTGTTTGCTTAGAAAAAAATGTTTTAATCTTAAATAAAAACCGCAAAAAACAAATTAAAATACAAAAATCTAATTTTAGAATAATTAATTCAAAAATACAAAACGGTGGTGTGCCAAATCCGATTTATGTACCTGGTGGGATTCAACAAAAAAGGGCACCAGCAGCATCACAGATTGTTGCACAGTATAGTAATCCAGCAATTGATCAACAAATGGTATGTTTTCCATTTTATTTCGTACTCTCACTTTAATTTATTGTTTTAATTATATTTAAATGATATTTTTTCCACACAATTAACTTATCTTAACATTAATTACATGTTCAGGTAATGTTTGTTTTTAATGTTTGACATATATGTAATTAAAAATTGAATTGAAAGAGAAAGAAAAAAAAAATGTATAACAATGGAAACATGCTCATTGCATATAATTATTCCATTTAATTTAATTTTTGTTCTTTTTTATTATAAGAAAACATTCCTTTAGGCGATAATAACTTAGAGAAAGATGTGAATCCTATGCTAATTTAATAAAAAAATTCTATTTTTATCATCATTATTTCCCACATACCACCATGAAAGAAAGTTTTTTTTTTTTGCTTTTTTTTTGCTTTTTCGAATGCGATTAGAACAATAAAATAAAAATCATTGGAAAATAATTACTCATCATTACTCTAATTTCAATTTCTATTAAATAGCCATAATAAAATTAGCTAAATTAAATTTCAAATCAAATTTTTTCTATAGAAAATTACTTTCACCAAAAAAAAAAAAACTAAAAATATTTTTCAATAATTTCTTTATTAATTTTTCATAGTTTTTTTTTTTTGTTTTATAATGAACACACATTTTAGCTACTTAAATCTATATTTTTCATTATTTATTTATTTAAACTGTTCGATTTTATTGAATTAACCCAAATAAATCAAAAAGCCGATAATGCACTGAACGAGAGTGAGTTAAATACTTAAAAAAAAAAAAAAACTTTCATGTTTAACACATAATTGCTAATTTATGTCTATTCTAAAAATAGTTAAGTAAGTAAATTAACCAAAAACATTGAAAAACAATGAGATATTTTCCAATAAAAATCACTTTTAGTTTTATATGTTTTTATTTCTGTTGCATTCATATCAATCAGGAAATCAATCAACCATAATTTTCTTAATAAAAATTCAATAAGAATTCGCATAAAAAATGTTTTTTTTTTTTTTTTATTAAAATTACATCATTAATACACAAAACATAATTATTACACTCAAAGCATAATACCTTTTGATATAAATATTTATTGAAATAACAAGAAAACAACAAGAAGTAAAAAAAGTACAAACGATTGGTGTCTTGACCCACTTTCAGCACCGTCAGCAATGCCTATGTATTCAGTGGGCCAGCAACTTGTTTTCTTCGTCTCTTTAACTCTTCTGTTTATTCTTATTTATTTTTTATTTTTTTTTTTTTTTGCTTACATTTTCGTATTGCTTCTGTTGTACAAATTTATATTTTTACTCATTTTACTGGTTGTAATGTTTTGTCTTTTTTCTTCATCATAACATACCTGAGGTAAGGTACGTTAGACACCTTATAACCAAATGTAGACAATAAAAAATTACATAAATTAAAATAAATGATTTTTTATGTCAAGTTTATATATTATTTGTAGGTTAGAAATTATGTTATAAATTCATTTTATAATCATAAACAATTTTTTTTGTTGTTTTTTCTTTTTCTTTTAGATAAAAGAAATCAATTTTTATTTTTCTTTTGCTTTATTAAATCAATGAGTACACAAGTTTAACCGATATTGTGTATTAAAAATTATTTAATATTCTCTACACATAACAAAATATTATAGTAAAACAAAAACGTAACAAATAATGTGATGTCTCAATAATAAGACCATTTCTAATATTAAAATGTAATGCAATAAATTAATTGATTAATTATTAAATGTGTTAAATGAGTTAATTACTTTTGAAAAGATAATTCAATTCTATACGACGTTTCCTCATTTTGTAAAAAAAAAGATAAAATTATCGAGAGATCAAGTATTTCTTGTTGTCAAAATCAATTGAGACACAAGGCATTCGGTTTCTTTATTCAATTTCTATGCTATTGCCTTACTAATTGAACTAAAAATATTTTAATGTTAACGATCTTAACACATTGAGTATATTTTGTGATTTAATTAATAATTTACCTTATTATCTATTTACCTATTTAATCCTACTATTTCTTATCCTATTGGATTCCTAAAGCAAGCAATCAGAATAGAATTTTTCTTTTAATTTTAACTTAACGAAAAGTTTCCGTGTATTTTTGCAAATTTATTTTTATCGAGACCCTACTATTGTTTTTAATTTTAAATAATAATAAAAAAATTAGCAGACGATGAATGTAACATATGTATAAAAATGCTTAATGTTTCAATAACAACATAAAAAAAAAAACATACTTTCTTAATCATCTTTATAAATTTATTTAATTCACATCAAGGTTATTTATGTTAATACTTTACTAATTAATACGCATTGATTAGTTAATTAATAAAAGGTTCATTTTCTATTATTTACTGCGTGTTTATTTTACTTATTAGCCAAAAAAAAAAAAAAAACAACAACGTTAATGAGCTTATAGAAATAACAAAACTAATGAAAAGAAAAAATAAAAATAAGAAAGGAAATACAATAACCTAATTACCCATATAATCACCCATTTTTTTTTTATTAAATGTATTACATAATTTTTCTTTAGCTACCGTCATTAAGTTTATTAACATTGTAATAATTTTTTCTAATCACCTGTTTTAGATGAGAGAAGCACAACGTTTACAGGCACAAACACATGAGCAAATACGTATACAAGCTGAACAAAAATTAATATCACAACAACAGAAAATATTACAGCATCAACCATTTGTACAGGATCAACAAGTTTGTTGTTTTTATATTTATTAAAAAATAATAATTAATAAACAATTTGTTATAATTTTTTAGACATTAATTGAGACAGGTGTATTGGATCCATTTTATACACCGATCTTAGCAAAAATTGATAAAATCTTTGACGCATTAGGTTTTACTGATGAAACATGTAGGGAACGTTTAGTCTGCAGTATGTACAAAAATCCTAATCGATATAGTCCTCATAGTAATTTTGTATCAGCAGAATTAAGCAGGTAAATAAAATTATATTGAAAGTGGGCGTATAAAATAAAAACTGTCTAGTCAAAACAAGAAATACTTTGAATCAATTTCTTTTTATGCTAAGTAATTAATAGCAGAAATTATGTTGCCATTGTTATTAAATTAAATGACAAAAACCGAAGCTGATTTAGATTATGGCTTATTCCTTTGTTATACTTTCCATTATTAATTTCATGTTTACGTTACCTGTTATTACGCACGAATTTTTTTATATTATTCTTACCTAAACAATTGTCACTTTGTTTTATGTACGTGCTTGAAATATATTTCTATTTTTTTATATTTTATCTAAAAATATGATTGTAGGTGAACATATTATAAATTATACGTGATAATATTTACAGAAATATACAAGCAGACCCATCGTTATTCGTTTAATATAAACTTTTCACAAAACAGAACAAAAATTTTAACAAAAATTAAATTTATAATCAAAATAGAAAATAGATCAACGCAATTAACATGAGTGAAATAAGTTATTTTATTTTATTCTTACATAAATGAGTAGCAAGAAAATTAAAAGTTCTTTTTACTCTTTTAACATTTACCTTACTTAATTTCATTATGTCATCAAAAATTATTACTACAAAAAAAAATTTATTTTTTTTTTTTTATTTTTTTTATTAAGACCAAGTGATATAAAATAGCGTATTAATTATATATGTAACGGTATTATGGTTTTATATATTGCCCTATATTCTATGTTGAACTAACAAGTAAATAGTTGACAAGTAAATAAGTCTTACCTTCTGCACATACCAATCAAGAATAGTAATAATTTGATATTTGTATTTAAAACAAAAAAGCTTATGAACAAATACAACAATCAACCAATTAGAGTAAAATATTAAACCTTTAATAACAATTGTTTTGCTTAAAAATTTATATTAATTATGTAATGTAAGTAAAAATGTTTCATTAAAACTCATTAAAAACTGTGATAAAATTAAGTAATTTGTTGTAAATAAATCTGACATAAGTCACATAAAAGTTTATTACATCCGAAAGTACAGCCAAATGCATGTATGTTACTTATGTAAAAAAAAAAAAACATTACTCATAGCATTAAATTCATTGAACTTTTAAATCTGTTTATTAAATAAAATAACTAGATGATGATGATGTGGTATTTGAATAAAATAGAAAATGAGAAAGTTTTATCATTTCATATGAAATTGTTGTAGTAGAATGAAAATTTATTTTTACATAATGTGAGCTACAAAACTTACAAGTTTGATGCACTTATAATATAAATGCAACATAATTATAGATTATTGTTTTAAACTATCACAAATGTTTTTGATATTAAATCAAATTTAAAACAATTAGAATCAGCTAATTATTTTTAATTAATTATTTATTTAGGTCGTTGTTACATAATGTATTTATAAAAAAAGAAAGTTTTTCAAGTTTTTATTTAATAAAAATATTAGAGCACAACATCAGTGATGGTAATTTGATTTGGTTAAACAGGGATTACCACCGCAATCCTTCTATAAATGAATCGAGAACAAAAGTTTAGGTAGTTTCAGATATTTTATATCTCAGACTATTTTAAAAGTTTAACAATAAATGCGGTGTAGGTAGTCACAAAATAGCTGTTCGAATTAAAGAATAGATCCCAGCCTCTTCGTTAGTATTTTCGTTATGAATATCAAACAAAACCCACGATTTTTAATGGCAAAACTAGTGTAAAGTTCAATCAATCAGGTAGTCTTCGTATGTTTGATTATTGCAAACCTTCTCCGGAATAACTTTGATAATTTTTAATTTTTATTACAATTAAATGGAATTTTTTTATTTATATTTCAGAGATACATCAGAATTACAAAAACCATTAAGTACAAATCCATCAGTGATAAGATTCTACAGATATGTACAAGCAGCACGTGATGGTCAAGATCACCGAGATTGTTTACGTTCATATCCACAATGCAATATAAATACCGAACGTTAGATAATTGTGTTAAAAAAAAAAAAAAAAATATTTAATTGATTTTAACAATTAAACAAAAATTACGTAAATGTGTAAATAATGTTATTAAGGTAATAATAATTAATTAATTTAAAAAAAAAAAACCGAAAAGAAAACGAGAAAGAAAATTAAATGCTTTATTCGATGAAGCAGGGCTGGTGTTGGTATTTCTATTAACAAAAAATTCAGAAATTAATTGTTTTATATTTAATTTAATTATCTATTTATTTATTTATTTATTTTGTATTTATATATTTATTTATTTTTAATTATATTATTAAATTTTATTATTTATTATTATTATTATTATTTTTATTTGTATTTTTTAGTTTTAATTTGTAGAAAAGTGCAAAATAAATTGAATTTTGATTGAAAAAAAAAAAATAAAAAAAAATTTCTTTATTTTCTACATCGAATCACCAGTGAATTTGCTATAAAATTGCTTTGCTCAGTTAAGCCTTTTATGTCCAGATTTGAATGAGATTCCTAATTAAAACCACCGTAAAGTATTCATGCTTTAGGTATCTGTTGAAAAGCCCCCTAGCTATCATATTTTAATAAAAAAATTGTTTATTACAAGCAACATTGGATCGACTTTGAATTAACGTCGCTTAGGAAGCGGGCAGTAAGCTAAGCAAAGTAATAAAATAAAAATACAATTTGTGAACGAAAATTCATCTATTTTAATAAATTCTTTCGTTGTTCCGTCATTCCGTCCATATTTTTGGTGTAAACTTTTTTTGATTCATCAATTGTCATCAAATGATTTCCCAAAACCAACAAATAAAAAACAAAATTTTGTATAATAGGAAAATGATGCGTTGAAACCGAACATTTACCACCAAATATATTTATAGTCGATGGCATTTCTTTACTTGCAAAAAATATGTACGCACTCTTTGATGAAGATAAAGAGTTCCTTAGCTTTTATGGGGAAATTATTAAACATTTTGATAATTAAATTATTTGGGCCAACAATTAATGGAATAAATCTGCTTTAAAATCATCATCCAAGTCTGTGCAGATTTCAGAAATTTCTAGAGTCTTAAACCATTTCAATGCATTTTTTAAATTATATATTACCCTTCGGATGTCCTTTGAATTCCTTTTATTGGACTTTTTTTGCCTGGATATGGCATCGCATATCCTGTAAACGGATGTTTTTCAATTCTATAGGATGTTTGTCTGTAATTCCAAACTTTTCAACTAAAATTATTTTTCCAGGTATAACCTCGTGAAGTCTTCATAGAAAGCAAAATCACGAACCAAATATTGTAGCCTTTGAAATGGTTTTTGTTTAGTTTTGTTTTCATCATTCGTTTTGGCTAATTTTCCGTATTCGGTAAACAACTGGATAAACAAAATCCATTGAGGTTTGTATTACCTGTAAATTTTTTAAATCATCTTCCTAAAAGCTTCCTTAAAGCTACGTTAAGCTACTTTTTCCTTTTCTGTAGGCACCAGCCACTGAGGTAACGGCCACGGAGCTAAAAGGTGGAAAAGATTTCTTTAAATATTTTTTTTGAAACCACTGACGATGAAACAGAGGAATACAAAGAAAATTGTTTGCCATTTCCGGGGAAAAAATTCAAACGGCTGCCTTTGATGGACGATTGAAATGTAGGTAAATTGTGCTGCTATAAATCGATAATTAAGAGTAAAATATTCATCATTTGTTATAGATTTTGATAGCGATTTTAAAGAGTGTGTTTCGGAGTTTGTAGAAATGATTCATTGAATTTATTGAAATAACATTTATCGGCATAAAAAGCCCCAAGTATATTAGGAAATAATGTGTATACAAAGACGAGAAGCATCCGAGAGTATTCGGAAAACTAGGAAAAGGAAAACTTATATTAAATTTAGCATGGATATCGATTGAATTTGAATTTGCAAAGGTTGCAAAAATATCCGGTTATAAGTGAAAAAGAAATGAATTAAAAACGAAAGCAAAATTAACTTTAATTTAATTTAGTGTTTAATTAATTTGTTTAGCGGAACCGATGCTACCAACATCCATAATCAATATGACCGGAATTGTGATTTTCATTATTTATTTTTTTTTTTCAACAACACCAAATTGTTTATAATAAAATTTCGTTGCCCATTATTAACAATCCGTGAATTTATGCATGGTGTCACGTATATAACCTAATTTCCCTTACATTTCATCCGGCCGATATAACCAAAATACTTCTATGTAGAAACTAAATTTTGAATATTACTGTCAACGAGCGTCTAAATACTTCGGACTTTTGTATTAATGGAAAACACTCTCGATCCCGCCACATAATTTCAGTTTAATATTGAATATTGAATGCTGAATATAAAAACCATGGAAAATGATTATCACAAAGCAAACCATAATCGACCTTCAAACTGTAAACATTTAATTGTTGTGCATTGAAAAATTAATTAAAAAAACTAAATTTCATATCGTATATAAACAATGAAACGAATTTTAATATTATTTGTTGTCGCAGCGATCGTATGCAGTTCATATGCGACGGATATAACGCGACCAGAAACAGCATCAGAAGTGATTTTAGATATTTATAATACCTGCGTTAGTAAATATTCGTTATCTTGTGTAAAACCAAAGGCGTTATCGTGGATGAGCCAGGCGGTACATCAAGATGTTATAAAAGTGACTAATGATTTGTCTATAATCAAAACTGGCAACGAAGAGCCAAGTGAACTTAATGATCAACGTAGTCAAAATCCAACAGCTGATCTTTTCAATCAGATCGACAGCTTCTTGTCTACTCACTCGTTAAAAATTGAAGTTCCAGCGTTATTAAAAACAAAGGAAGCACGCGCAGTTGTACCCGAATCATATCTCAAAGGAGGATTAGCAGAAGGTTTACAAGTTCCATTGACTGCAGGAAATATTGCCGAAGGTATTTCATTACAATCACCATTATTTGTTTGATTGAAATTAATTTTTTTTTTTTTTGTTTTATTTTCAGGTCGTGGTTTCATCAAGAAGGTCATGATTCCATTTATGCTCGGTTTAAAATTTAAGACAACTGTAATGGTACCATTGGCAGTAGCTTTAATCGCAATTAAAACATGGAAAGCAATGACATTAGGTCTTTTATCAATTGTTATGACAGTAGCTATGGTTATTTTCAAATTCGCCAAACCAAAAGTAATTAATTTTCAATATTTCATAATTAATTAATTGTTTTTTTTTTTTCCGTTGAATAATTTTCCTATTTTCTTTATTTTCTAATATAAAGGTTTATGAAATTGTCCATTATCCACAACATATTGAACATCATGTTGAGCATCCACCACCACAACCATGGCAACCACCAACCGGTTGGGCTAGACAAATTGATGCACAACAAATGGCATACGCTGGACAATTATAATTTTTACCATTTTTGTTTGTTTTATATAAATTTTTTTAATTGTAAAAAAACACAAAAACAAAAAATTGTTTATGATCCAACAAAAAAATTATTTTTATTTATTTATTTTGTAAATAAATTATTTATTATGCATTAAAAAAAAAAAAAATTTTTTAATTTTTCTTAACAAAATTATTTTTTTTATTTATTTATTCATGGTAAAATGTCCTGGTATCAGCACATGTGTTATAAATAAATTTCATAAAAAAAATCTCCTCCGATTACCTGTTGTATCTGTATGATAAAGAAAAATTATTTTAATTGGTTTACACGATTAATAGAAGAATGTTTATCGTTAATTTGTAATATTTCAAGCACGCAACATGCAATACAAAATCGCTTATCAAAAGAATAGTAGAATAGTAATGAAAGCTTTGTAATTATAGTGAAACCGAGTAATCTATGTTACTAGAACTAGAATAAAAATTTCATAATTTATAAATAATTGAATTAATTAATTTTACTTTCGATACGTGGAATTTAATAAGAATTTTATTAGACTAAAATCCTAGTAAAATAGACCAATGTCGTTTTTAATTAATTTTTATTACTAAATTGTAAATTCTCTGCATACCATTATTGGAATTAATATGTTATAATTTCTAAATAAAATTATTTAAATTTAATTAAATAAAAAAAATGCATTTCTGGGTTGTCCTGAATTTCTCTACATCACCAAACACTATTTTTGGCAATCAATAACCTTATTTTTTATTTTGGCAACACATTGGTTTTTACTTTCTTGATTCACCATAAACGATAAGAACCAAATATAGTTTGTGTGTAAAGGAAATAAAAAAAAAATGGAAATTAATTAATTCAAATTTTCTATTTAACCAAAATTGTTTTTGGAAAAATTTTTGATGATTTTTTTTTAATTAAAGTAAACGAATTGCTGCCAAATAACAGCAAAGTAACTGGGAATGAATGAATATTGATACTAAATTGAGATGGAAAGTGTTGAATTTGGTCGCATATTGGAAGAAAAAATTGTCAACTATCGACACATAATAAACTGGGAATATTGGGAAATACGGGATTTTGATAAGGCACATTGATGCGTACCGAACAGCAACATTCACAGGAATCTTGTCGTGAAAACTTCTGCGAATGAGATCAGTCTATTTGCTAGGATCATCCATATTGGCTACTCGACTACGGTTAAACTAAGAGAGGATCACATAACGATTACTGATTACAAGATTTTTTTTTAATTAATTTTTAATCAATGTTACGCCGTTACTTTTTTAATGAATGAATTTTCCTCGTAGATCACAAACTGGATGCAAAATAAAACTATTAATTGTTATTCGTAATATGTACAAAATATGAAACGTGATAAAAATATATTTAATTTAATTTCACCCACCATATGTAATTTTTTTGAAAAATCGGTCGATCGGATGTTTGTATAAAAAAATATTTAAACGATAGAAAGAAAATAAAAATATACTATTGATACTATTTAAGGTATGCATTTGTAGTATATAAACTGAAGTTATTAATTTTTTAATCATCAATCTTTAACCACATATCAGTGTGTCAACAACAATTAAACAAAAATTAATTAAAGTACAATATGGCATCGTTTAAACTGGTTGTGTTTATAATGGCGGTGACGTTATCAGGATTAGTGACTGGTAGCCCTGCAAAACAAGGACTCTGGAAAGGAACACCTATGGACGGTATGGTTGAGGAGATGAGGGCATCTTGTACTGATAACAATGATGCCTTTGCGTGCATGAAATTTAAAGTGATGAACTTCATAGATACAATTTTCAAGACAGACAGCTACCAAATCACCGATGATATTGAGGTTAGGCACAACGGTTTCTCAGCGCAAAATGATGTTAATGCTGCACGTTCAGATTCTGGTATTCTGGAAACTATTGAAGAGTACATTGAAAGTCATGATGTAACCGTTAAAGTACCAATTGCCGATGCCAAAATAACAATTTCACCAAAGAACATCAACGAAGATGAATTAAATATTAAAGTAAAATTCAGTGATGAAGGAAAAGCTCTTGAAGGTAAATTATTCGTTATAAATTGTTTTTTTTATTTATTAATTTTTTTTTTATCCTTAAAGCTCGCGGAAAATCAAAGCTAAAGAAAATATTCATTCCCATCTTAGTATTGGTACTCTTAAAAGCAATTACAGTTATTCCATTGGCTCTTGGAGTATTAGGTATTAAAGCCTGGAACGCACTTCAACTTTCATTCTTCTCCTTTGTTATATCACTCGGTTTAGCTATTTTCAATCTCTGCAAGAAAGTACGTCAATCAATTGATATTTATACGTATATACAAGAAATTAAAAAAATATATTTTTCTTTTATTCCATAGATTGCAATCGATAATCATCCACCACATATACCAGCGCATGGACCATGGGATGCTGCACGTACATTTATCCCACTCGAAACAGTACCAGAAGTTAATGCACAGAATTTGGCCTACAATGCTTATGCTTAAAAATTCTAGTTTATAATTATATTATATTATTTATTTATTTATATGAAATGAAATAAATTTTGATATTAGTTAAAGATTGATCGAAAAAAAAAAACAAAAAACACGAATAATCAATCTGTTGCAATGAAAATTCTCTTCTTTTTTTATTTTTTTTTTATGTCTATAAACAAATTAATTGATATTATTTAGAATATCCTTTAAAATTAATATGAGTGACTTGAGTGTGAGTAGCGAGAAACCTGGAAAAAAATGCTTTTTTTTTTTGTTGGTAATTTTTTCCTATTCAAGGGCTAAACAAGGTTAATGACTTATCTAAAATATATAAAAAAAAAAAAAAACATTTTTCGCTGCTAATAAAAAATGCTTTTATATATTTCTCATGTTATAAGCTCTGTTCAAGTCATAGACATGCAAAATACTCACACAATACAGTCAAAAAAAAAGAAAAAAAAAAGAAAAAGAAAAATATTTAATCATAATTTACATAATTTTAAATTAAATTAAATTAAAAAAAAATGAAAAGTAATTAAAAACAAAACGGAAAACTTTTTTAAGTGAAATTTAACGTCATTTTTCTACATGCTAATTTAATTGAAGAGTTTTATTTCGTTGTTACCACGAATCATTGCTTATCTGTTAATGTTCGTTCGTATTTATATTACACAAATAATATTGCGTTTATTCCATTTAACTACTTTTAATAATTTATATTAATATTATTAAACGGTTAATTTAACTTTTATATTTGTTGCTTTGTTTTATTAATAAATTATTAAATAATTTAATAAAATTAGAAAGAAGAAATGAAAATAATAAATGTTTAGCATACGCATTCTTTAACGTAATAGGGAGACTCACTTGACACTGAACTCATGATAACATTGTCGTATTATTACGATAAAATCATTTTCTTTGTTTTATTTATTATTTTTGGCTTGCTTAACATATTATTATACAATCAAATCAAAGTATATTCATAATTGTATTCGAAGTGAAAATCGATGAAAATCGATGACACAGTAATAAATCGTTTCAATTCTGTTACCAAACCGTGGATATACAACCAACGTAATACCGACAACTCAATTTGTTTTAGAAATGTATGCGTAAATCTTCATCTAAGAACCAACGTTTACAAGAAAATATCAGATTAGATGGACGTGTTAAAAATTACGAGAAGCAAAAGAAACTTTTCACTAAATATTTAACGTACTATACATTAGCACCATTAATAGAAAAAACAAAAAAAGGAAAACGTACGATTAAACTAATTTATTCTAATTAATTTAATAAATTTATTAACCGTGATATTTAATTTATCCTTTTAAGGAACAAATGAGGTTAAAGACAGCAGAAACAGCGACAGCAGTGAAAATTTCACTTGAATAACCAAAAAAAAAAAAAATTCAAATTCAAATTAATTTACGGCCAAACACTAATAATTAATAATTGATAATTTATTTAAAGCATAATTAATAATAATAATCAAAAAAAGAAAAGAAACGAAAATGAAAAATATTTCTCGTAGGCATGTTTGATGGTTTTGATGCCGTTATATCCCAAAAACAGAATGCAGTTTTTTTAACGTTATTTATATTTAATTTAATTATTAAAATTACATAAAAGCATAAAAGCATAATAATACTGTACATTTTTATGTTGTCAGTAATCTATTAACGTTGTATCCAGATTAAAAAATTAGACAACATGATTTTAATTAAATTGTTTACCAATGAGCATAAGCATGATTCAATAATTTAATAATGATGCCACTTCGGTATTAAAGTATTAGAAAAAGTTATTGACTAATTTATAAGAATCTGTTTCAGAATTCGGATGGTTACATGTCTTTAAATATTATTTTGACACAGTTTTCGATAGTCTTGTTTATAAATTCTAATCCTTATTTCAAAAGGAAATTTATTATTAATTATTAGTGATTCTAGAACTCCAGATGAGCATTAATATGACTGGAATATTAATAATATTAGTAATACGTCCAAGACAGTCTTTTACGCTAATTTAAGTCTCTTGGAACAAATCTTCTAAGAAAACTTTATGCTTTTAATTCAACCTAAGCTCTCTTTTGTTCACTGTTTAATAGATCCTTATGGTAGAGACACTTCTCAAAATATAAAGATGTTTTTTTTTTGCAAAAAAAAAACAGAATTTCTTCAATCTACCTACAGACGTCTTAAACGAAACATATTCAAAAAATTAAAGAATTCCTTTTACAGTATATAAATTTCTATCCCATACAAGATAAAACCCATTACTGAGCCAATAACCTACAAAGAAATTAATTACTTTAAAAAAAAAAAATACATTTCGTACATAAAAGTGTCTAGGATGTAAAAAATTTTTCATAAAAATTTCACTTACATTTTCAACAAAACAATCAAATAATTAAACATAACTGACAAAAAAATTAGGACAATTAATTAATTAATAAATAAATAAGAAATTATGTCGTTGCCTATAAATAGAAATATAACGGATAAGAAAATATTTCTATATTTATTTCCGATTATAATATTTTTTGTATTTTTTTTTTTTTATTTTCTAATTAAAATTTAATTTAATTAAGAGAAATTTTTATGTTTTTTTTTTAACAGCAGCAGCAGCAGCAGCATGTTTATTAAAAAATAATTATATTTCTTATGATCATTTTAAAGATTTATCAACATTTTTTGCAAATTTAAAGACATTTACTGAATATTAAATGTAATCATCTCGTTTTCTATTGAATTAATTTAATTAATTAAATTTTCTTGCTTGATAAAATTTTTGTTGTCTCTCATGCAGAATTAAAATGCCGTTTTGTTTTATTAGATTTTTAAATTATTTTTATTAGAAACGGAACCAAGTAAACATTACTGACTACTAACTAGGTGTAATTTCTTCACTTTTAAATATTTATACTTATCGATTACTTATTATTGTAAATAAATTTATCGTAAAAGCATTTAGCTAAATGATTATTTATTGGACGAAAAACATAAAAAAAATTTTCAATATTATAAGTCAAAGTGGTAGGCATTGCCATGAATATTAATCAAGTTTCTATTATTCTTTTTTTATTTTTATTTTTTAATATAGATAAAGATGGTAATGGGTTTAAAACACAAATAGCAAATTTAGTGACAATTGGTAATCCCTCCTCACACATGAAGAAAACGAAAAAAAAAATAACAACGGCCTGATAAAGAAAACAAAAAATTGGGAGCGGCACTATAAAATACTCGTCCATCAAACAATTGTACATCATTATCGCATTGTCAACAATTGAGTGCGTATGTTTAATTAATTAATCAAACAAAACAAATATTAATAAATTAAATAAAAATTTAATCAAATAAATACAAAAAAAAATTATTAAAAATGGTTCTACGATTAAGTAATCTCTTTGCATTCGGTTGTGTTATGTTGGCCGCTGTCCATTGTGCATCGATCTCTGATAATCAAGTGTACGAGACACCAAGAATTCATACCGGTGATGAATTGATCTCATCGATAATGAGTGATTGTTTTGTGCAGAATACGATGTCCTGTCTTAAAGGAAAAGTGTTGACATATTTGGATACAGTGCTTGAATTGAGAGAGGAGCAGTCCCGTTCCTTTGAGAGCGATAACATTGACAAAGTGATTTTCGAACGTGTGGCCAGACTCTTGGAGAAAAACGAAGTTAAAGTACAATTACCAGAGACATTGTTCCAAAGTGCTGTTGTCACATACAACCGTAATAGCGGTCTTGATATTGAAATCCCAGAGGAATCTGTCCAACAAGGTAATTACTTTTAATTTCTGATTGCTGATTGTATTTCCGCTAATTTTTTATTTCTTTACCTTTCTGGAAATGTAGCTCGTGGTGATCTTTTGAAGAAAAAATTACTTTTACCAATCCTTTTGTTATTGAAATTGAAAATGAAGGCTTTGATGCCAATTGTAGTCGCCATTGTTGGTCTTAAGGCAATGAAGGCTCTTATCTTATCCAAGTTGGCAATCACCCTTGTGCTCGGTTTCATTATTTTCAATCTAGTGAAAAAGACTGGTATGCCAATGCCAATGTCAATGGCACCAATGATGCCAGCCGAACCAATGCCATACGGGCCACCAATGCCAGCTCCAGCATCAACTCCATCATCATATGATCCAGCCGCTTGGGAGCCAAGCAACGGCGGTCCATATTCTCGTGTCTGGGAACCATCCAGTGGCTCCTCAGCACAAAACATGGCATACAATGCCTACTATCCAGGCAGCTCATCATCAAACCCAAGCAGCTCCTCTGGATCATCCAGCAGCTCCGCACATACTTATTAATCGGAAAAATTGTAAAAAAAATAAAAAAAATTGCCTGAAAAAAAAACGAACGGACAATAATACGAATTAAAATTATCAAATTACCAAAAAAATGAAACTTAGCAAAATAAATTAATGAAAAATAAATTCTAATTATCAAACACCTACGCAAAATAGGTTACGAATCCGAGACAATAAGACACACAGAAACCAGCATAATTATTTTTTCGGGTTTTTTTTTTATTGTTATTTATTTATTTATTTATTTCCAATATAATATGTATATGTATATGTTGTTGTAATAAACGTTTCAGTTTTAAATCTATAAAATAAAAATTAATTAAAGAAATTAAAAACAAAAAAATCATTTGTCTTTCTTTTGAAATTATTTTAAGTGCAGCACAATTACAGCACCAGCAAAAATATATTTTTATTAAATCCACAATGGTCAATGTTCTCCGTTAGATGGCAGTTAGATTAATAATAAAATATTTAAGCCAACTTAATTTAATCCAATTGGTGAAACACAATAAAAACTAAAAGATTAAGAACAGAAACTGGATATCAAAAATTTAGTACGGACAAAAAAAACTAAAAAAAGTGACTTAGCGAAAACACAAACCAATTACACTTAAAGTTGTGTCTTAAGTTAATGGTATAAAATGTGATTAGTTTAATTTTTTTTTTAAATCAAGCGCTAAGTGTTGTTAAAGAGAAATTTCTGTGCTATTCACTTGGAATTTATTTTATGTTAATTAAGTGCTTTAAGTCTTCAATAATCGCAAAGCTTTTATTCGATTTTTAAGCAAAAAATAACGATTAGATCCTTTAAAATAAAATTTTCTTTTGTAACGACAATTATGGTGGTACAATCAGCAGTAAAATCCTGGAATAACTAAAAATGTTAGTAGCTAGTATGTTAGTAACGTCACTAAATGTTCATTATCGGATTATTAACAAGGACATCCATAAAAAGCAGAAAAACAACATAAATTCCATTTAAATGTACAAAAAAATCAATAAATTCCTTATAGGAGATGAAAAAAAAAAAAAAAAACGTTCATTCAAAATTCCTAATTATAAATTTTTTGATCCGTGTCGTCATATCAAATTTGATAAATGATAGAAAGAAAAAAAAAAAAAATAAATATATTGTTTGTTTCTATCTATTTTCAAGATGATGATGACCATGAATTGGTTCTAACTAAGAACAAAATAAAAAAAAAAAAAAGAATTTTTTCTTATAAATTAAAAAAAAAAAAAAAAATAAATAAATAAATCTAAAACAAGTCCCCGTGCGTAAAGCCCTAAGAAAAAATCCAGCTAGGGCACCATTCTATTATTATTATTATTTTTTTTTTTTCCTATTTCTTATTATTGTGTTGCATCTAGGCTGTGGTTTTTTATGTTTCTTAATAAATTTTACTAAGGGTTAATGGCCTTGTAGCATTAACAATTTGTTAGAAGATTATTAAGGCTCCACAATCTCAGGATATTCAAAGATTCAAATATTTTTTTTTTGTTTTTTAATTTTGATTTAAAAAAAATAAAAAAAATTTTTTTAAAGGTAGAAAAGGGTGAACGAACTATTTTTTCCTCATCTAAATTTTTCTATATCCATCTATTTATTAATACACTAAACGGACATTGAGAGATGAAACGATGAAAAAAAAAAAAAAAAAGGTAACAATGCCGCGTAGAGCCTGAATGCACCCTAATGAACATAGCGCATTGCTTGACCAAAGTAGCTGAAAACATTAAAACTCGGGATTTGTGATATAAAATATCGTTGTTTGGTTTTTTTATTTATTTTTTATTTCAATTTTTTTCTTCTTAACTAAGAGCATTGTGTGGCGTGGCTCCAGTGTTAAAAGGAAACATGTGAACGTGTGATGAGATTTTATTTTAATTTGTTTCACTAAAAAAAAAAAAGATACCAAAAAAATATATTCCTGTTGCACTCAAATTGTGTTGGATTATTGATGGAAAAAAAAAAATGAAAAGAAAAATGAATAAATAAAGCGCGGCACAGGGATACAATAAGGTAAAGTAAAAAAAAAAAATAAAAAATTCTAATAATAATTTGAAAAACGTGAGGATTCACGATTGTTATTTCATTAAAAATTTCCCTTTTTCACCGTACTAATTAGCTTAATTAAAATAATTAATAAACAGAAATTTTAAAACAATTTTTTGTATTAAAAACGTAACGAAAAAAATGTTATAAACCGACGAGAGAACACACACTTTCATTTATTTTATTGTTGACGTGTTTATTGTATGCAAAAAATAAAAAATGATTTTATTAATTTATTTAAATAAATAAAAGAAAAAAAAATTCATGATCATTTTGATTACAATTCAAGTTCAAAGTGCTTTACCATTGACAGTTTTCTTATAAACGGTTATGCAGTGTTCGCGTTACATGCGTGCTGATTACCTTATCACCGCAAATCCTTGCTATAAAAGGACACTTCGGTTATACAGACACTTGTATCCTTGAAATAGAAAATCTCTGATACAGATTAGCACAAATTGAGTGAGAATTATTTCGTATTCTACTCATTTGAAACAAGTTCAAGTTTCTTTAATCTAAATGCCCCACATTTCAAAAGTGATGTCATTTAATACCTAAAATACACAACACAGATTTCATAAATCAATAAAAATCAATAAAAATATTAATTTTTTTTTTTAACATTTCAACGATCGAATAAAATAAAAATAAAAAAAAAAATTTATTCGCTAACAAACAAGCAGAAAAACAAGATAAATAAACACGATGAAAACGAAGAAAAATGAAAACACTTAAAAACGAATAAAACTCCTTTTATATTATTTATTTATTTATTTATTTATTTATTAAATAATTTTATTTATCAATGATTATGATGTTATGCTTGCTTAATAACACTAAGTGTGCAAAGAAATTAAATACGCAAAGTGATTAAATTGAATGAATGAATTTTATTCGTCATTGCACCACTCATTCATGTGATATTTATCATAATTGTTTTCGGTTTTTTGTTGTGGACATATTTATAGCTTCATTAATTGTTACCAGGATGAAGAATTTATTTAGGAATAGGAATAGGACTTTAGAATAGAATAGAATAGAATTTTATTGAAAAATTGAGCAATTAAATCACCGCAAATATTTACAAAGCGATTTTATTAATTCCAAGTGTTATAATCTCATCAGAGTGCTAAATATTTAAATAAAATAGTTTCAGAAGTACTGGAAAAATAATACTCCTCAAATTTCACGATTTAAACTTACCGCATATGACTTAAAACCGCTTTATTGTCTTTATTCATTCATTTCGAAATAAAAACACAAAAATTGTATATTCAAATAATTTCTCTACAATCCAGCTAACAAAGTTTACCATTTTCCAAATACTTCTGAAGAAACAAGATTACAAGAAGTAAAAGAGAAAAACAGCCTCTTTTGTTATTTTCTAAAAACTTAGTTAGAAATATTAAACGAAATATTATGTAAAGGTAAATTTCATCATCATCATAAAAAAAAAAAAAAAATATTTATAATTAATTTAATTACATAATTAAGGATAATTAATGTTTTAAAACAAGTTTTATATTTTTGTCTCACTTCTGTATTTCTGTAGAAGAAAAAAAGGCAAAAAAAACTTTCACTAGTTTTGTAAAAGTAAAATCAAGAAGACAACACCATTGACTTAATAACTCTAATTTTAATCAATAATCAGTCTACGCTATTTCTTGTCACAAACAAACTATTCGCAATACGAACAGGAAGTTATTTTTAAAAAAAAAATTCTTTTTGTCTATTTCTCTATTAAGCATAGCGGGACAAGGAATTAAAAAAAAAAAAACTATATATATATATCGTCGCGACAATAATAATTTAATTAATTAATGAATAAGAATCAAAAAAAAAAATAAAAAATTCTAAAGTGTTAATAAATCAATTGCATGTAAACGACAGGTATAATTATTAATTAATTAATTAAGTTAAATGTATTAGTGGATATGTTATTGAAATTTTATATCCTTCACTTGAAAGTATTATTATTATTATTATTACAAATACAAGATTTTGCATTTTATTATCCATAATTGTGGATATTATAGTAATAGTAATAAACAATTGATTTTTTTTTTTAAGTTATAAAGGTAATGAATAATTAATTAGTGTATGCATTGTTAAGGTAATACCATTGTAAATATATAAAAAAACAAGATCATAACATAATTACAATATTGTTTTTTTTTTTTTTAAATATAATAAATAAAAATTAATATTATTCTTACGTTTCTATTCATTCAAAATTCGCTATTAATTAATTTAGCGATTATATAAAACTAAAGACAAGACAGAAGAAATGGATGGCATAATAATTTTGGTAACCACAACTATCTAGTTACAACACTGAAATTAATTAACTAAGGTGGAGTACACCGGCGCCATTTATTTGATTAATGAAAACTAAGTTAATTCTACATGCGTAAACGTTTTATTTTTTGAAGCTTAATAATAAAATAAAATGATCTTAATGAATCTTATCTCATTTTTTTTAGCTAGAAAAATTTTCGAATTCGTACGTTTATTCTGCATTCCAGTAAATTCATGTAAATTTATTCTTTTAACACTTAAACCAAACTTCACACACACATTAATAAATTTTATGTCTTTTTATACCAACCTGTTTATTCAATCAATTATTAACAATATTTTTTTTTTATTTTAATTATTATAATTTTACAAATTTTAATTGAAAATAAAATGATGGAGGTGTGTGAAAAATATTTTTAATTAATTAATTAAATACCGGTGATATACTTCCCTAAGTCTATAAAATATTATTTTATTAATTTTAATTGTTTATTTAATTACTTAATTGTAACAAATGGTAGATTTTTAACTGTGTTCGGTGTAGTGATCGATGCCACAATTTAGTACAAGATTCAATATTTTCTATTATTAATTTTGATATAAGTCAATGAGTTAAAATAAACAGAATACTATTATACTACTCATTTGAATGTTTTTCTATATTGTTTAACAAAAAACTAACCGGATAATTAACACTTAATTGAAGTTAATTACATGCAATTACCACTTAAACATCTCACATACATATTAATTATATAAATATTTATCTTAATAATAATAATAATAGCAAAAAAGCGTGCATACATTTCTTATCATATCAAAACTATGAAGATATAATTATCCTTAAAAAACATAGAAATAAATGACATTAAATCATTAATATAAGCAGCCTACACTCAACAATTTTATTGATATAATAAATAATATTTGAATAAAATTAAATTAAATAAACGAAACAAATATTAACATAAAATAAAAAGTAATTGTGATAGAGTAATGTAAAATAAAATGTATTTACTTACATGTTTTGTTAAGTTATGTTTGGTTTTTTTTATTTATTTTTATATGTGTAACAGGGGTGGATGTAGTTATAACAGGTGTTTTACATGGATTTACTTTAGCCACCTTTTTAACGATTTAATTACAATAAATATTAATGCAAAGACTGTCTTATAATTCGTGTTCTTAGTACATAACCAATTCTAATTTAAGTAAAAATTAATCAATGATTCACATTTTTACAAATCAAATACAAATAGCCCTTGTTAAATAATTTACCACGATTAAATAACATCGCAAAATTTATTTTATACCTCGTGTTTCTGAATCGATTTTTACATAACCAGTGCTGATGCTTTGATTTAATTTAATTAGAAATTAATCCATTAATAATCAATTAATAATGAATACAAATAGCCCTTGCTCCTCTTGTTTTATAATTGCTGTTCCTAATACTCCAAATCTTGAAAAGTAGTAGAATTTTAGGCTATAACCTGTGAGTGTCTGACACATCAACGAAAAGTATTAAAAAATAAAACAAGAAAATTTTAGAGTACATTGTAATTATTATTAAGTGTTTAATTACCTGTAATCCAATTCCAATTACCTGTATGACAAATAAATGAATTATCTAATCAAGTGCATCTTGTACAGCCCTGATTAATTTATAAGCATACAAAAATAATAAATTTATGTAAAATAAGTACATAGCTAATACATGACGTTAAAATTTGCTACTTTAAACACAAAAAACTTTTATTTTATTAATTACTTTATTTAATTAATTAAATTTAATTAAATAAATATTAGAATTGCATCGTCGCCGTTACTCGGTCACATTTACTAGCGGTAACAACAGCATAAAATGTCTAGAATAATAATAATAATAAAATCGCTCGATCCGTTTATTCATTTGTATCGATCGAATTTACCTGAAACATAAACGAATTATATATAAAAATAAATAAACTTCTATAGTGTCTTGACATTTCCTTTCTTGTTCCACTGAAGGTTAACATATTTAATAGTTTTTAATTCGTTTTGTTTTTTTTTTTTTTTCATTTATAAATATATCTAATTTACATAATATTTTTATTAAACTATTTTCACAAACGTAACTTTATAAACAAGAATTATTTTTTTTTTTATTTATTTTTTATTTGCCATAGTAAACTTTAAAGCAAAAAAAGAAAAAAAAAAAATTTCGATTCGATTTTTGTGATTAAAAATTTTATCCCATTTAAAGATTAATTTTTTTTTTTTTTTTTTAATTATTTATTTGTTGATTTATTATTTATTTGTGTTAATTGTATGGTAATTCAAATATTTATATATAAAGAGAAATATTTAAAATTGCAGTAGCAACGTTATATCTTTTCCATTCTTCTAATGCAAGCAACTTTGTTGTACAGAAAAAATTTCTATGGATTTTATACCTAATTAATTAATAAATTATTATTTTTTTTTTTTTTTATAGAAATGAAAAGTTATTTCTTCTTCTGCTTATAATTATAAATAAAAAAAAAAAATAATAATAATAATAATAATATTTGCTCAAGGACAGTATTGTATGGTAATTTTGCTATTAGCATGGTCAAGGACAATTTTATTTTTGGATATGAATATTAAATATGCAATAAATAAGTTTAAGTGTGATAATAGAATGAATTTGTGTATATTGTGAATGGTTAACAGTAGAAAAATTCTATTATTTGTATTAAGGAATCGAGCAATAATCACCAATATGGATTAATCTAATTAATTTTATATTAAAATATTTGATAAGCAGATTTGCTTTAAAGATTTCTAAATAATTCAGCGTACAGCTGAAACACACAATCCGGAAATATATTAAAAAAGAAAGTGAAATAAAAATCATATCAATACTGTAGAGAAATTTTTAAAAGAAAAATCTCTAAAGACTTCTTTAAAAAACTAATTTTTCGACGAAAATAACGATGCACGATTGACATTTGATTCATTTTCTGAGTATTTTTGCTATAAAAAATTTATTTTATTATAATTATTAACATATTTATGTATAGCAATAGCATTAGCGAGTTTTTATAAATTTATTTAT
Source organism: Ptychoptera albimana (assembly GCA_961205885.1). Lineage (NCBI taxonomy): Eukaryota > Metazoa > Arthropoda > Insecta > Diptera > Ptychopteridae > Ptychoptera > Ptychoptera albimana. Next base: position 1,833,063 of record OY540805.1, on the reverse strand, counting down.
GCAGTTTATGTGTTTGGGACGCTTGCAAAATGTGTTTTTTTTTTTTTTTATTTCTTAATTAACACTGATACACGTGAAAATGTCAGTCGCTGTTTTAGTTATTCAATGATAAGCCAATATGATTCTTTAAAAACATTTTTATTCCAGACTACCTAAGATACATTTCTAGCTTAGGTAAAATTGTAGAATATTGTTAAAGTCATAAACATGTTTGATTATTAAGAAAGAATCGCAATTATTACCAAAGTCGATAATAAATTTTTGTTCAAATAGAAATTGAAAGAATTCCTTCGTCTACTCGTACGTATTAATTCTATGTCTATGGTTGACTGTATAATTCTGATGGACTCTGAGTATGACCACATATTGAGTTTTATTTTTATTTCTTTTTTTGTTAACAATAAAATTTCATTGGCTTTACCTTTTGATCTATAGTAATCAAAGCGTTTTTTTTATTTCATTTATTTTTGTATAACCTGTGTATATGTGTTGTGCAGTGTTTATTATGTAATTCCTCTTCTATTCTAATTTCATTATGTTACAGCCTTTGAAAAAAAAAAAATAATTCTTACCTCTTAAAGAATATAGAAAAATATACAAGAAAATTTTTTCTTCTTTTTATATATCGTCTGCTCCTCTTTATATTCTTATTTATCATCCATCTCCTCACTTATATCATTCATTATTTTCTTTTTATTATTATTTTATATTTTGTACGTTTTAACCTCAATAAAAAAGAGAAAAAAAAATAAATAAATAAATAAAAAATAACGAAGCTAAGGCACACTTTAAAGAAATAAATTCACTTTCTTTACTTCGCTTTCTCTCCTCAAAATGCAGTTGAATGAATTTTATAATAATAAAACTATAAAAACTAAAATAAAAAGTGAAATAAAAATTATAATAGATGATGAAGAAGAAGAAGAAGAAGAAGACGTAAAAGAAAAAGAAAAAACCTTGCATTAAGATGATGATAGAAAGTACTTTCTACTCTATACATAAAAAAAAAAAAAAAAGATTAAAAAAGACGAATATGTAGAACGAAAACGAGAGTGAGACTGACTTTGTTTTTTTTTTTTTAAATTTAATTTATTATTAGAATAAAATACGAAATAGAGAAAAAAAAAAAAAAAAGAAAAGAAATTATAACTCGTCTCGTTAGAAAATTTGTTTATTGTCTATCCGATAAATAATTTCAGCATTAAAATTTCACACAAACAAAAAAATTGCGGTCAAAGTAAAAGTGGAAAGTTTTTTTGAAATAAAATTTTCACTATCATTTATCAATATTTAATTATTTTTTTACTATTATTTGCTGATTTTGAATGTTAAGTGAGTTTTAGGCGGAAGTAGGTGTTTACTAGAGCGGTTATAGTTATAAAAGTTTAATGCAAATTTTTAATTTCTAATATTGTTTTTCCATCTCTGCTCCAATGCACAATGATTATAGTTTGTTGTGATCCCATCTGAACAGATAGCCAAAAACACACTTAATTCTACCTTAATTAATTTAAGTAATCATTTTAAAACGTAAGAAACTTTAAGGAGATTTATTCTTTTATATTTTAAATAATCCAAAACGTTGTTTATTAATATTTTAACTCTGAATACAGGAACGTGGTTTTGTAAGAAAACGCTTCAAACATTCGTGTATAACAAATAGATATGATTGGGATCTTGTAATACTCTAAACAGGACTAAATATAACGTGGTTACAAAGAAAACTGTTTTATCGTGTCATTAATTAAGGACGAACAATATTCATTCGCTACTTATTTCATATGGATTGAAATGCAACAAAATCTATTCATAAAATTGGCAGACAACACAAAATTCTCCACATTTTATTACAAAAATCGACAAAGCCAAAAACAATATTAGAAAAAAATTAAAAATTAAATTCATCAGATTATAAATGATAAATTAAATATAAAAACCTGATGGCTCTATCAAAGATAATTTCTCAATCATTAAATATATAAATGAAATAAAAAAAAAATTTCTTATTTTTTTCCCTATTGCACATGATGATGATTAAATTAACCCACAGCTACTATAATTCACAATTATAGATCTTGCAGTTATTGTTTTATTTAATAAATAAATAATTCGTTTAAAATACTTAACAGCAACGGAAGTAAACAACATTAACATCATCCTACATATAATTAAATAAATTAAGATGATAATAATTGTCTGACATGTTTATAACACAGCATATATGTTAATGTTCATCGCACCTACTTTGCTTACTTGCTTGTTTTTATTCTCTCTCTCATATTTCTTAAAAAAAAAAAAAAAAAATTCATTAAATTATCGAAAATTTACATAAATAAATAAAAAATAAAATTTCAATAAATCTCTCAAGGATAAAGCACAATTGCAGCATTTAAAAAAGCTTTTTTTTTTTTTTTTTTTGCTTTACTACACTCATTACATTCATAGAAAATTTTTTAAATAGTAAAGAAAAAGAATTTTGCAAAAAAAAACAGACAAAAAAAAAAATAACAAAATAAGTAACATTTACTTACCACTCAATTAATCATTACAACCAGCTAATGATTAATGTTTTATAATTTCTCATTTAAACAATTTAATTGTGGGTTAACATGCTAACTATTTGTCAAATTAAAAGCAATCACCGCAGTGTTTATTTATTTATTTACATTGATTGTCTGACATTTGATTGATTTGTTTTCTGTTTATTTAGCATGCATACACATGTAACCCTTATAAATAAAAAAAAACAGCACATGTACGGCACACGACATATTTTATTCAATAAAATTTAAAAGAAATTGCACGTTTCTCATAATGCTTTCTTTAATACGACAACAGATTGCGTTTTCATTTCTTTTTCTTTATCTTTCGATTGATTTCCTTTGAAAAAAAAATGAAAGCAAATCGCGGATAAATGATCTGCAGATGTTGATCACTGTTTTTGCTTTAAAATTGCTCCAATTCGTCTTGGTACCATCCCCAAATCAAGTATTTTATTACTTTTCTTTTTTCTTGTTATAAAAGGTGTTTTTTTTTTTATTAACACAGGCTAACCAGATGTCACAGATCCTCATTATTACTTTCTGCTAAATTCCTTACAATTTTTTTTTTTTTTTAATCAATGATTTTTCATTTCTTTTATTTCTAATCATTTTAAGTCATTTAAACCTATCTTTGTGCCATGTTTTACGTATAATTGAATAAAGCAAATATTTAATACATAAAAAAAGGGGCAAACAAGAAAAAAAAAAATTAAGGAGTTTCATGTTACATAACACGCGTCTTCGTTTAACAACTTTCATTTACAAAAAAGGATTTTTTCTTTCTTAAATTCTTTCCGTTTTTATTACCTTTTCATGTATTGTCATTTTACTTTCAAATTTAATGACAGTAGAAAGGGTTAACAAAAAAAATTTAAAAATTATTCCTTATTTCTTGCAATAAAATAACAAGGGGTAACAAGAAATTATAGTTTTATAACGCATTTCGATGGTAGTAATATTATATTTATATTTATTTTTAAAGGGTTTTATTTTATTTTTTATTACTCATGTTCGCTTGTTTGTTTGTTTGTTTAGTTATTTGTTATAAAAAAAAAAAAAAGCATATTTTGCCGACAAATTACTTAAATTACTTATTGTGCAATCAACGAATTTATTATTACTTGTTTAACTCTTTCGTTTCTTGTTTTTTTTTGTAGATTAAGATTTTTTAGATTTTAAAAAGAAAGTAAAAAAAAAAAAGGGTTTTATGCGTTTGGATTGTTTACTTTTCCTTCATATTATTAAATTTTTTATTTTAAGGGAGAGTTAAAGGATTATTTAGCTTCATGAATAATAAAAGAATGTGATACAAAAAAAAAATAAAAAAAATACTAACTAACAAGCAAATGACATTATTTCTTGTATCCGATTTATTATTTTATGAACATGTGAATTCTTTTGAAATGGACTTTCGCGTGACTTCACATAAATATATATATATTTTTTTTTTATTGTTTTTACTTTCTTTTATATTTATTGGTCTTTTTTTAAGTCCTAAAACATTTCTATTACATTGCTATGCTCTAGCCGCCCTTATAAATTATAATCAACGAAGAACAATTTTGATTTTCTTTTAGTTATGCAGAAAATAATCAATAAACATTTTGTTTAAATATAAAACATCAAAATCAGATTAAAACTGTAGTGTTTTCAGTAATAACTAAATTAAATGAATGATACTAAACGACGTAATTACAATAGTAACGCACAAAAGTTCAGCACAGTTCAGTTCAGCTTTTTTTTTTTTTTTTGTTTCAGTGTATAAATATTTTGGAAGCTTAACAAAAAATCAACAACCAATCATAATATTAAAAATGATGCGACAAACTATTATTTTTTCAACATATAGCTATATGTGTTCACCCACGCTAACGCTATAATGAATTAATATAAAAATAATAAAAAATACCGAGGGAATTTCATTAAAAGTCACTGAACGAATCGTTTCTTTATTTATTTTATTTAATATTTCTGGATGCTGTTTTTCTGTTTATCGTTTTTTAATTCTCACTCTTCACTATTTTCTCTTTTTATTTATTAAAAAACAAAAAATGTTTTAATTAATTAAAAATATCAACAAGAATAAATTTGTTTTGTTTATTTTTTTTAAATAGATGACAAATGAAATAACAATTTAGACATGTTGCCAAATATATTCTACTAATATCGTTACCATAAATAGGATGATGATGATGATGATGGGACAAAGGGATATTTTTTTTTATTTTGATTTTGCCAAAAAATATATTAACTCAACTCAGAAAAGGATAAAAATTAATAGGATTTATATCGATAAAATACTATTTTTGTCCCTAAATCAAAAGCAGAAATAACAGCAGAAGATACAAAAAAAAAAGAAAATAAAAACTCTTTAAACATGTATATAGTATTTGTATTTTATATAAATAATAATAAAAAAAAAATACAAATTTATAGTATTTGGTGTACAAATCAAGACTTAACCAAAAAAAAAAAATACAGAGGAAAATGAAATAAAAGAAAAGAACTTGCTTGGTATGCATTCCAAGAGACGCCGATCACAAACAAGCCGAAACGTTTTAGATTAACAAAAAACAAAACGAATGAAATAAATACAAAAAACTCTGTGACTATCTATGGTTTTAGGCCCCGTTTTACATTCTCATATATTTTTGGCTTTTTTTTTTTTGTAATACAATCGAATTTTGATCAAATCAAACATCGATAGAATTCCGGATTTTTTTTTTTTTTTTTTATTCATTTTATTCGTTTTCATCTCCTCACATCCAACTATTAATTCTAATTTTCTTTTTTTTTTTTTTTGGTTTAGAATGTTTAAACGTTTAGAATGTAACTAAAAAAAAAAAGAAGAAAATATAAATAAACGTATAGGTGGTAGCCACCAATAATTATAAAATCATTAGAAAATAGCAAAAAAAAAAAAAAAACAGATAATCTTAGGATGGCATCACAAAAAAGACTTTTATTTGTGTCCATTTAAGCATTTAAAAAAAAAAAAAATGTGAAAAACTTTGCCCTAGACTTTTACATATAATTTAGCAATTATAGCGAAATAATTTTTTGTACAAGAAGCGAACCTATGTAATTTGAAAAAAAAAAAAAAAAAAAAGAGACAAGCGGTATACGGATTTTAATCAAAAATCTATCATTTGTTCAATATTTAATATTTGTGCAGCCTGTTAATAGGTATGATGGTCAGCGATAAACAATTAGGGGCGCAATTTAAAAAAAATAAAATAAATAAATTCTATATAATCAAAGATACCACCACCTGCATGCTATAATGTTCTCTTCCGCTCTTTAAAATATTTTTTTGCGGTTTTGGATAAATTTTTTACACATGAAATCACTGTGTTGCATTTTTTTTTTCGTTATTATTGTTTTTAGGAAAGAATTTTTTTTTTTTCCATTATAAAATTGCACGCAAATATTAAATGGGTGGAACAATATAATTGATTGGTGGAATGTTATTTAAATATTTATATTCATATTTATTGAATCGTTTCTTGGTAAATCATGGTTATAATGTATTTAGATAATAGAAAATGAATTTGATTTAATAGATTCTATATAAACAATCATTTTTATTTTTATTAATTCAAATAAATGAAGCCAAAAAAAAAAAAAAAAACAAAAGCAGGCAAACACTAATAAATAAATAAAATAAGAAAAAAAAAAAAAAATTAAACTAATGAAGAAATAAAAATTTCGGTCTCTTAGAAATAAACAAAAAAAAATTCCTACAGGTATATAGAAATTATTTTAGAATTTTTTTTTTTTTTTTTTTTTGCCCTTTTAGAAGAAATAAATAAATTTATATTAAAAGATGTAAAAAAAAAAAAATCTACACGAAACAATAGAACGCAGAAAAGAAAAGTAAAAAATTCTTTCTAATAAATACCAAAGAATTAAGATTATTGTTTTTGTTTATTACTTTTGCTTCTTTATTTATTATTATTATTATTATTATTGCTGTTTATAATAATACTTTTTTTGGACATTTTTTTTTTCTTTTTTTTTTTATATAACTTTACCATTTATGGTAATAAACGGTTACCTGAAAACGTTATTTTATTGATAAAATTTGAACAAAAAAAACGTTTATTACTACCTGAAATGTTACAAGTTCTGCAATCATAGGTATGACAATAATTTTAATAAATTAGTTTTCTTTATGGTTTGATATTATTTAGTTAACACGTGATGATTTTATTCAGCAGGACACACAGTTTAAGAAATTCCTAGTCGTGATTTGTATTGAACCAAAAACCAAACATTTGACGTTTTAGTTTCCTCTAAAAAATCATCTTCGAGAAGATTATTAATTTTAGAAAACAGTTTCTTAAAATGTTCATGCTGAAATGTCTTTAGTTCTATTACTAATCCTTGGAATAATAACACAAAAACCATCCATTAGTCACCAATTGCATTTTGTTTACGATTTTCTGTTAGAGAAGCGAATTTTCGTAGTACTTGTTCTCAAATTATTAACATAATTGAAGAACAAAAAAAAAAAAAAAGAATCTAATACATCCCAAGAAACATTAAAAAAACTCCAGATCACCCCATATAAGTCATTTTATGTTAAGAAAAGTAAAAAAGAAAAAAAAAAAAAAAAAACGATATCTCTTACGTTCAATTTCCTTTTTTATTATTTATTCCATTTTCGCATATTTTGGCGGTGCACATTTAATGTAAAACATAAAATTTATGTTTTTTTCTTTTTGGAAAAATTCAAAATAAGAAAAAAAAAAAAAAAAAAAAAACACGCGCGACCGATTTCTATTGAGCACGAGCCAAACACACGACATATAAAATGTTTTTTTTTGTCAAAGAGTTTTTTTTTGTTTTATTTATTCGTTCGCTTATTTATTTTTTGCCTTCTTTAACCTAAAGTCACATTAAAAATACACAAAATTAATAAATAAATAAATAAAAAAAAATGTTACAATGCATCGGATATGGATGTATGGAGAAATATATAAAATATTTTGACATGCCCATCACAACGAGACAACAAAGTAAAAAATGAGGATTTTTTTGTGATCAAATAATAATAAGATATTTAGCCACTCATTGGGTTATATACAAAAATAAATGTGAATATTTTAAATATTAAGTATGTCTCTTGAACGAAACAAGAAACATGAAAAAACATTTTTCAAGAGTTCATATTGATGAGGCGCCTCAAGTGTCATCTTACATCCACCTGCTAACTACTTTTATTTATATATTTTATATTCACATTAAGTTTATTTGTAAAAAAAACTAACAATTATTATTACTACCAATTGTATTATACTATTGACTTAAAAGATTTTGCACTTAATGTAAGTAGAAGAGAAAAAAAAAGGCAATAAGCCGCAAATCGTTTTACCTTTTAATCCTTTTTAGACAATTTTTCTTTTTTCTTTTTTTTGTTGTTTTACTAAGAAAAAGACAAATTTAAACATTGACAAAAAAAAAAAATCGAAAAATATTGATCAAAAGAATATAAAATGTATTGGATGAGTTTATATAATGTTGTCGCAAAATATCATACGATAAAATCATTGTAAACAATCAATTTTTGGTATTCGTTTTATCCTTATAGAGGTCAACAAAAAAGCAGAAGAGGTAAAGAAGAACGACTGACAAATGTAACGACAGACTAATCAATAATATAATTCGATTTTTTGGACCAGTTTCCATCTAAATTTCCTAAATAAGAGAAAACAACTATATCGATATGGACATAACATTCAAATGCGGTGCATATGAAACTGTCCGTATTGGTCCTATTACTATTTTCTACTGTATGAAATTTAACTGGCCGATGACTAATCAAATTGTTTTTCTTATTTAATTTTATCAAAATTTTATATAAAAGACACATAGACACGGTACGGTTATAACCTTGTTATTAATAAAACAATAAGAAAACACCCCGCATTCACTTAATTACACTTTCATTACCAATAAAACATGAGTATTGATTATTCAACCATAAAATTGTTTTTTTTTTTCACACTTATTTAATAAAAACAAATTAATTTATAATAATAATAATTATTATTATTATTATAACAAATAATAATAATAAAAAAAAAATCAGAAGATTTGTTTCTATTAAACGTTTTACAACAAATTAAAATTAACACTTGTCTTGCTTATCGCGTTACAATTTTTGCCACCCAATCATTTAAACAAGAACAAAACAAAAAAAATACTTGATCATTTAATTAATTCATATAAAATCAATAGAGTACTCTCACACGATTAATATTATATAAAATCTGATTATAATTAATTTATTTAATTAACATAATTGTGTTGTTTTTTGTGCATAGAGGCGTGTTAATTATAAATAAACATAAAAAGCCACGAAGTAATTAAGAACAACGTGAACATGATAAAATAATTTTATTTATTTATTTATTTTTTTTTTTTTATTGCTGCAAGCTTTTAATCAGGGGAAAAGCTTGTGTTTTCTAGACAATTAACCATTTCGTTAGGTGTTCCTTAAAGTGTAGGAAATAAACCTAAAAACTTTCAGCTTAATGTTTATTCATTCATAATTAATTAATTAATTAATGGAACGACCTATTCCATCACTTTAGACATCATCAAAATTCAACAAATTAATATTTTTTTTTTTTTGTAAATCGCTGCTGCATCATAATTAACCACAAAGCCAAAAAAAAAACTGCAAATCAATAGTGAAAAAAATAAAAATAAAATTAAATTACCTTGACCTTTTTACACAATAAACATTCTCATTTTTACACATTTTTTTTTACCAAAAACTTTTTTCAAAAATAAAAATGCAACAACATTCAACAAACAAAAACATAAATCCATAAATTTTCAACTAAAAAACATTTAAAAGTAAATTAATTAAATAAATTCAACACATTTAATTGCATTTTCGATATTTTTTTTTTCCTTCTTTCTTTCTTTTTATTGTTATTATTTTTTAAACACTTTTTTCTGTTCACATTTTTTTTATTTCTTTTCTTTATTTACCTTTATGCAATACCGTTTTGTAAATTACAACAATTATTTATTAACAATTATTTATTTATTTATTTACTTTGCGTTTATTTTAAGCTTACAAAAAAATCGTATTTGTGTTTAAACAGAAATTAAATAAATATTGGATATATGTCTTAAATGATTTGTTATTATTTTTAAATAAATAAATGAAAGGAAACGATGCGTGACATGTTGATAAATTTAATTTTTAATTAATATCTACATTATTATTATTATTATTAATAATTTATTTAATTAATGATTTATTTTTTTAAATCGATTTTTAATTAATTTTTGTAATCAAATAAAATTAAACACGAATTTTAATTTAATTTAATATGCTTAGCAATTGGTTTGCGGTATTAAATTGATTTATATGCATTACCCTGTTAATCTCTGTAATTTAATGTTTGTCTGTTTTGTTTTTAATTACTAGCATAAACGTTTTTATTACGTGTTTACCTGTTAATCAGGGAATAAATGATTAAATTCTTTAAAACAATTAGAAAAGTATCATTTTGAAAAGGGAAAATACAACACGATAGAGTTAAACAAATCAATATAAGCTAAAAATTCCTACAAAATTAATAGTTTTAGTAGTTTAGCAACAACAAGTAGTTTGAGTTGTTAATGCAATAAACACCTGATTACAGTTCGTTGAATTAAAGAAACAAATCAAAGTATTAATTAATTCATTAAGTAATCGTAATTGTGGTGACGAATTTCACCCAAGTACTTTCAACCCTAATAGAAGTTTAGTTTGATGCACTGAAATACTTTTCAATTAATCAAAATCCGGTATAATAATACGAATACAATGCAAATACACCTGTTAAAAAAAGTGAACAATGTTTTACTGAGCGAAAGAATTAATAAGAAGTCTCTGCTGTATTTAAACATATTTATTACAATAAAAACATTTTTTGCTTTATTTATTTATGAACTTTTAATGTTTTCATTACAAACGAATAAAGTGCACACAAAAAAGTAAAAAAAAAAAAAAAAAACATGTAATAATAATAATTGTTTAGATCGTGATTTTTTATTAACTATTATTATTATTATTATTATTATTTAGCTATTTTTATAAAGAATTATAAATTTATATATTTTTAATAAAGATTAAAAAAAAAAAAAATGTATTTTAATTGAATAAAAACTTAGACAAAATTCTTTAATATCTTGTTGCTTGCATTAAAAAACAACCGCGATATCCTTGATATAATGAAATTATTATTATTATTATTATTATACATTTAACAACTTTTTATCTTGTTTATAAAAATTGTTAATAGTTTTCTGGGTGCATGATACTTACATATAAATAAAAATAAATAATTAAATAAAACCGAAATATGAATGCAAAAATGACGCGTAAATTATAAAAGAAAAGAAAAAAAAAATTATTTTTTGACATGTTGTCGGAAGTTAAATTAAAAGTTTTTCAAGCCAAAAAATTACCCACACTAAAAATGCATGGAAAAAAATTTTTTTTATTAATAATACAATAACGAAGCTAAAATTGTAGGAAAAATAATAAAAAAACTAACGATATGCATACACAATATGCATATCGTTAAATGTTATAGAAACAAAAAACTTGATTAGATTTGGTTTCGTTTTTTTTTTCGTTGTTTCGTTGTCTTGTCTTAAAAGACAACAAAATAAATAAAATTAAATTAATTTTTTTTTTGACATTTTTATATCAATATTATTTGAATTGAGTAAACGTGAAGTGATAAATAAATAAAATATGATAATTAGCATAATGATTCAATTTATTTCAATCCAGTTTTTTTTGTGTTGCTTTATTAAAATTATGATTTGATTTCATTTGAATTTATGGCGCTTGGATATTTAATCTTTGACATATGCATTAAAGTAATTAATTAAAAAACATTAATTACCACCAGTATATTTAATTTATAATTATTTCTTTAATGGGTGTGGTTAGTCAATGATTATTAATTCTTTTTGTTTTATATGAAAATATTTGTTTTGCTCTTTTTAAATTAGAACTTGGTTCTCTTCCAGTATACATATTTTATATGCGGATTTCTACAATAGTGAATTAATTAATTAATGTAAAACAAACTAGAATCAAATACCTTAAACCATTCACTAAACTTTCCTATTAAAATCCGTTTAAAATAAATAAGAATCCGTGGTTTCTAGACCTGTAAACATTTTAATTCCCCAACAAAATACAATTTTTAATTTCTTTTTGATAATATTTACAATTGTTTAAAGCCAGATAAAAAAAATATAGTTATGCAAAGTACATTAAAAAGTAAGGTGTGAATTTTTTTTTTTTTTTTAATTTCTATCTGTGATGTGAACAAAATTTTATAGATATCTAATATTTTTTATCAAATATTATTTAATTTACATGAATAGATAAATCAAAAAATAATAATTCATAATTTTATGTTATTTATTTTTTTTTTATATTTATGTACGAAAAAAGAAAAAAAGAAAAGGTAAACGAAAAAGGTAGAACTAACAACATCAATACAAGATGAATGCAACAAATGCAATATTTAATAAATTGTACGTATGATGTGTGTGTTTTATGTTTTATTGTGTTGTACTGTTGTGCCCATAATAGATTGTTTCTTGAGAAGAATGCGGAAGATTGGTGGTTTTTTTTTTTTTTATTCATTATTTTTCTTCTTTACACTAGGATGTGTAAGTTTGGTTCTAACCATATTCTGCAAGAAATGTAGAAAAATACAAGAAATAATATTATTTATTTTTTTTTAAATGCTAAACACATTGTTTATGTATCAACAATTGTACAAATATTGTTATTTACTTAGTTTTGTTTACTTTTTTATAATTATTATTATTTTTATTAATTATTATTATTCTCTTAGTTATTATAATAATAATAATTGTAGTTAATTGTTCCTCTAGAATATGACAGGCGTTTTTTTTTTTTTTTAGTAATGAATTTTGTAATTAATTTTACATTAATAAATTATAATCATTAAATAATTGTTTTGTTTAGTGTAATGGGCTATCCAGCTAGGATACAATGGGATAGAACCATTAATACCCGAAACAAAACCCTTGAATAAACATTACTAGCTTAAAGATTTATTATTTATTAAAACCAGATTATTAAACTTAAGTAAAACAAAAAATCATTTAATAAGCAAAGAAAAAACAATTAACTTCTATTTAGTTTTAAATAAACTTTAATTACTATAAGCAATCAAAATTAATTATATACCGATGCACTGATTTGACTTGTTTAAGAAAAAGATGTCAAGCACCACTGTTAACATATCCTGTTAATTTTGACCTGCTATTATGCGTGACTACATCCAATTTAATAAAACATTTTTTTTTTTTTAACGTGAAATTATAGCTCTAATCGTTGCCCCAACATTATCTACACGACGCTACCATACATATCCTACGTCCAAGTGGTTTTTTTTTTCTTTTGGTTTTTGAGATTTTGAGTTTTTCTCCAGAAGCAACACTTTATTATCGAAGGGAGAAATAAACAATCAAAAAATTATAAAATGAAAGTAATAATTATTAGCGTTAACAATAAGAAAAAAAATCTCATTCGATTTTTTTTTTTTTGTACAATAAAATTCGATGACGCAACAAAGTTTTTAGGAATGAAAAAACACTCTTCCTTTCAAAAGGCATATTAAATTAAGGTTTTTTTTTCTTTTTTTTATAGGTAGCCCACTAAAACCGACACAACACCATAATAAATAAAAAATTACGAGTGTTATTTGAGAATCAGCCGAATAGAGGAGGGTAGAAAAAAAAAAAACAATCCAGGAAATCATAAAAAGTTTTCTATTCATGTTATTCGGGTGATACAATGTGGAGAGCGCACACACAATTAATAAATCTATACAGGGCTTAATTGAGGTTGTTTTAGTTTACTTTCACAGTACCGTTATGTCATTTCTTCCCTTATATTTTTTGGTGGCAGCTTCCTTTAACGAAAGAATAAAAAATTCTGTTTACATCGTAACCATACTGCGTTGATCTATTGTTATCCCAATTTTATGTTTCGTTTTAGCATCGTCGGTGGTGAAGATTTTATTATTTTTTTTTTTTTTTGTAATCACACATGACGCGGATATTTTTGTGTATTCAGTGAAAATAAAAGTGAATTTTTTTTTTTGAAGATTCATCATGCAATTTATGATTAATTTTTATAAATAAAAAAAAAAAAGAAAGAGAAAAATTATTTTCTCCAGATGTTCATTGGTTTTTTTTTTTTATTTTTTAATAATAAAAAATCAATAATTAATTAAAATAAAAAATTCCTTTGCTCTACATATGGTAAAATAAAAATCTTGTTATAATGACCTTACTGCTGTCATAATTTAATTATTAATCAATTATTTAATCAATGTTTAATTAATATTATTATTATTATTAAATAAGAAAAAAAAAATTTTTTTTTTTTAATTAATTTAATAAGCAAAAATTTTTAATTACTCTATTTGGCTAATATATTCGCAATGTAAATTTATTTATTTATTTTAATTTAATTTATAATCTTAATCATAATTATAATAATAATAATAATAATAATCAACTAAGGTTAATATGTATTAAGATTTACGCTTAGTGAAAAGAATAAAGAAAAAATAATAAAACGATGAAAATTTGTCATCCAAAACGCGTTCGCAAAAAAAATTAAAAACAAACACACAAAAAAGCAGAAAACAAGTAAAAGAAAAATACTCAATAAAAATACAAACAAATTGATACAACAAATGTGTTGATTTAATAAGAAATAAATAAACAGATCACAACATGACTTCTTGAATTAAAAATGTTTAAAAAAAAAAAAAAAAAAGCCAAAATTATATGTAAATATAGACGATTAATAAAACCGGGCACGTGTTACATTATTTATTTGTTTGAATTTTATTCAATTTAACGATTATCATAATAAAAAAAAATCCTTTTTTACTTTTATTAAAGTCTCGTCGTTTTTTTTTTTTTTTTTATTTGTTCTATTTAAGCTTTTATCTATTAATCAGCGATTAAGCTGTGTGTGATTTTTATAACTACGCTAAAAACATAATTAATTTCAATTTGTATTTCATTAACCAGTTTTGGTGTGTGTGTGTGCTTTTTTTTTTTCTTTTTTAATTCATTTAAATTTTAAACATTTGTTGAAATGAAATAAATAATTTTTATTAAGGATTTAATTGATTTTTTTTTGTAGATTTAGATTTAGTCATGAAAGACATCCCGCACATGATAAATTAGAATATTATGAGCACTATTGGACTTAACGCCTGTATTTTAGCTGGGAAGTATATAGCTTTTATATAGAAGATTATTTAGCAACAAATCTCTGGAGAAAGATTGTTTAACTACTGGGTTTCAGAACTAATAAAATCCTATATTCTCGGTGTTAGTAGTAAGATCCTGATTCTGAAATAAAGAAAGATAAATTATTCTGTACCACGAGCTACATTTGAAAATTTCCAATAAGACGGATGATTACATTTTGCTTTCATATTATCGTAGCCGAACGATTGATCACTGAACGGTTGAACATATGACGAATGGTCACAGCGGACTGTTGATCATGCTCCATATTGCATAGTACGATTTATATTAAGAAATTTATGAAATTTTGCGGATAAAAAAGGTGTAAACTACTTGTGTTAAATACGTAAATCTGATTAAAAATAATTTTTCAGGACTTAATCTGTAAAACTTCAAGAATCGGTTTGAAAATCCAAGTAGAGTCCTGAATCTTGAGTCCTGAAACGTATTTCCTAACTACCTTAACTATACTTATGATTATGCAATGTTAAAAATACATTTTTTTAAGCAGGAAATAAACCAATAATAAACCTCAAACATTGTGATTAAAAAAAAAAAATTCGTAAAAATTACAAAAATTCGTAAAAATTCGTAAAAAAAAAAAAAAAATTTCTTGATGAAATTTCACAAAAAAAAAAAATAATAATTTCATTAATAAATAAAATGTGAATAAATAAATAAATTTTTGTTCGTATCACCACAGAATAATACCCCCTTTAAATGTTTAAATTGTTCTTTTGAACTTTTATGTAATCGTAATTGTTGATTTGTTTTCGTTGGCTATATCCATGTTTAATATAAAACTAAGAAGAATATTACGCGTAATATTAAATTAAATCTTCATTTTTATTGCAAAAAATTTTTATTTTTCTTTTTCTTTTTTAAGCTAACAATTTAAGCCATTGACAATGATTGTAAGGTAAACGATGAAGAAGAAGAGGAAAGAAAAAAATAAAATTGAAATTATTCGGTCATCGGACTTACAACGAACTTGTCACTTATATGTGCATTTATTTGTTAATTTTTGTTGCAATGTACTATATATCCACATTTATTGTATGTAACAAACAATTTATAAATGTATTTCTTTATTAATATTATTATTATTATTATTATTATTTTACAAAAAAAAAAAAAAACCAACCAACCAACCAACTAAACGACACAAGAAATAAAGGCGTCAGGCAAGAGCAAAAATTAATTTTTTTTGTTATTTTCCTTCTTTTTTATTTTCTCAACGTAATTTAAATTTAAGCAAAAATTAAAAATTTATTTAAACGTGTTTAACGCTGGTTAAAAAATAAAATTTAATTATATTGGCCAATAATTAGCTTTTAGATGTGCTGAAAAAATTTTTTATTTTTTTTTGGACGCCCAAATAATATCACCGAATATCAATTTTTTTTTTTTTTTTCTATTTTATTATTATAGAGCAAAGCGGTCGCTTTCATATAAATTTATTACGGTTTAAGTAATAATTAATATTTTTTTCGATTCTAAACAAAAATAAACTAAGTCATTTTGTAACTAAATTAAGTGGTAATTTAATTTTATGATAACGACAACAACACCAACAAGTATTTAAAGCATAAATAATAATAATAAAAAAAAAAAAAAAAACCCAAAAAACTGGTCAAGAAAAATTCTTTTAATTGTTTTTATAAAGAAAGTTAATGTCGCCGTCCTTTTTCCCATAGTACACTTTCACGCCCACAATTAAATTGTACTTTGGTAATTTCGTAAAAATTGTTTTATGATTTTTATACTTTTTAGTATTTAATTTAGATTAAATTCCTGGAAACTAGGGCAATTTGTTGTCGTAAAGATTTGTTTTATTTTGCTTTTCTTTGTTTGTCCTTGGAAGTTTTTCAAAAATTAGACGAATTCGTCTAATTTTGGTTAATTACAAAAAAATGATGGAAATGACACTACAAGGCAAAAAAGAATCAAATCAATCTACAATGAGACTGCCAATGTGAATGATTTTCTTGAAATTTTAATAATTTTAATTGGTGTAATTCAATCACAGCTTTTTTAGATAAATTTCCAGCAAAATTAATTCATAAAGAACAAAAATCAAACATCACAGAACTGCAAATATTTTATCTGGATTGTTAAGCATAACCAGGTTAAATCAAGCATCACAAAACTGCAGATTTTTTATTTCAAATATTAAGCAAAATCAGACTGAATCCTAATTAATAAAAATTTTCTAAACAATTCATAAGGAACAGAAATTAAAAATCAAACTTCAAAGAACTGAATTGTTATACAAAATTTGCCTAAACAGTTCTTTTGCATGTTAATCCAATAAAAACCCTTAAATAATCTAAAGGCATCATTTCAAACATAGAATAAAAAATTATAAAACTATGACATAATACATTCGCGTCATAATTAATTTACAATAATAGAATCAGGGTTAAATAATGAATATAATTCTTTGCTATTAAAGAAATGCATTTCAAAAAAAAAAAAAAAAAAACCAACTGATTTTTCTTTCTTTTATTTATTTATTTTATTTATTACAAATAAGGACGTTGATGGCTATACATTATTGTTTATAAGCAAATAAAAACACAATTCCGGAATAAAAATAAAAATCAAAAGTGACTTATTAAAATCTATTAATGCATATATAATTAAAATTAATAATATATTTATGCCATTTAATATATTGAATGACTGACATTGAATTATAAAAAAAAAATAAAAAAGAAGTAAAAAGTAACAAGAACACATTTTATTGGTTATAACTTGTGTGGTGGCACATATTAATTTTTTTTTTCGTTGCTAATAATTAATAAGCATAAAGAACAAGTGTGTCTTGTCTAGTAAGAATTTTTTTTTTTTTTAATTCTTTCCATTTATAAATCAGATAAATAAAGAATTTTTATTTATCTTAATCAATAAACGATGTAGACATTTTTATCTCTTTTTTCTATTAATTTAATTTTGTTGCATCTGGTTGTAGTGCATCTGAATTATTAATTAAAGAGAATGGGATTGTCACTAATGTAGTAAACCTATGCAAATTTTGGATGGTAGTGGTTATTCTTTTGAATATTATTTTAATTGTTGTGAACCCGAGCCAAACAATTTTATTAATTATTTTACTTAATAAACATATCTTAAGACTAAGTTACAAAAACACCCCGGATAAGCGTGTTAATGAATTTATCTTGCTTTATAAATATTTTAAATTATTTTCGCCTGAATCCAGGTCACAATATAATTAGTTAAAGTTCTAATAAACAAAAAATTACTCATGCTTTAAGCTTAATCGTATAGAACAATCACCTAATTATCTACAATAAAAAAAAATCAATTCTGATTATGATTTCCATTTTTTTTTTTTATTAATTAATTATTAGTAGCTTATGATATTCATAACAATACTTTAAATAATCAAGCTTAAAAATAGACAGCTTTTCAACTTAAAAAAAAAAAAAAAATTTTTATTAATAATCAATCAAAACAATTAATAATTCTCTTTAATTATAAATAAAACTATATATTATTATAATTATAAACTATTAATAATAAATATAATATTTCTGTTATATTAATAGCAAATAATAATAAAGGTAAGGACTAATAATTCCCACACATTATTAACATATTCGTTGTGCCGAACTAAAAAAAAAAAGAAGAAATAAACATATCACGAATTTAATCATTTTATTATAATTTTTAATTTATTTATTACAATTATTATTATTATTATTAATGTTATTATAAAAACATAATAATTAAATTAAATAAATTATTTATTTATATATTTTCTATGATGTGTTGCTAATATTTACATTTTACCTGTATACAGTAGTTCACATGCATTTGATTAATGTGACATTTTTTTTTAAATACTTTTGATTTTCATTTGCATAACCATTTTTATTGTTAATATATTTATTATTTGTTTTAAATATTATTGTTATTATAATTAAATTAATGGATGAAATAAAAAACGGAAAAAATGTTTATTTATCAATTTGTTACAAAGTATGGAAACTTTTATGTATGAATAATAAAGTTTTAGCACGCGTTTTTTTAATTACCATTGATTTAATAATAATCTAATGATATGAAAAGAAAGAAAAATTTAATGTTTTAATAGTAAAGCTACGTAGTTAATTGATCTAATTTGATATATCTGTTGTATGTATAAATAAATAATACTATACTTGTTTACCTTAGTTATAAATAATCATTTAACTATTATCGATTATTGTTTTTTTTTCTTTCTAGTTATTCATTCAATTTCAACTAGTTTTCCATAATAATAATAAAAGAAAATATTCGATTGATTAGAGAATTTATTCAGAGAATAAAAAAAAAGAAAAACTTCTAAACACAAAATTGTGTTTAATGGTAATTAAAAAATGCTTTTAAAAATTATATAATCACCTGTAATAATGGATAAATAAAAAAGAAAATGTTTATAATGTTTTGCAACAATATTTTCGAGATGGTTACGGATTTGTTCTCCTCATTTTTTGCATTATTTCGATTGATAAAACAATAAAAATCCTTTTGAAAATTAAATTAATTTCTGTTACTGTTGTAATTAGTAATCAAATAAGAATAATAAACGATTTAAAACCACTTCTATTCGATTACATAATAAATAAATAAAAATTCTTAAAACTTAAACTCCACCTACGATTTTTTATATTTAAATAATAATCTTGTTCTTGGTTGATTTTGTTGCAAAAAAAAAAAAAAATAAATTGTTTATCATTTCCTGACTTTCATCAACTAATAATTTATTTATTTTATAACTACGTTAAACACTGGTAATTTGAAAAGTAATTAAAAAAATAAATAAATCGATTACAATAAAATCATCACCTAATAAATGATTAATTTAATAATGTAACGTGATGATAATCAATTGAACGTAATCTTTAACAAGGTATTATAATGTTAAAAATATAAAATAATTCTGAATCTGAATTTAATTATCACAAATTAATTAATTAATTAATTAATTAAAAATGAAAAATTATTCTTTGTATTTAATTGAATTTCAATGCTGCGTTTTAATTATTTTCCATCCAACGATATGTATTCATCAAAGAAGTTCATGAACATCGATTAGATTAAGTAACGAACAACGAACCACGAAAAGTAAGATAAAAAAAGTAAAAAATTGTTTGTTCCGGTATTAAAAAAAAAAAAAGAAGAAGAAAGAAACGATTGTAAGCAGCACCCACTCACATGTTATATAATAAATCGAGAAACAACAATCAAGAGAAGAAAAAGAAGAAGAAAAAACACTTTCCAACGGATATTAAAACATTTTTTTTTTTTTCTTTCTATTTGTTGTACTTCGATTACATATGTGAACCATTTTAGAAAAGTTTTATTTTATTCGTTGTGTTCAGTTTTTTTTCTTTTTTTTTTTTCCTTTACGGTTCATTCTAAAATACAACGAAATTAATAATAATAAAAAAAAAAAAATCGTTTTTGTTTTCTCTGTTTTATATTTTTTTTGTTGTTAAATTAAGATTAGATCTTAAGTAATAAAAGAACATCCTATTAACAATGCGCATGTTGACATTATTATTTTTTTTTTGTTGTTGATTCTTGTACACATGGTGTTTAGTTATTTTAATAAAAAAAAAAACATTGTATTGTCTACAGTTAAGTAAATTAAAGCTTTTATACAAAAGCTTATCAAGTTTGTTAATGATCTTCATCGTTATAAATTAATTATTTCCATGATATCTAACAACAGCAACACACAATACAATAAAATGTTTTTTTTTTTTATATTGCAAATAATTCACGTTTGTTTCAACTAATCGAGAACTTTCTTTTTAAAACACCGTTTAAAATTATTGAAAATTCACAGTAAAGGATCTGAAATTGTGTATTCACTGGCAATAACCTTGGAAATACACGTAATACTCATAAAAAAAAACAACAAATTTCACTGTAATACAGTTATTATGTAGTTAAAATCTCCTTAATTGCGTAAAAAAAAAAAAAAAAAAATCGTTTTTCCTTATTGCCCAAATAATACTAATGTGATGGCAAACAAATGTTAACAAAAGACACTCAAAAAATGTCCTAAACACGTCCTTAAACGTAAATAAATAACCGAAACAAACTAGAGTACCGTTGTTTATTTTTATTATATTTTGTTGTGGATCTGTTTGTGTAAAGCAACAACAAATGCTACAAAAGCCCAACCAGGAAGTTATACACACTAGAAATAGATCATTTAAGGATTTTACAGCAACAAAGAAGTAATAAAAAAAGAAAGAAAGAAAGAAGGAAAAAAAACGAAAGGAAGGACACGATGTTTAATGTGCTTAACAGCATTTCTACAATATGATGTCAAAGTAAACAAAGAAACTTAATAGCGGTTTAATTCTTCTTCAATTTTTGGTGATCCTACAAAAGATTACAGTTATGAATGAGAGATAAATAAAGGAAAACAACTGTAAATATTTTTGTTTTTTTTTTTTTCTAAGGATAATAACACAGAAATTGGGAATAACAATCTATGACCATGAAATTAATCACTTAACAAGAAAGTAAATTTTATTTTTCCGTGTGATGTAATACCAATACAATTCGTGTAAGACCCTTGTCAAATGTAATTTTGTTGCACTTTTTTATTTTACTTTCTTTTGCTTGTTTTTATTTTTTTTTTTTTTTTTTTTGCCACACACAATATAACAGCAAAAAAAGAATTTACAGTTCTAAAAAATAATTTCACCGACAATAACGAATACTTGGTAAAAGCA
This sequence comes from Ptychoptera albimana, assembly GCA_961205885.1. NCBI lineage: Eukaryota > Metazoa > Arthropoda > Insecta > Diptera > Ptychopteridae > Ptychoptera > Ptychoptera albimana. The sequence goes on along the minus strand of OY540805.1, from coordinate 1,811,423 downwards.
TCATCACTTCACCATAAACTAGCCAACTTCTTACATTTTTTAAAAATAAATCATTTCGCGAACTATTAATAAAAAAAAAAATACAGTGATCAGGTCTCAATCTCTCTCTCGTTATTCTATTAGCTTTAAATGCTCTGAATAGTAATGAATCGTTTCAACAAGTACAAATGATTACACATGCAATACACCTGCTAGCAACAAAACAATTTTATATTTACCTTTAAGAATTAATTAGTGTAATCATTTTTCATTATTATGCACTGGAAATCAGAAGCTATGCTGCTGTTTAGATCTTATAAAAGCACAAATTTTGTTATGACTATCGTGAAAAAATGTTTAAGGGCTTACGAATGAAAGTTTTTAAAATTTTAATCAAACCAAAGACCACTGAAGTCCATCGCAGGACACCATGGTTCAATTTAACAGTAGAAAAAAAAATCGCCAAAAATACCAAAATAAAAGACATCAATAAGAGACGAACCCGATGCAATATTTTCGCAAAAAACTTTCCTGTAACTCAATTTTGTTTTAACAAATCAAAAAATTTATATAAAAAAGCAAAAAAAAAAATATTTATTATATAAATCAAATCAAGGAGAACGCTGACACTTTTTTCCCTGACACTCAACTCTAATAAAGCGTCTAGCAAAAAAAGAAAAAAAAACCTCCACAGAGTCTAATGCATTTTTCAACAAACACTCCAATGAGGAAATTACATCTTGTGCTTTATATTATAAAGGAGAAGGACGAAAAAAAATGTTATTAAAATAATTAACAAAAAATGAGAAAGAGAAAAAAAACAATTTTTTTTTTTTTTGTAAGCACAGCATTAAAAAAAATTTATAAAACAAGGCCGTAAGCTCTAACACATAAAATTTTATACAATTTATTTAGTTAAAATTCAACCTTAAAAAAGTCATTAGAATATAATAATAATAATTTTTTTTTTTTAATTTTTATTTTTTATTTTCGTTTAATAAAACATTTAATAAGAAAAAAAAAAAATTCAAAATTTATGTTTCTTCTTCGTTAAATGACATTTTATTTATCGATTTTTTTTTTTTTTGGTCACTTGTTTCATATTTTTTAATCTTAAAGAAAAATTGTCAACCGTTCGAGGACGAAAAAAATAAAACTTTTTCTCTCTCTATCTCTGGCTCTATAATATATTTTTTTTTAATTAATTATATTTTTTTTTTGTGTGTGATGAATAAATAAATAATTAACAGCGAAAAAGAAAAAAAATAAATGATTGATATTTTTATTTTTTACAATATACGGAAAGTGTTTTTTTTTTTAGCCCACTTTCAGGGTTCATTTTGTAAGGTTATTTTGTTCGCGGTTGTTTTTTTTTTACTTGGTTTATACACTGGTGACATGCATTAGATCAAAGAAATATAATTGTTGTAATAAAACATTAGAGAAATTTTCACTCTTCAGCATCAAGCAAACGTAGCAACATCTGTAATAACGCAAAGTTAAATCAATTTAAATACCATCGTATTGTAATAATAAAATAGCATGATTGACAGGCAAACAATATTATTTCCAAGAATAACGATAATACAAATCATCACCATTTCATTTATTCTATTCGATTTAATTTGATTGCATGTTGCACTAGTTTTTAACTCGGTATCAATAATAAATAATAAGTCGTTGGTTGCATTAAAATTAAAAATTCTATTTTCATTGTAGACATAAGAGAAATACCAAAGAAGTCATAACATTGCTGTGCACAGTTTTTTTTTGTTGTTTATTTCTAGTTAAATAAAATAACAATTTTCTGCACACCTTACGTATCGATCGTTCACAAAACAAGAAACAATTTTTTTATGGTATAACGATACGTTTTTTTTTTTTTTTTTACAATAATAATAAGTCAAGGTCTTTGACAATCATATAAAAATCATTTAATATAAAATCAAATAATTAAATAATAATTAATAAAGAAAAAATGTCTCTGTCTCTTTTAAGTGATTGAAAATCAATTCAAACAAAACTTAATCGATGAAAATCAAAGAAAGAATTAGAAGAAATGTTTTCTGTATACATTGTATTACGTAATAAAGTAAAAACATATGTTTAATGAATTTTTATTAATGTTAACAAGGTAAAAGAATTTTTTTTTTTATTACAATGTATTTTATGAAATGTTTCATGTGCTTGCGTTTAATACGCTTAAGAGAGCGAGAGTTTTTTTATTTTTTTTTTTCAATTTTTTAATTCAGACAAAGATTTAGCGGATTTCTTTTGATTAGAAAATTGAAGATTGTGTATTAATGTATTTTGTTTTTATAACTAGTTAGAAAATTAATTTAATCAACACATACAAGCCGATTGCATAACATAAATGGACAGCAGTATCGCTGTGAAATCAGCGTAACATTAGAAAGTTTTAGAATTAATTTCATATTTTCTTCTATTCCATTATCAGTAAATACAAAGGTAAAATCGATTGATCAGAGATGGTTCAAAGATTTTTATTTATTTATTTTTTTTTTGTTTGGCCTTGCACCAAAGCAATCATTTTTCTGGCGCCCCAATAAATTTATAATTGACTTTGCATAGTACGTTTTCGATACACAGACTTTAAACGTGATTTTTATTTTTTTCAAATAAAAGTAAAACAATAAAATATTAGGTTATTTAGAGCTTAAAGCCCTAGGCAATTGTCTAGTACTATATAGCAGAACCACTCATGACTGTATCTTTATTTCTTATAGAATAATTGAATCGAGTTTATGAGTAATATTCGCATGTACATATTATGGTAAACAGTTTACAAAACAAAAAAAAAATCAAAGGAGCTTAATTAGCGTAAAAATGCTTATTAACGATTAAACATAAAAATGGGGTGGAAAATAATTCCTGAAAGCTTAATGTGACACAGATAGTAAAAAGGTTGATCACCCAGGACATGGAATATAAATTATAATGAAATGGTAAGAAGATTTCCGTGCGAATATCCTAAACTGGATAAGACACAATTTACCATTTTTTTGTACCGATAAAAAAATAAAATATGTACAGGGTACCTATTAAAAATTCTGGAATAAACATAACAATCATATAAATATGTGCCATTGATCTTTCTATTTCCAAATCCACTGCATGCAAATGATTAAATTTTAATTCCAATACAAAATTAATAGAAACCAGTAAAAAATTAATAAAATAACAGAAACACTTTTATCTTTAATAGAATAGTAATTTACACACATAAAGCAACCAACAAAGCTCCCTTACAAAATTATTATTTAGAACACGACACACAATGTGGAAAAATAATTTACTTTAATTTTTTATTTTTTTTTTCTATACAAGTAATTCTACGTTTTATAACTAAGAAAAGAAAAGAAAAAACAAGATCAAAGAATTTATAATTATTAATTCCTTATCGTAAACACAAAAAAAACAACAACCAGACTTGTATAATTATTTATTTATTTATATTATTCAAACAGAGATGCGTTTATACTTGAAAGCTCTAACTCTAGTTTAGTTTCGTTTCATTTCGTTTCGCTTTTATTATTATCTCATGTTCAATTTAATTCTAGTATTTAAGTTTTATCACAACTAAAACTATTAGCAGCAATGATCAAATAAATATAATGTCAACTACTGACCTTTTTCTATTATTATTATTATTATTATTATCATTATTAAATATGTTGTTATTCAAACATTTTATTACTTTGATTCATAATAAATAGTAGAAACAACAAAAGTTTAAAAGACGATTATTATTAATAAATAAATAATGCATAAATGCATCATTGTGAATTTATTTATTAAAAAAAAATTAAATAAAAACAAAACAAATTTGCATAATTATAACATGTATCGCGCTTGTCCACTTAATAGTTTAAATACAGGACGTTTTATGTTTAATAAATAATAATAAAAAAAAAAAAAGAGAAATTCTATTTACAACAACATTGTATGTTTATCAGATTTACTTGCATTTAATTATTTTCATATAACATTAGATAGATGAAGCAACGATCCAAAAATTGTATAAACGTTTTTGTCACTGGAATTTTTTTTTTTCATAAAAAAAAAAAAATGTTTAATAACTAAAAGACAGTTCGATTCGTCATTATGAATTAACTAAGTAACACAAAAATGCTTTAATTGAATTTTAAAGTAGTTTCTGCATTCATTTATGTTGAATTCAGTCGGCAACAGTATTTAATAATTTTAATTATTATCACAAGGAATTTGTAATTTATTGTTTTTAATAATTATTATGGATATATATCCGGTCCCATTTGAAACGCTACACAACTAAAAATTATTAAATTTTTTTTTTTTTAACGCCTGGTTACCATTCCAAAAAAAAAAAAAACAACAAAATAATTTTATTCGTTGATACGGAAGCATTAGAAATGAATTTCTAAAGATCATTCACCATCGCTTTCATTACAATAAAATAAAATAAAATTAAATTAAATTAAATTAAATTGCCTTCAGCTTCAACAAAAATGAATTTTTTTTCACCAAAATTTCAACAAAATTGAAAATAATTAATTGTGTTTTGTGGAGAAGAAATTAGACGAAAATAACACAATTGGTACGTTGTTATGCATTTCCTATAATAATGGAAATATATCTCGCTTTCATTCATAATTTTTATTTTAATTACATTTTCCAAGTGCTAATTACAGCAATAATAAATCGATTTATTTATTAATCACATAAATTACCTGAATAAATTTCACAAAACAAATAAAATGTCACGAAAAAAAAATTTTTTTTTTTTTTTTTCAATTAATTTATAAACTCTCATCATATATTAAATACAAAGAGAAAAAAACCACACACACAAGTTCCGATTTAATATGTGGTGGCTATTTCGTTAATAAAATGCAAAAAAAAAAAAAAATAAATAAAAATACAAACAAAACGCAAAGAAGAATGTCTATAAAAAAAAATCCATAAAATTAAAATAAATTACATGAAAGTATAGTAATATTTTATTACATAGGAAGTTAATAAATGAAGGAAAAAGAAATAGAAAATAAGCGAAAAATATGACAACGACAAAGAAATCATTTGGCTAAGCAAAAAAAATTAAACAAAATTGCACAATCATTTCACCTTATTTTAATTTTTGTTTCCTTTTTTTAATTCATTTTCATCGATTTTTGTCTGTTACTACACCGCACCTAGTGACTTTTTTTTTTTTTTTTTCGTTTTTAATTTCTCTCTGCCGTGGTTAAAAATTTATTTTTATTGTGCATTGTTGTTGCTGTTCCTGTTGTAAATTCATTCAAGTATTAGAAAGATATCCATCCCATAAAAGCTACACCACAAATTAATTGTATTTCAAATAAAATAAAATAAAATTATTTTAAATGTGTTAAAATGTTGGAAAGAAATATGAATTGATATTACGGTCAAATATTACAATTTCACAAGTTGAAAAATAAATAAATAAAAAAAAAAAAAAGTTCAACGTACGGCCAAAATCTTTTAATTTTTACTTTATTCGTTTTTTGTTAATTTTATTGTTATTATTATTATTATTATTATTGGTTTGCATGTATACGCGTTACGTACGTACATTATTCAGGTGTATAAAGAACAAAAAAAAAATATACAGAAGAGAGCAGAGAAAAATAAATAAAAAAAAAATGTTTCAAACTTTAGTTTTTCCTTTTAAAAAAAAAAGAAAAAAAGAAACATCGTCCATGGCTGTATATTGGGCTAGGTCCGTTTCTGGCATGTGTGTAAAATATACAAAAACACCCATACATAACGATATCAATATTTCTTCTTTTTTTTCATTTTTTGGATAAAGATAACGAAAAAAAAAAAAACAATTTATTACCCATGAGCTTTACGCTCTGTCACAAATACTCGCAACTGTGATAAACAATTTTTTGTTTAAAATAAATTTGCCTAAACTAAAATTGTGCTTTTGTGTTGTGTGCTTCTTGTTTTATAGAAATCAAAATGTTTTTTTTTCTTTTTTTTTTTGGTAGTTTTAAAGCTGTCGTTGAGTTTTTTCACCATTTCTGATTTTTGATAAATTTGTTTGTGTTTGTTGAGCTTTTTAGTGGGGAATTTTTTTTTTTTTTTTTGATATACATAAATGTTAATATTGTATTGTGTTAAAAATGTTTTTTTTTTTCTTTAATGTGTATGATCGGGTTTTCTCGTCTCATTAAATTAATAATTTTTTTATTTTTCCTACTCGGTTTCCTACATATTGACGGTTCAATGTTCCATGGATACGTGAGATTTACACTACATTTTGCAGAAAAACTTTTATATATCGTCGCTTTGTTGCTGGTGTTTTTTGTTTTTATTTTTTATTTTTATTTTTTATTTGCTGATACTACTTTGCTGGTTTATTATATTTTGCCTGCCTGCCTGCCAGTTTTTTTTTTTTTTTTATATGAATTAAAACGATACGAAACGTAACGAAAGTCATCATCATCAACATCTTCGTCATACCTTGTTGTGATTATTATAAATTCTCTTTTCTTTTTTTTTATTCCCTTTTGTTTCATGCATTATTAATAATATTTATTTATTTATTTATTATCATAATTATATTATTATTCTTAACTAAAAATCGTATGCATTTTACTATAAAGAAAAGAAAAAAAAAAAAATAAAATAAATTCATTTTCAAACGTCAAAATACACGTGTTCGTGACGGTACATTAGCGATTTTTTTTTTCTTCTCCGCCTTCTTCTTCTTCTTCTTCTTCTTCTTCTTCTTCTTTAAATAATACTTGAGGAGAGAGAAAACAATTTTTTTTTTTATCTTCAACACTTAATTTGTTTGTGTTGAAACCGATGGACTACCGGAAAAAAAAATTCACACGACGCAGCATTGCATTTAAAAATAATTTTCGGACCGAAATTTAATGCAAAAAAAAAAAAAAAAATCACCATTCGTGTGTGTAAACCATAAAAAAAAAAGAAAATTTTATTTAATACAAACAATATGAATAATGTATTCGCTATTAACTGGTATTAACTATTTTCATATTAAAAAATTATAAAAACAGGTAAAAAAAAAAGAAAATGCATGCATACATGTTTATTGCACGATTACCATGCAACCATGCTACATATTTAAAGGTAAAAAAGAATTATTTTTTTTTACCAACAATTACATCATAACAGCAAAGAGAGGAGAAAAAAAATTAAATTAAATTAAATTAAATAAACAAAACGCCAAGTTATATGATAATAATAAATAAACATTAGATAAATTGTCAAGAAAACAGAAGCAACAATATCAACAACAACAGCAGCAGCAGCAGCAGCAGCAACAACAACGAATTATTCTGAATTAAATCAAACATGCAACTTCCAACAACAAAGCAAAAGCAATTTTTTTTTTTTTAATTAATTATTATTTGTGCAAATTTATAGACACACGAAAAAAAAAAAAAATTTATTTGCATTTTATATTTCTTCAAAAAAAAAAAAAAAAAATTCTCTTCATTTCTCTTTTATGAACTAAATGTCTTTCACCTTTGAACTTATTGATTATTCTATTATTTATTTATTTATTTATTTTAAGCTAAAATAAGAAATAAATAAATAATAATCAATTCTTACATATTTATTGTTTATAATTTATGAAGAGATAAATAATAAATAATAATAAAAAAAAAAATAGACTTTTGTGAGTACATGTGAGATGATTCGATTTCAATTGATGAATATATATCCATAGATATTAGATAGATATTTGTTTGTTTGTTATCGTTTTTATTATATCTAGTTTACATTTTTTTTTTTGTATTAATATTGGACGACTAAATAAACGATAATCGTTATTGATCGTATATAGCGAAAGCAAATTAAATTTACTTTCTTTGTGATTGGAGAAAAATTATGCTGTCAAGTCTCAAGATTTTGATCAAGAGTTACCTTAGTCAGATTCTTTAAACTTTTTGGCAATACTTTGCTATGATATATGATACATTGGCTTGTTGTACCCGAAATTTAATTCATTCCTGTTTTGTATGCTGTGGCGTCTTTAAACTTCATGATAACACCCTCAATTCACTCGTTATTACTGTCGTGTATGCTGTGGCTTCTTTAAACTTCATGACAATACATAGCTTTACTTATTACCTTGTAACACCCTCAATTAACTCATAATTACAGTCATGTATGCTCTGGCAACCTCTTTTCCGTGTCTATTTATGATTTTTGTATGAAATTCAACTCCCAAATGACATGTCACTGACAAAATTACAACATTAGTGATTACACATTTTAAGTATCAAAATCACAAGTAATTTCCACAATAAAATAAAACAAAAATACTTTATAGAATACTAGCGATAACTTCACACTATTTATGTATTTATGTCAATCAATAAAATGGTTACATTAACGAAAACACACTGTACTCACTCAAATGCAAATAATTAAAAAGGAGTTAAGTTAAGTTTTTGATTAGATTAACATCTGTCTAAAAAATGTTAAAGGTGTTGATTAATTACCTACTTATGCAACAACATAACCATCACCGAAAAATAATTAAATTTATTTTTTACATCCACCTGTTATATTAATCTAAATAAAGAAAAAGGTAATAATAATTATAGCAAAATTACGATTTAAGCATTATAAATATTATTTGGTCATTCAACTTGTTTATAATAATAATAATAAATGGGTCACCCTATACATAAATATATAACTAACTAACTAAACTATCTATATAAAATATCAATAATATGCAGAATTATTGTTATTATTATTATTATTATTATTATTATTAAGTTCAATAATCGATTATATTGATTATTTTTTGTAAATAAAACAATAAATTTTTTTTTTTTTTAATTTATTTTATATTATTATTGCTTTTATTTTTGTCTTTATTTGAATTAATTATAATTTAAAAAAAAAAAATATATATATATAAATATAAAAACAAAAAGGGTAAACAAATAAATGCAGCCACGATGAATATATAATATAATTTATATTCAATTGCACGTACAATTTAATATTTATCAAATATATATATATATATATATATATATTTTTTTTTGTATTTATTTATTTATCAAATACAAATAATAGATAATAAAGAGAAAAGAAAACGAAAACAATAATAATAAAGAAACAACAATAAAATAATAATAATAATAATAAATAAAAAAGAAGCTAAGTGTATTTAGAAGGCGCCCACAAAATTACACCGCCTATAGGTAAAATTAATTAAATAAAATAAAATAAAATAAAAATGAAAATAAAACAACAACCCACTCAATATATATATACAATGTAATTAATCTAATTAAATTAATGTGTTTTTGGAGAAAATAATAATAAGATTTTTTTTTTATCGATTAATTAATTAAATTAAAATTCACTTTTATTTATTTTTTGTGGCATTGTCACAAATTATAATTAATTAAAATCAAAACGATTCATATTTACGTTAATTACTGCAACATTATTTAAATATTAACCACGTAATTAATATTTAAACGTAAAGTGGACGAGATAACAAAATTATGTAATGCAAAAAAAAACCCCCAGCATTAAAAATGAAAATTATCTGGACGGTCTGGCTTCGTTATCAACGTATTATATTCATTAAGAGTAAATTTATTAATATTAAAAAAAAAAATAAAATCTACCTGTGTATTGTAATCCATTGTAAAAATTTCACACAATTTCAATTAAAAAAAAAAAATAATAATAATTCGTTGACATGCAACACCTACCTGTCTTCCTACCTGTGTACCTATAATTGTTTTTTTTTTTTTTTATTCTGGAACTTCTACTCTTAAACATCCAGGTGATACGCAAATGATAAAAAAATTTTACTTTAATTTCATAACAAACAAAATAAATTTTATTAATTTATTAAAAACGCGTACCGTAACGTAGATTTTATCATTTAATTAATTATAAATTAATTCTTGTTAATTAAGATAAATAATTAAGTATAATTGTTAATAATTAAAAATAAATCTTTAATTAACTAATCATTTTTAGTGTAAATCAAGTGACTTAAGGCTTGTACACCTGTCACACAAAAAGGTAAAAAAAATGACGCATAAAACGTTAACACGCAATACAACCAAGCATTATTTCACAATAACAATAAATATTTCATTACATTACCATACCTTACCTTACCTTACCGAAAAAAAAATCATCTAGAACTTTTTAAGGATTTCATTCAACATTTAATGGTGGCGCCTAATTTAAAGGTAACACCAGAAATTAATTAACAGATTTTTCTTCTTCTTTTTTTTTGTGAGAGCAATGTTTTCTAAATTCTAGACATTTTCAGTTGGATAAAAAATAAAAAAAGACGCGCAAATTGCCATAGACAAACACAAGAATAATAATAATGAAACACGGTGCAAAAAAAAAAAAAAAAAAAAAAACATTAAGTTGAGTTTGTGCGTAAATTAATTAGAAACGTATAAAAAAAAACTAGACTTATGACAAGTTTAACGTATTCTAATTAGCATATGAATCGTTTTATTTTTTTTTTTGTGTATAAGATGCCAAAAGCATGCTAATTGAGATGAAATTAATATAGAAAAAAGTTTTTTTTTTAACGTTTAGTACGTGTTTACGTAATAGTTTAATTAATTCGATTTTATTTAATTTAATTTAATTTAATTTAATTTAATCGTCATCATTGGTCACACTCCCAATTTTTATAAGAACTACTCTTCTATTTTGCTAACATTCAAACACAAACACAGTGTGATCAAGAAAACAATCATATGTTCGTCGGTCGTTTATCTGTGTATATAAAACAAAAAAAAATGCATTTAATATACAAAAACACGTGTGATAAAAGAAAGGAAAAACAAAAAGCGCTTTTTTTTTATTTGTTTTCTTTTCTTTTGTTTGTGATTTAGTAGAGTAAAAAAAAAAATAATAAATAAATTAAAAAGCTATAATGTGACAAAACGCGGAGTGCACACAATGAACGAACAAAAATAATAAATAAATAAATAAATAAACATTATGCTGTTAAATGTCTATTTTACTTTTAATACACCTTTAAATATGATTATAGAATTATATTGAAGAGTTACCTTTGTTTTTATAATTATTTAATAATCAAAAGAATGTTTTTTTTTTTTCTTTTATGAAACAGCAGCAACAACAGCAGCTCGTGTATGTTGTGCGTTTTTTTTTTTTTTTTTTTTTTATGTGTGTAAACGCAATTCTCGTTACGTATTTATACAGAAATATGAATTGAAATGAACTTTCATAACGAACTTAAAAGTTAAAGTCAACGAATTTTTTTTTTATTTATTAGTGATAATCAGTTAATAGTAAAAGCTTAAAACAATAACGCACTATTAATAGTATTAAAGAAAAAAAAAAATAAAGAAAAATTTAATTAAATAAATGAGATAAATGTCGATTGGATTATTATGTCGCGCTTTTAATCCGTAGTAGAGTAGAAAACTTCTATACATTTATTTATTTATTTTTCATTTCTTTCTTACATATAAATATAAGCTTACTACTAACACCAGCTGGTTTCATTTAAAAGATACACCTAAGGAAAGTTGGTTCATTGAACTTCCCAGTGTTTGGATACGAGTCATATGGTCGTTTTTTTTTTTTTTTTTTCTACTTCTTCTTCTGCGTTTTTTATGTTTATTTTCGTTTTTTTTTTTTCTTTTGGTGTGCTTGTGTGAATTGTTTTTTTTTTTTTTTATTTAATACAAACATATTTTTATGTTTTATGTGTAATTTTTTAGGCACTAACACATTTATATTATTTATGTAATGATAATAATAATAATAATAAAAAAAAAAACACATAAACTGATTACTGATGTTAAGTAAACAAAAATTGTATGCATGCTAAAATAAATATATCACATATGGAATAAAATAATTAATCATTTATACAAATGATAATGAGTTTAAATAACCCATACCACCTTAGAACAATTAATATTATCAGTGTTGCTAAAAAAAAAAAAAAAAAAGAAAAATGATTAATAATCAACGAAACAACCATAGAAAAAATTAACAAAAATTAATAAACGAAGGCAAACCCAGGAGAATTATTAAATTATTTTTTTTTAAACAATAATAACCGACACAGTGGTGAGAATTAATTTACCTTATAAAAGCGCCGCATAATTATTTTCTTTGGAAGAAGAAAAAGAAATTGTTTTTTTTTTTTTTTTTTTAATATAAATTTTTTATTTTTTTTTTGCAATACTTAATATATTTACACAATAGTAATTAATTAATTAATTAATTAATTAATTAAATAAACTTATATTATTATTATACGGAGTAATAATTATTATATAAAAAAAAATTAATAAAGAAAAACACAAAAAAAAAAAAAAAAACATAGAAATTATAATACAAAATATAAATGAATAATTAATTAATAATTAATAATAATTAACAGGTAAATAAATAAATAAATAATTAATTAATAAAATAATTAATTAAAAAATTTACCCATTTTTATCTTTTTCGTTTATTTGTTTTAATAATAGTAAAGAATTATGATTTAATTAATTAACAAATAAAATTAAAAAAAAAAATAAAATAATAATAATAAATCAATAATGGCAACATTAAAACATAAAAACATAAAAAAAAAAAATTTTGTTTAACATACTGCAAAATACGGAAGGAAATCTGATTAAACAAAATAAAATTAAAAAAACAGAAAAACACAAACAAAACAGAGTAAATAAGCTGCGAATAATTAATTTAATCAACATGAACAGGTAAAACATGATTAAAGAAAAGAAAAAAAAAACTAAAACCGTTGACACGCACATCAACGGATAACCAAAAATTAATTAAATTCAATTAAAATTCAATTTTTTTTGGTTTATTTGACAAAATTTTTTGATTTTTTTTTACATTAATTAATAATTCAGGTGAGCATTTTGTCTAACAGATGATCGAATCAATTAATTTTGATTTTATTTTTACTTTACTTAACGTAACACTAGACCAAATACAAATAAATTATTAATTTCCCTTCCGCTTTATATTTGTTTCACGAACACCAATTTTTACCACAGTTTTTCCGCTCAACTGATTTACTCTGTTTTTTTTTTTTTTCTGATCGATTCTATCTAATCTTGGATTTTAAACAAATTTTTTATTAACTTCTTCTTCTTTTTTTTGTTTACCTTATCTATTTGGTTTAATCGATTTCATTTCATTTACTTCACAAATTAATTTCATTAGTAAAAATACAAAAAAAATTAAAAATTAGCATAAAGGAAGTAAAACGAACAGAAAAAAAATTAATTTATAAATAATAAATTTGTAAAAAGAAAAGAAATTTCTTTTTTTCTTTCTTTTTTATATATATATGTATGTATGTATGGGAAATAAATTATATTTAAATAATACTAAATTTGTTATATAAAAAAAAAAAAAAAAAACAAAACAAACAAACAAACAAAACATAAAACTTTCTTCGTCTTCTGCAGCTAGAGGTTTCCTCACGTCCCCGAACACTTAACCATCGTGTTCTGTACATGATTTTTGTTTATCCTTTTAATTAATTATGTAATTAATTAGTAGGAGCCAGTTGGATCTAAATGGCACTTAGCGGTGATTGGACGTCGATACATTCCGGTGGGATCTAATTTTTTATTTATTAATGATGACATGATTGATTTTTTTTTTCTTTTTGTGTTTACTCTCTCTCTCTCGTTACAATTATCGCGGATAATAAGAATCCTTGTCTCAGTTGCGTTATATAAATCAGTTTAATTATTTCACAAACATGTGAATTATGTTTAGTAGTATCCAGTTGGATCTAGGATATTCGGCATTTTGTTTTAAATATTAAAGCCTATCGTGAACAATGATTAAAATTAACTCAGTACATTCCTGTTGGATCCAGGATATTACCCATTTTGAATAGTTTTTTTTTCTTTTTTTTATTTTAAACTCAAAAAATTTATTTCGGGATAGTGAAATTTCGTTCACCTATTTCTATTTTTTTTTTTTTTTAATAATGACCAGTTGGATCAAGGATTGCCATTTTTCAATAATATTTTGTAGGAATAATAAATGTTTAATTATATGATAATCACAAATATTGGCAGTGATAAGTGTGTTTATAATAATAATATTATAATCAGTTGCTTAAAATAGTTGATGACAACAAATCAGTAGTGTCCAGTTGGGTCCAATGATCTTTCCATATTTTTTTTATTTTTTTTTATATATATAAATATTATTTTATTTACCAATTAAAATCTTTCTTTCTTTTTTTTTTATTATTTATATATTTATTTATTTATATTTCTTCTCGTCTTGTTGCGTTGGCAAACAACGTTCTTGTGACAATGACTTTAGCTAGTTCTTCCCTCTAGTAGAGTCCAGTTGGGTCCAATATTTGCTCCATTTTTATTTAACACTTATTTATTTTTACACTTTTAAAGAAAAGCAAAAATATTTTCAATTTCCTTTAAATTTACTTTCGTTGTTATTTTTTTTAATTAAAGCACACAATTCTTTTTTTTTTTATGCAAAAGAAAAAGTCACTGACACTTGATTTTTTTTTTTTTTTTCTTTTTTGTATTTTAAACAACAAATTGCAACTTTAAAAAGTTTTTCTTTTTTTTTGGTTAAGACTTAATTTTAAACAAATTAAACTGTGTTTAACGAAAAAAAAAAAAAGTAAAATAAATAAACAACAACAGAATGAAAATAAAAAAAAAATACAAACAGTAGCGCGAAACCAGTACTAATAAAATTCTTTAAAAAAAAAAATATCGCGATTTTTATTATTTTTTAAATAAAATTATTTAATTTTAAAACGACTTTAAAGCTTGCTGTTGCTCGGTTGAGCTACGTCAAAGTTATGAACTGATCTTCGTATTGTCGGAAGTTTAAATCCAACTGAATATAGCGCGACTGGTGGTGATTACGAATAGTAAAAATTCTTCACGTTACAATACAGGTAAAAAATAATAATAATAATTTTTTTTTTTTTTTTATTCTTTCTGTTTTTTTTCTTTTTTTTTTTTGTTTTTAAATACAAATAAAATATATATATCATTATCTCACTCATACCTGTACATGTTGTATTTATAAAAAAAAAAAAACACACAACACAACTGAAGAAAAACCGAATGACAGCACAGGTAACAGCCGCTAGCCCGATATCTAGTATAAAAAAAAAAACTAAAGAGAATAAACAATAATATAAGCGGGTGGATTCTCTTTTATAAAAAAACAAAAAACTGTCTAATCCTCCAATCCAGTTTAAGATCGACAGCAACAAGGTGAAGACCTATTTTCACCAATCTGCTTGAAGGACCTTCAAAAGGCAAAAACGGCTCAAAAAAAAAACATTTTCAGGATAAAGGTATTCGGTTGGTTTAATTTATTTTTTTTTTTTTAATATTAGAAGAAGATTTTTAAAATAAGAGAGAAGGATGAAACATTTTTACTCCGCCCTAGCACACATTAAACGTTTTTTTTTTTTTGTTCTTTACTTCTCTACCTTTCCTCACCTTTTCATTTTTTTTTTTGTTAAAAGACAACAAGAAAAAACTGTCTATCCGCTGCCAAATTACTTGTAAAAAAAAAAAACAAAAATTTATTTGTAGACACGAAATTATATAAAATTAACATTTTTTTATTTAATTTGTTTTTATCTCGTAAAATTCTGTCGATTACACACACTGGCCAGTAACATGTCATTTGCATATGTAAAAAAAAAATTTAATTTAATAATTTTATTTTAAATTGTTTTTCAGAAAACGTTAATTTATTAATAAAAAAAGAAAGAAAAATTTTAATTAAATGTTTAGACAGTCAAACAGATGAACTTCTTTCGTCCTCTGACGAAAATTGTTGCCTTTTTTGTTTTTTTATCTATTTGAAAAAAAAATTGTTTGAGAAGATTTGGTTTTTTTTTTTCTATTTAATTATTTAATAACTATTAACGGTAGTTAAAATTATTTATTTAAATGATAATATTACAGTAATATTTGGTTGTTTAATTTAATTAAAAAATACAAAAAAAAGATTTGCTTGTAAAATTGTGTTATTTGCTCTAAATTTATTTATTTTTTTTTTTTTTCTTCAGTCTATAAAACAAAAGGATTTAATTGTGTTTAACAAATGTAGCCAACCAGCAGATATTTTTTAATCTTCTCACTTTTAACAAATATTTAATTTAACACTATTATGTCATTATTAAATATTTAATAGAAAAGGTAACAAACAAAATAAAACAAATACACAAAATGCATTTACTATACGTCACAACAGTAATACCACGTTTAAAGTGTTTATACTATAATTAGATAAAAAAAACAAATCTCTAAACGCCTTTTAAGCCTATTTCTGTATGCATTTTAAATAATAATAATTTAACAAAAATAAGATACTTAGCAGAGGAAAGCTTAAACAGGTACACGAATTTTTTTTTTTTGTGTGTTAACAAAACGTACATACACCGCGATATAAAAATCTTCTTTCTTTTTTTTTCAATGCGTTAATTTATTTTTCTGTTACCTCTTTATTACGTTAAAGTATTTATATTATAATAACCATAAAATGATTGTTTGTAGACCGTGAGTAGCATTTATGTACGCGTGCTTAACGCGTGCCTTCAAGGACAAAGGAGAGAAGAAAAAGGCAAACAAATCTTTTTTCTGTGTAATTCAAAACGATACATATCGCGGTACATAACTCTTCACATGCATACAAATATATATATAAATATTCTTCTTCATTATTATTATTACAAAAATAAAAAACCTACAGTTTTTAGGTGTTTTATGATTTTTTTTTTTTTTTTGTATTTAAAAGTTAAAAACGTTTGAAATAATTATTCTTGGTTTAACCAAAATATTAATTTAAACAAAGACATTCTGATTTTTTTTTTCTACTAATTACATTGCTGGTTCTAGACAAATAAATCCCTTTTAAAGGGTAATAAAAATTCAGCGGGATTGTTTAAAAAAAAAAAAATTACAAACTTAATTTCAGGTGTAATAAAAATCTATTAATTAAAGGAGAATTTTAATCATTGTTCACTTTTATTCATTAATTTTTCTTTTATACGTAAATAAATCGTTGCTACTAGCTTAATCTTGTAAAAGATCCTTTTCTTTATTAACAATTGTAAAGAAATTGTTAAGAAATTGTTAATAAAATAATAAAAATTGATTTTCAAAGCAGAGAGCTAAAAGATTTTTGTAAAGGAAGAAATTTACAGGTAGAAAGTTATTCAGGATTATTTATTAACATATATGCAAAATAGAAAGTTGCCTTTTTAACCCTTTTTTTGTATGTGTATGTTATTGTTAAATAAATATTGAAACAACCCTTCTACAGATTATCTTTGTCGCATTATTATCGAAATGGAATCGAAGGGATTGACTTAATCGTTTTATTTTTTATTATCAATGGATCTAAATCAGATAATTTTCTCTACAGAACAGTTACTACAATAATCATAATTTCCTTAATATCAAGATTATAATTGCTAATCAAAAGATCACAAAATAAATAAGTAATTTAGGTCAGAAAAATAAAAAAAAAACAAAACAAACATTTCCAGTTTGTGTTGTGAAATTAAAATAAATTTATTAGAATAAATGCTAAAAGGAAAGTTGTATCACTTTCATGTAAAAGAAATCTTAAAAAACAATAAAACAAAAATGTATTGGATTAATCTAGAATGTGAGTGACTTATTTTTTTTATCCACAAATCCACATTTTCGTAAACAACTTTTTAAAAGAAACAAAAATAATTCATTTTTTCTTTTTTTTTTTTTTGTTGAGGATAACAATGTGCAACGTAATGAAATGAATTAATGCAAAAAAAATAATAATTTTCTTTATTGACATGACACATTTATCCAAAAAAAAAAAAAAGGAGAAGATTAATGATAATTATATTATTTATAATTAAAATTAAACAAGAGTTCTTAATAAAAACAACAACGAGTTGAATAAAGAAAGAAAAATTTAGTCCAAGTAATATTGACATTGTATCCGGGTGAAGAAGTAAAAAGTGCCAAAAAAAAAAAAAAAAGTTATAATGTAAATACTCAGAATTTTACGTTATTTCTTTTGCTTTGTTTATTCTGCTGTCAATCCATAAGATGACCTATATTCGTTTTTTTTTTTTAACATCATGATACAAAACCAACAAAAATCAACATCACAGAATGTCTTAAGACAACGTAAGACGACATCAATAATTAAGAAATAATTTAATTAATATTCTAACACTAATTATAAGAAAATAACAAAAAAAAAAGGAAAAAAATCTGTTTGCCAATTAATAAAATTTCTCAAACACAATAAACTACCAAAGTTTATTAAATGACAAAAAAAAAAAAAAAAAATTCAAGTTTAAACCATTTTTACCTTTTCCGGTAAACTTTATTTTCATTCAATATTTGATGTAACAAAAAAAATAATAATAAACGTTATTAAAACGCAGTTATGTCAATTGTACAACCAAAAACAAACCGAAAATAAATCAAAAATCCATTAGGTCCATCATCATTAATAAAATACAAGAAAAAAAAATTTTTTATTTCATCCAAACAACAACAAGAATCAACAACAAAAAAAAAAAAAAACCCATAAAATTTCCGCATTTTAACATGTGTGCAGCTTGCATTTTTATTATATTTTCATTATAAATATTGTGTAAATAGTTTTATATAAATAAATAATAGACACACGTCGCAAATAAAATTACATAACGTTAATAAATAAATAAATAAACAAGAAAATTATAGGAAAAGAGAAATTAAATAAAATCTAAATTCAATACAATTATAAATAAAAACTTTTCGTTTTTCTTTTCCTTATTTTATTTCATTGTCTTTTCTATTTGCTTCTTTATGTTTTAATTAAATATTTATATAGTTTAACTGTTATGTGTCCTATTTAGCAAATATTCACGCGAAGCGGTTAATTTATTTTTTTTACTTAGAATAAAATAATAAACATAAACACGCATAAAAATGTCAACTGTAAACAAATGGAAAAAATATTATTTGGCCAAGTTAGGTTATACCTAGACGTAACAAGTAAATGATTTAATAAATGTTTTCCTTTTATTAATAATAATAATAATGAATGTGCTTCCCAATGAAATTCATCAAGCACACCACATAGAAATTAAATAAAAAATAATACCAAAAAAAAAAAAGCACACAAATATTCTGGTTACATGCATATGTGTGCTTTAATCATATATAACGGTCCACCTACTTTTGGTTTTTATTTTTAAAAACATTATTTTGATGACCATAATCGTACGTATACAGAATAAAGAAGAAAAAAACAACAAATAAAACGTTAAATTCTCAAGAATTAAACACAATTAAATGGCAGAAAGAAAAAAACAAAATCCCGAAAAACATAATTTTCATTAATGTTCTCTGTTGTCTGCTGTTTATTGTCTTTATAAAAAAAAATAAATAAATACATTTTTTTTTTAGGTTAATTTTATTTGTTTATTTATATAATTGTGGGACCATTAAAATAAAATAAAATAAAACGCGATAATGAGTACAAAGGAGGTGTGCTCATTAAATCAGAAGCATCTCATTATCCAGGTAACACGTATCTGTAATAATGCATTAATGACCGTGACTCTACTCATTATTATTTTATTCTTTTTTTCGCTAATTTTATATTTTTATACGAACCACATTATCCAAGTTTAATTTTTTTAAAACAAAAACAAAAAAAAAATTAATTATAATTATTCCTTGTTTTTTTTTTTTTTTCTTCTATTGTTTTTGTTTTATTTCTTTTCTTTTCTTTTCTTTTTTATTATTATTAGCATATGCATACCACAATTTTATTATGTATAAAATTGGTTATGTGTATTTATTAACCGCATGGATAGGTAAACAGGATGACGTGTATATAATATTGTAATGACGACGCTCAGTGACCTAAATTTAGGTCAGCAAAAGTCCACACCTCATAAATGATACTTTCTCAGGTCACTTCCTCATTGCGTTTTTATATATAAAAAATTTTTTTTTGCAAAAAAACTCACCCAACTCTTTCACTCACGTTTTATTATTTTCTTTTCTTTTTTTTTATTATTATTGCGGTTTTTTCTTTTTTTTTTTGAATAAGCTGCAGCATATTTATAGTAAAACAAAAAAAAAAAATATAAATAAATAAATAAACAGTGTGCTAGCAAAGTTTATGTCAATCATATTTTTTATTCTATAATATTATCTATCACTCTGTTAATACAGTATAAACAATTACCTGTTCTTGCTATTTACTTGTTTATCACACATTTTCCTTATTATTAAATTATTACATTTCAACAAAACCATATTATCGATTTATGTACAATAAATATAAAAAAGCACAATCTAAGTGAATATTATAAAATACAGAGAAATGATGACAATACTTTGTACTTAAATAACACACAAATAAAAAAATTATGATTTAAAATTAGTTTTACATTAAAAAAAAAAAAAAAAACAATAAAAGAAAAGAATTCTTATTTTTATACAAGACAAACCTTCTTTTAAGCAAATAACAAAAAAAAATTTTTGTGTGTCAATTCGCAAATTTTATTTATTTGTGTAAATAAGAAAAATCCACTGTGTTATTTATTTGTCTTATTAAATTATTATTATTATTAACGAACAACAACAATTAGAGAATGAAAAATTAGCAAACAAACGCTTCAGGTCAACTTGATAATTTACTCTTTGTTTGTCTGTCTGTTTATTTTTTACTTCTTCTTCTTCTTCTTTATTTCTTCAACTTCAGCAAAAATGAGTATTTGGTCAAAGAAAATAAAAAAAATGAATAGCATTTAACCTATATTTTTGTCAACAGACTAGTGACAAATATAATATACGTGGAAAATAATTATCGTGTATGAATTTTATTAAATAATCGATTGTTTGTATGAATCTTTTCTTTTTTTTTTTTACTTATTTATATACTTAATAAGCTAATGTAAAATAACTCATCATAATAATAATTAAAAATATTATTGTTTATTATATATGTGTGTATAAAGAATAAATTATGATAATCACGTCATAGAAAGAAATAAATAAAAATGCAACATTGTTGTGTCTATCTTATTGTATCTTTATCAACTCTGCATATTAACTTGTCAGTCACACATGTAATATGATAATAACAATAATACGTATCGACATAAATATATATTTTTTTTTTTATTTGTTTATTAAAAATGATTACGTGCTGTTTTAGCTATTTTAATTCCATCTTGTAAGCAAACATAAAAACAATGCAAATAATAAATAAATATATTGTATCAGTATATATTATGCAAACTTTCACTACAAATCAATAATTCTATTTATGTATAATTGTTCTTTCCTGATAATTTAATCAATATGCTTTTTAAAAACAGCAAAAAAAAAAATGATTTTGGTATGAAATTTCCGGTAAACAACGATTAAACTATATTTATAATAAAAATTATTATTAAAAACTAATTGAAAATATTACTAAAGCAAATTTCCATCCTGTACATTTAATTTTTACTCCATTTCATTAATTTATTATCTTGGTAAAAAAAAAAAAATGAATGAAAACATTTACTTCCTACAAAGGTAAACATTAAAGAAATCATAATAAAAATGCTAAACAACATACATAATCATGGATATTATGTCAAAATTAATTTGTTTATTATTATTCATCGTATTTTTAATTAAATAATTTAATTTATTTTTTTTTTTTTTTTGTTCTTCATTGACTGTTATTAACTCCATAGTAATTATGTCATAAATAATTTTTATTTTTCTTAATGCAAATAAAAATAAGAAACAAAGCATAATATATTATATAATTTAAAGAATTGCCAACAACTAGATGTGATATTAACAGAAGAAAAGAAAGAAAAAAAAATCTCACACAAAAGACTTGTGCATTTTTTATAACAAGAAAAAAAAAAATAAAAAATAAGAAACGAACCCGATATATAATTTTTTTTTCTTTTCTTTTTTTTATGCTTTATGTATACGATATTTACGGTTTCAATGAGAGAATTTATTTAATATTTCTATTGTATATACATTAATTATTATCTATTAATTTATTTATTTAGTTTTTTTTTTTTTTTGCTTTAAAGTTTTTTCATGCCAGAGCATAACAAACAAATAAATAAATTTAAATAGAAAAAAAATTATTTTCGTGATTAATTAAAACGAAAAAATAAAAAAAATAAATTATATTAGCATACCACCAGGTTATATCGAAACAGTAATAACAAACAATTGTATGTTCAATTTCTTATATAGTCGTGTAATCAGTAAACAATTGCTTTATGCACAAAACTAAATATAATATTTTAACGTAAAAAAAAAATGTATTTCCTATTAAACTACCTACATAAAATTAGAAATAGTTTAATACAAGACATAAATATTAAATTTTATTTAATTTTTCAATAAACACTAAATTGTCTTTAAAAAGCAGCAGCAGCAGCAACAGCAGCAGAGTAAAAAAAAAAAAAAATTAAATAATCTTGACAAACAGATGACAAACTATCGCAAATTAAGTTATAAAATTAATTTCATTTCTCTGTTTTTTTTCCTCTTATCTCAGTGTGTATATAAAGAAGTGGCAACAACCGACCTAGAGTAGTATTTCTTATATTTTTATTATATTTATGTTTGCACGTAGTGTGTTGAGAGTAAAATAGATTTTAATTTTAAATGTGCATAAACAGAAAAAAGAAAAAAAAAACTCTTTATATGAATGTTACGTAGAATAAGAATTTTTTTTTTTTAATATTTCCTATCTAAGCATAAAAACCGAAAAATTATTTATTCATGTATCCAAACATATATGGATAGACGAAGAGATCACATTAAATATTTACACTTTTTACCATGTTTGTATATAAGAGAAATGACTGCATGAGAGTTACATGTATAAGAGATGGAGACTTTTTGGAGCCCTCACATTACCTCAATACATTTATAACATTAAATACATATATATGCTGTAGATACATTAATTTCCTATTATATATAGAGGTGGGGAGATAAATCTGAGTTCACTGGGGCGAGGGTGAATGAACCTCAATGAACACATTACTAATACAAATAAATGCAAAATTGTTCGCATACATTTTATAATTTATTTAACAAATACCACAAAACAAAACAATTATTATTATTATTATTATTTTTTTTTTTTTTTGTTAATAGAAATTAACACCTTTAATGAATTTATTTTATTTTTTTTTGTTATTCTTGATTGAATTATCATTCTATCATCCACGCATTTATTTATATAATTCAGGTAAATAAAAATTGCATAATTGTTAGAAATAAAAACACACAAAAAAAGAAAAACTTATTATTATTATTTATTATAATGTGGTTCACCCATTCAGGAAATGTAATTAAGTATCATGAATGTGCATGATAAGTAAAATAAAATAAATAATTTATAACCTTTTAATAATAATAATAATAATAATTTACATTCACAGATAAAAAGCACAGCAACAACGACGACGTTAACGACAGCACATAGTTCACACGTGCATTCATAAATAAACGCGTATAAGTGGTTTAAAGCCATAATAATAATTATTATTATTATTTAAAAAAAATTAATCATAATAATTATAACAAATATATATATAAAAAAAAAAAAAGAAAAAGAGGAGTAATTATCGTTAGCCCACCTGTACCGTGTAATTTTGTTTGTTTTTCTGTCTACTAATAAATAAAAAAATAAAAAAAATTAACAAAATTAAATATACTTGTGGTACTCATTAAAATAGAATTAACGTGCACAGGTTAGTTAGTTTTATTTAATTTTTTATTACTTAACGATACCAATGTGTATCAGCCACATGTTATATAAAAAAAAAAAAAAAAAATTATTTTCTGTCTTTTTCGTCTTTTTTTTTTTATTTTGGTGGTCAATTATATTTCTAAATTGTAAACGGTGTGGAAAATAGTCAAGTATTTAATTAATTAAACATATTTATGGCATAATGATTAATAAAAACAAAACAAAAACAAAACAAAAAAAAAAAATCCACAAAAGCTCCACCAGCCACCAATATTTTTTCTAATAGGAAATAAAATTAAAAAATTGGGTTTTAGTTTATTTACCTCCTCATTCTCTTGCTTTTCCCAAATATATAATAAAAAAAAAAAAAAAAAAATATTTGTAACAGTGTAAATAAAATATATTTAACAAAAAAAAAGTCAAAAGTCAATCACCGAGTTTTCCTCTAGCTACGATAAGCAGCAACAACGGCAGCAGCTAAAGTGATTGCGATCGCCAAAGATCATTCCTATACTTTGATATTTAATTGAAATCTTTAGAACCGGTGTCAACTGATTTTTTTTTTTTTTTCTTTTTAGTTGAATTTCATATTTGGATATAATTGATTTTCCATGTGCGTATGTGTGTGCATACGTATTACGTTTAACATTCAACTCTTTTTTTTTTCATTTTTGATGAAGAATTTAAAGCTTTTTTTTTTTCTTTCTTTTCTTTTTTTTTTAGTTTTAAAGTCATAATTTTTATTTTTTTATTTTTTTTTCTGTGTTTTTCTTTTATTGTTAATACAAACAAATACCAAAAAAAAAAAAAAAAAAAAAAAAAAACACACGAAAAGCTTTACTTAAGAACTGAAATATTTTATTTATATATAAAAGTAATAATGTAATGTAAAAGTAAAATATAAAGTACAGGTAAAGGTAGTAAAGGTAATTTCACCATATAAATATAATGAGGAAGAGAATTTAATATAACTTTTACAATATATATATATAATAAATAATAAGAATAATAGAAAATAATCATAGAACATAAACGACATACATATGTATATAAAATTTAAAGTTATGCATTTGAACTCACGCAGATTAACTTTAAATTAGATTTATTAAATATGCGATATGATGCATGAAAATCGCGTGAGTTTATTCTGTATTAGAAAATAAAACCGAATTGAAAAAAAAAAATATCAGAAAATGTCACTCATGCTCTCTGTACAATGCAACATTAACAAAAGCATAAATAATATTCTATAGAAAGTTTATAATAAAACAAAAGCAGAGAAATTAATTTATTGCGATTTATTGCAATGTTTTCGTGTTAAAGTTTTTAATGCATCCACTAGGCATAACTTGAATTATTTTTTATTTTCATTACTTTCAAACAAAAGTTTGATGATACCAAAGCTTTAAACAAAAAAAAAACAAGCATTGTCAGCATTGTCTATATAAGAATTAATTTTTTTATATTTTTCCCATCAACTTCTTCGTGTTGGTTGGTTTTTTTTCATTTTTTTATATAAATTAATTCTAGCAAAGAACAACAAAATTAAATTCATTGCAGTAAGCTCACCGATGAAGTTTTTTAAACAAACACCCAAACATATGTTTAGGAAAAGAAAAAAAATTATCGCATACATCGAGCCTAGCAAATACAACAACGAAAAGCTAACCGCTAAGTTAAATAATAATGTTTTTTTTTTTTTTTTTTGTGGAAAAAAAGCATTTTTAGTTTTTTTTTTATATCTAATATGCGTATCTCTCACTCTGTGTTTTATCAAATATTTAAAACTAGGTGCAGGGCCAGAAAAAAATATTTTCTATAAATGAGACACGTGTTGTAGATAGTTAAAAAAAAAAAAAAGAAAAAAAGAAAAGAAGGTGGCAATGTTATAATGTGTACGGTGCGCAAAAGACTGACCTGACTTGCAACACGTGGACCGATATTCCAAGGTCATCGAACTGCAGTTATCGCCGAAGTCAATAATCAAGTATCACTAAATACAGATTTCAAAATAAATAAATAACAAAAAAAAAACTAACTTTCATACTTACACCAATAAATTTGTATATAAAAAAAAAAAAAAAAACCATTTTATAACTCACATATGTATGTACATATGAAGAATATACGCACGATTTACACACGCGGTTACGCATTCTGAAAATATAAAAAATTAAAAATTAAAAATTAAAATTAGATTCTCGAGCATTGTAAAACATTTTAACTGTGGTGCTTTACAAAATTATTTATTAAAGACATAAAGATTAATTAAAGCAGATTCATTTGTGCAATAAAACTTTTCAGGGGTCAAGTTGTTGAATTTTGTACAAATTATCAAAACACTGCAATCTTAGGTTAATTTTAAGTTAAGTAACTAATCGATAACTTAGCCACATAGCATTTTTATATATGTGGCCCGATATGTGTATATCTAACAAGTTTTTCTATTTTTCTGTTTTTTAAACTTTTCGATTATTACCACTGGGACTGGTCTTTTAAAAATTTATAAGCAAAGAAATAAATCTTCTGAAAATAATTTTTTTAAAATTTTCTTTTTAACCAACGGCATTTAACATTAAAATAACATTTTTTTTTTTTCATTATTATTATTATTATTATTATTATTATTATTATTTTCCACATTATCTTTTCAGAAAATAATACAGAATTAAAATAATTGCAATTTAGAAGCGTATGTAAAAAGCTTATTAGAATCTTTGTCTTTGTTTTACCAAAAAAAAAAAAAAAAAGAAGAAAAAACGCCAAAAAGAGGGAAAAATTTGAATAAAAACTAAAAAAAAAAAAAATTTAATTAAATTAAATTAAAAAAAGCAGAAGAAAGAAAATAACCGCAATTAACGGCACACAGAATAAAGATTTTTTTTTTTTTTTTTTTAATAATAATTAACAAATGATTTGTCCCAAATGAAGTAATTTGAAATCTTTCACTCCAATCAGCTGTGACTAAGTTTTATATTAAAAAAAAGCAACTTGGTAGGTGAATTATATATGAAGCAACATTTACACAGCATTTACAACAAGCTTTATTCAGTCTTCTCTATTCAAAAATCCACTTTTTCCTCCATAGTATACGTAGTAAATATTTAGTAAAGAAAACAAAAAAACGTCGAAAAATATAACCAAACTGTCATGTACCGTAACAATTTTTTTCAAATAGAATTAAATGAAGTGAACAGAAATTGTTGCTTATTTCGTTTTTCAACGAAATGAAAAAAAAAAAAGCTAAGTAACAGTACTACATACTACATGCTTTTTATTTTTTGTAAATTAAAAGAAATTAGAAGAAGAAGAAAGAGAAAATAATTTTGTTAAACTGAAGAAGGTAGAATGTTTTTTTTTTTGAGGTTAAATGTAATACAGATTCAAGAGTTTTAATTTATGAATGAAACACAATTAACGTAAGGAGTAACGTAAGAAATGTCAGACACATTAGAATTAGTTAAAGTTCGTAGCCGATTTGAGTGTAAATTAAATTGAGAATCACAAACAAGTCCAAGACTTAAACGACATCTAATCGAAGAAAGAAATTCAATGAAACCCTCACCAGGTGCATTATAATCAAAAGTCCTCTTTAAAAATTCTCTTTTCAGTAAAAATCGCATGGTTATTAACATTTTATTTGCTACCTAGTAGATTTAACATAAATCTCTTGTCAACGTTCAACCGTATTTGTAGCCAATTGCGTAATGCTAGCTAATTAACACAAATTCGTGTACAAAACTCCTGAAATATATTAATTCAAACACAAAAGTGTTATTTCCTAATAATCCTAGTTATCCTAATTAAAATTTAAAACAAATACGAAAAACCGCTGTTATTCTGCAACAATAAAAATCGAAGAAAAATCATTTCACATCGCAAGAAAACCATGAGGAAAAAAATGATCCATGATCATCGCAGATAAAATTAACCAAAAATCTTGTACGTTTTATAATTTATAACCATATATCTCTAACGGTAAAATGTACCTTTGAATGATTTATCTCTTGTGCCAAATAATAATAATAAAAAAAAAAAAAAAAATTTTTTTCTTTAGTTGGGTAAAAAAAAATTTCTTTTGTTTCTATTTCACCTTCGTGATGCCAAATGCAATGTGATGAAAAAAAAAATGTAATCAAGGGTGGTCCTTTCATTATTTGTTTCTTTTTTCTTTTTTTTTTTTTTAAACATTTTACGTTGAAAGTTTGTAGTAATTTAAGGGTTGGCAGTTAGGTGGAAATGTTATTGCATTCGTAATAAATTAAATCAAATTATCAAAGCATCAATAATATTCCAACACGATGTTATCTAAAAGGAAGGAATACATCAAAATTTAGATTATTATGTAATAACTTAAGAAACATCAACGTTTTGGTCCTTCAAACCAGATTTAAGACATTCAAGACGTTACAGGAACAGCAAATTTTTTAATTAACAAATAATTTATATTTGTAAAAAATATCCTTTAACGGTTACCAAGCATCATTGCAATTATTTTGATTAATTACCGAGCTTTTGTTATATTCCTTAGAACAGAATAATCAAAGAAAATTATTTGTGAATGAATATTTTATACCGGTCCCATTTATTTTTTATAATAATTAATGATCGCCTTTCTAACCGGCTATTAATCTTATTCATAAATTAAAATTATTTTTCCCGCTTGATTCAAATACGGAAATGTAAATAAATGTTTTTTTGCTTTAAGAAAACAAATCATCTACCCTATAAAAAAAAAAACGATTTCTTTTATTTAATTGTTAATCATCGCATCTTTAAAGGTAATTTTCGTTTAATTTTTCTTTTTTTTTTAATAAACTAATAATTTTTATATTAACAACATGTTATGCTCTTGTGTCGTAGACTCGTAAGACAATAATAATAATAAAAGAGAGGAAAAAAAAAACCAAAACCAAAACCAAAAAAAAAATGAACACGGAAGCACTGCGGTTTCAGCACCCGGCATCACTCAGTTTTTTTTTTTTTTGTTTTTTACCTTTGACGTGTGCGCGAGAGCCACACAAAAAAAAAAAAGGAATTTTTTTTTATAAAGAATAAATACTTAAGCACCCTCCCGTTTCACTTTTTTTATTTTTATTCTTTTCACTTTATTTGAAAGCATACACAAAGCAAAAAATCATAATGAATAGCAGGCGGTGATTTGCGGAAATTGCACCCGACGCAACATGTGCCCTTATTCAATCAAAAAAATGCGCACTTTTAATGATGAAGGAAAAGAAAAAAAAAAAACGAAAAAACTTTCGATTAAGGTAAAAAGTGAAAAAGTGAAAAAAAAAAAAAACGAATGAAAGGAAAGAAAAAAAAAATGTGTGCGGGAGCATATGTGTCTCAGAGATCTTCTGTTAATGGATAAAAAAAAAAAAATAAAAAAATAAAATAGAAAATTTTTGCCATAAAAAACAGATCGCATTGTTTGTTTTTATAACTTTTTGCCATTTGGTATGTCATAATAAGAAAAGAACTTCCTAGTTCCTCTATTCGTATTTTTTTTTTATTCTATTCTTATTAATCCTCCAATACACGCAGTCTGGATTTTTTTTTTTGTCTTCTATTTAATAATTTTTTTTTAATTTACTCGGTAAAAAAAAAAAAAAAAATCGAATATAAATTGTTTGTATCTCGATTACGTTTATCACACGGTGCGCCGTCTTTCCGACATCTGCTCGTATTGGTAGAATAAAAAAAAAAAAAACAAAATAAAGGAGACACGTGCCTAGTATCAGCGTTTTTTTTTTTTTTTTTTTTGGTTTTTTATTTAATTCGTGGCGCACGACACAAGGCGTAATGATTTTTTAGGTAAGGTAATTATAGGATTAAATTTTTTTTTTTTTTTTTATGTAAAACTATGATACTGTTTGTGATAAACAAATTTATCGTGTCATCAATGATTGTTTTGTGGGTTTTAACGTTAATTAAACGTTGAATTGTAAAATAATTTAATAGATAATAATAAATTCTTATCATAACGTGATAACGTAATAAAAAACGTAAACAAATTGTTATAATGCGATTAATGAGTATTAATTCACTATGCTTCATTGATTACATTGTACAAATGTAATAAAACCGTGCATTAAGATAGCACACAGTGTGTTTATTCTTAATTAATTACTTATAATAATAAATAATATTAATAAAGCTAAAGGAACTTAATAAATTTAAACAAAGAGTGAATTTACCAACGTATTGATAAAAAGTAAACACATTCAAAAGTCCTCGGGTATAAGTGATTAATTTTTATTATATTTAATAACATTAATTTTATTTAATTACAATTAAATACTAGGTGTAGATACACCTTAGTTTAATCATGAGTTAATGAATTATTTCTTATGTGTATAAAAAACAAAAAAAAAAAAAAAAAAAAAATTCTTAATTAAAATTTAAAAAATGAATGAAAAACTAAATAAAAATATTATGCAATTATTGATTTATTACAATTAACAGGTATCAATATAACATGTTATTTAATTATTATTTTATTATTAGTTATACGTTTATTACTGTTAATTATTTATATTATAATTTTTGTCTGTACGGTGATTATAAAGGAATTTAATTAATTAAATTAAATTAAATGAATCCTTTTAATAAAATACATGCCCTAGTTATAAATATAAATAATAAAATTATAAAATTAATTATATACGATTATTACTTAATGCTTGTTTAATAAATAAATAAATAATTAATTAATTAATTGTTGTTAATTAATAGAAGGGTAAAGAATTTAAATTTTTTTCTCTTTTTTTTTTTTTTTAATATAAATTAATTTTATTTTGCCCTAAAGCAATAAATATTTTTTTGTATTTTTATTTTAGATTTTTAATGTTAGATAAATAAAATAAATGTATTATAGTGTACAGTGCCTACCAAAATTATTAGTACATGTTTTACTTAGTAATTAAGCGTGATTATTATTGATGTTGACATTGGCTTTCATACGTAACGATTAAATTGAGTAAGATTAATAAAATGTTTTAATTTCAGAATAGCTAGCAATATTTCTAAGCGTCTAAAGCATCCAAAGCGACCAAAGTTGCATTTTAGTTGGTTTTTTTGCATAAAAACGTAAAACGTATGCCAAGCCATTAAGTTTGATGAAAAAAAAATCAAATTATAGAATAGCTAACTACATTTAAGAGTGACAAACGCGACAAACAAAAGCGTCTAAAGCATCCAAAGCGACCAAAGTTGTATTTTAAAAGTTTAAAAGCTAACTACATTTCAGGACTCAAAAATATCAAGCCACGAGCGTCAATTTAAATTAAATTTTTTTTTTTTAAATTAAAAACAAATAACGTAAGCCACACCCAATGTATTTAACATAAAATTTAAAAGTAAATAAATGATTCCAAGGAGTAATTCGATTTACATTACAAAATTACAGCATTTTAATTAAAAGATTATTGTCCTAGATTAAAGGATTATTTAGGTAGCAGCATTAACAAACAGAGTAATCATTAAAAACCTTTCTTATTTTGATCTTAATTAATTATTCGTCATTATAAACGTTTCTAGGCACGTCAAATACTATTTTACTAAAACCAAATTAATTACAAACAAATATCACAGAAATAATAACAAATTTTGCTCGATACTGTAATAGAAAAATCGTAAAATTCCTACCACAAGTCATTAACAAAATTATTTAAACCATCGAATATTACATTAAATTTCATTAACTGAATTATGCATAAGCTAATTAGTGAAAAATAAATTATGTTTACCAATTTCATACAAATTAATTAAGAAATAAACGAAATTTTCTCAGTAAAATGTCATAAAAATTCAAAAAAAAAAACCTACAACCATAGTGAACACGTTACAAATCTTTACAAAAATGAACAATCCCCTTGAGAGGTACAAACATTTAACCATGGCTTTAAAAAAAAAAAAAAAAAAAAAAAACATTCAGCGAATTGACCACACTCACCACTAATCATTTACAATAGAATTCATTCTTTAAAAAAAAAGAGTAAAATCTGCTTGTCATTCATCATCACGTAAGCCTATTTTCTATGGACTTCATAATTTTTTTTTTCTATTTTAGAAAATTTATTATTTCTAAAAACGAAAAGAAAAGAAAAAATAAAAAATTTATTACTAAACAGACAATAGCGATTAACTGCCCTTATGTATGCCTACATGTACTATGACAAAAAAAAAAACACAATATAAGCTTATATTCAAAAATCCATAAAAATAACAATTGGTCAATAAAGCCGGTAGTCGGATGACCATTCTTGATCACCTTGCCCACCAAAGGTTTAATTCTTTTACAACAATAACAATAAGATTGTCAAAAAAATAAATTTTCAAAATGACTTGCAGATGTCAGATCAAAAATTCACTAAAAAAAAAAAATTATTTTTTATTAAACAACACCGGAAGATAGTTTATTAATGAATAATTAATAGATAATTACCAACCAGATTATTCCTTAATAGTAAATGTTTTTAGTACCAAAATTTGTTTAAAAAAAAAAAATAAAAAACATAAATAAATAAAATAAAAACTAGGGAATAAAGGTATAAAAGGTGTAAAAATGTTGATTAAAAGGTGAACGAAAAGATCATCGGTCATACAATTATAAATAATATAAAAATTATATATTGTATGAATTGAATATAAATCGTATTATTAACACTCGTTGACACAATGACAGACTCAATATTAATTTTAAATTCAATCGACATATATGTCTTTAAAATGTTATTTTTACCACTTAACAATCACAAATATGTTCTATGAATTAATAATAATAATAATAAAAAAAAATATTATCAAACAGCAACAATAATAAAAAGAAAGAAGCATAAAATGAAATGTGTGTAGCTCAGACTTTCTTCCACAAAAATAAAATAAAATAAAATAAAGAAAAGAAAAAATTATTCACGTATGGATAAAAAACAAAATGTATGTGAAGTGATTGCAAATTTAAATTTTATATAAAAAAAATTTCTTATGAATTTTCTATTGGGCATTAGGTTTTTACCTCTCTTTTAATTCATACAGAAAAATAAAAATAAAAATTTATTGAAGGCTTAGGACGGTATAAGTCAATGCAAATTGTTGGTTTTTTTTTTTTTTTGTATGTTTTTATTATGAAATTTATTGTCGATTTTCTTGTTTTATCACCGGGTGATAATTATAATATTAGGAGTTGATTAAGATCATTGTATTGATGTGTGTTTTGAGGTTATTTGTTATTTATGTAGATCCTGAGTGTGTTATGAGTTGAGTTTTCTAAGCAAGTTAAATAATGAAAGCAAGAAACTTCCAATAAAGCCCTTGCGTAGTGAGTGTATTATGAGCTATTGTGATTGGAAATTTATAAGCAAGTTAAATAAAGAAAGCAAGAAACTTCCACATGGGAAAGCCCTCGGTATAATGAGTTGAGTTTGTAAAGCAACTTTAATAACTAAAGCAAGAAGCTTCCACTAAAAATATTCCAGAATAAAAACTTCTCATTACTGCTATTAATAATTATTAAAAAAAAATAAAATAAACACAAAACACACTAATTACCTACTAATTGTAATATTAAAACGTGATTAGCATCCTTAAATCGGTTCGAGTAAAATTACCTGAAATATTTTTTACAATAATTATATTTAAGGAATGTTGCTAAACATTTATAAAATGCACAAATTATAACAGAATTAACACGAATTTTTTTTCTTCGTTTTATGTAATTAAAAAGTGTTAACTGCAGGAAGTATAATAAATAATAATTAAATACGTATTTACCTGTAATTAAATTTTTTTTAATTAACAATAATTATCATACTAAAGAGGAGAAGTAAACAAAAAAAAAAAAAAACGGTCACCCTATGTAATAAAATGAAGAGTAAAGTGAATAAAACAAAAAGAAATTTTAAACTCCCGGAAAAACTATGTTGAAATTTTGTTTTGTTATTTATTTTGATTGTCAATGCATTTAAATTAGTCTTTTGTAAATAATTTAATCGTTGTATTCTCTCTTGTGTTTCCTCGATTTATTTTTTCTCTGGACATGTTAATTAATTTCTTTAATGTATTTGTTTGGAAATAAACTCATTAAAAAAAAATTTAGAAAAAATTTATTTGGACGAAATACTAAAAAAAAAAAATTTCCATAAAATAATTCACTGAAAAATCAAAGAACGAAAAATAAAATTTCATAACAAAAAAAAAAAAAGTTAAGAAATGAAAAGAAAAGAAAAAAAAAATTAGAACAGATCAGCGACCGGTCAACAAAATGATATTTGATTAAAATTTTAATAAAAAAAAAAATTATTTATTTTCGGTTAGAAATTTCACATGTGGCTGTGTGTTTGTAAAATTTTTTTTTGCATATTAAAATGTAAATTAATTTAACTTAAAAAAAAAAATAAATTATTTTGCTTATAAGGTGATTTATGTGATTATTGAAATTATTAATACAGCGGAATATTTAATCGAAGATTTCTACAAAGCAAATAATCCGTACGTGCAAATGCTTTGTGTATTCTTCTAGTCACTTTGACATCCTTTTATCGGTGTGATTCCCAATGTGCTTGTGAATTTTTTCGTTGTTTTGTAGGGCTTTGGTATAGCAATGACTAATTTAAGCCGTATTCCTAGTCAAATTTAATAAATGTTACGTAAAAATGTTGCGTTGTATTCTCTCCAATTTATTCAGCGAGTAATTTTCATTCAAAATTTATTTCTGTAAATTATTTATTATTATGCATAGCAAGATGTACCTTCAATGTAAATTTATTGTATTTTCTATTGAGATAATCAAAAAAAAAAAAAAATAATATTAGAAATAAGATTGTTTTCGGCTTACAGTGTGCACCTTTTCTTATTTATGCTTCATGCTCACGTTGATAGTTTATTTACTTCGTTACCTGATTTAGTTTGTTATTAATTAAAATTCCGAAATATTTTGGTTAACTGAATGAAAGCTTATAAATTTATTTATGTATGAAAAACACAAAAACATATGACGAAATTATCACATTCCATTGACCGAATGATGCAATTTTTGTTTACATTTTATATCAGTTTTTTTTTTTTTTTTTTTAATAAATTGGAGCATTGATTATCTGTTTATCCGCTAGATACAAAAATTTTTCTTTATAAACATAACATTATTCGATGGAAGAATATAACTACAGTAAAAATATATATGTATATAAAAAAAAAAAATTAAAATCAATTTGATAAGATAACAGAAATAATATATTTATAAAATAAATAAATAAGAAACATTCATTATAATGTGTAATTTAATTAATTAAATGTAATTAAAGAAACAAAAATATAAAATTAAAAATTTTTTATTTTTTTTAATTATGTGTATATAAAAGATAGTAACGGATTTTTTCTACAATTTTTTGGCAAAATACGGTGAAATAAATAAATCTAATCAGTATTAATAATTTTATTAATTTTTAAACACAAAACTGTTTAATTAATTAACATTAAAAAAAAAAAATAAAAAAAAACAATTACTTGACAGACGTACTATATATGCTGAAACATAATTTATGTTGTCTAGAGAATTTATTAATTTATTAGGGAACGCAGTTTTTTTTTATAATTAGTCATACGAATATTGATGAAAAGTTATTTTTCGCTGTTATTAATTATTTTAAAGTAATTATGACATAAAAACTGCAGAAAAAAAAAAAAAAAAATTAACAAATTAATAAAGCCACAGCCGAAAACAATATCAGAAAAATGTATGAGACAAAATAGAAAATAAATTTTTTATCTAATTATTATTACATATTTCTTATGGGCGTTGTTAATACCATTAATTATTTATGAATTATTCATTAATTTTTGTTTTTTTTTTATTTATTTCTTGTATTTATGATAATAATTTTTCGTTTTTCTATATTTTATTTTTTATAACAAGCTTTGGCTTTTCTATATAGAAATAGAAAAAGAAAACAAAACATAAATAGAAAAACATATTTTTTAATCAATTTAATGCAAGTTTTAAAACATCCAGTTCTTCTCTTCACAATTAATTAATTCATTCTTACTACATAGAAACGTAATTAATAAATGAATTAAAATAATAAATTTTTTGGTTTGCTTTAGAAATTTTTTGGATTTTTGTTATTTCTGCAAAAAAAATAAAATTAAACAACAACCACAATAAAACTATTGAAAACTTTACAATACAAATAATGAATTATTTTACCGAAAATATTAATAATTAAAAAAAAAAAAAAAAATTATATTAATTCCAATCATGATTTTTTGATGACCAAAATGAAATTTTCTTTTTTTTCCTTTTTTGTCTTTCCTCGTTTAATTTTTTGTTGGTTGCGTTTTAAATTATTATTTTTTTTTTTTTTGGTTTTCTTTTATTTATTAATAATGACAACGCATACCAATAACAATTGCCATCATCATCAATTGCCATCAACATTAAAAGAAAGGTGAAAGAAACACAGAAACCGAATGCAATTTTTATTGCAACTTTTGCTAATAAATAGCCAAAAAAATTATATTTTTATTTTAAATTAATTTTTTTAATTAAAATTCCTAATTGAATGCATGCAAATTCTATTTTTAAACAAAACGCAACTAGTCTAGTTAATTAATTGAAATTTTTTTTTATTTCATTCAGTTCGTACAGACACAGAGTGTTTTCGCAACTGCCATGTGTATGTTAAAACAGCATAAAATTCATTTTATTTATAAATCAATTGATTTTTTATTTTTAATTTATAAAAAATTAATTAACAGGGTGTAGCATTGAAATAATTAAAATAATAAATAATAAAGCAGAATGGTAGTTTTTCTTCTGTTACTGTTCAGTAATTATTTTTCCAGCGTAACACCTTGTTACATTTTTTGCTCTCCTTTCTTTAATGATTTATTAATAATTTCTTTTTTTTTATTACAAATTTACATCGTTTATTTTATTGATGACATAATAAATGAATAATTTAAAAATACGATTTTTCTAATTATGAATAACCAACAATTTCCAATAATCGTTTTATTACATTTTGTTGCTTTTAAAATGTGACACGAAAGTTTCCGGATGTTAAATATTCTGTATCACCCTATAATAAATTTGGTTTTACAACACCAAAGACTAGTTTAACGTGTAGAGACGCTTTTAAAACAAAAAAACACGAAATTCTATAATAAGAAACCAAATGAAGCACAAAATATGGTGATCTGTGTTCTAAAGCTCAGCCTTTTAGATGAAAGCATTTTTTTTTTTTCATGAATTAAATTATCACGAAAAAATAAAAGAATTGCAGCATAGTTAATAAAAAAAAAATATCCGAATGTTACCTTTATGCCTTTAAATTTATTTTTTTTAAGTGAGAAGCAGCAAAAAAAAAAAATTTTTTTTTTTTTTTTATTTCATTCAAAATAAATTATTTCTGTTTACATTTTTCGTACAATCAACCTGAATGGTGTAGTTTTGTGCCTTTTTTATTTATTTATTTTTATTGTAAACCATTTAACGTGGTTAACAATATTATTGTATAAGATGTGCTGTGCTGGTGACGATGCACGACAACGACTACAACGTTGATGACCAAACAGTCCGCCTCCCGATACAATTTAAATTAATTTTAATTTTAATTTTAATAAATTTTCTGTGTGAAATTTTTTTTAAATTTAAAATACAGCCAGAGAGCTTTTTATCAAGATTTTTATTTTAATTTTTAAGTTATTTTTTCGTATTGTAATAAAATTAATAATTTAATAACAAGAACTTTGCAACGATATCAATTTTTTTTTTCTTTGGTTTTTACTTAAATTTCCTGCAAAAATTAAAAAGAAATTCTTTTTTTTTTTGTAGCGACATTTTTCCTACATTATTCAGTATTTAGTATTACATAATTCTATTTATAAGTAATTAAATGATTAAAAAAAAAATGCTACAGAAGACATAATGACGTCTTTTACGGAGGGCACGAACAAATAAAACTTTATTTGTTTTCCATCATCAAAATATTCGCTTTCTACTTTGTGACTTTATTTATTTATAATAATAATAAAAACCATTACGCCCCAAACACCACGTAACAATTCTTTTAACAATCGTCTCGGACATATAAACAATAATTTTCATGTTGCTTCTGCCTTCTTCATCATTTTCTTCTTCTTCATCTTCTTCTTCACTAGAATTTATTTTTATTTTACCTGTATCCGTGCAAAAAAACGAAGTAAAGTAAAGAAAAGAAAAAACATTTTCATCATCATCATCATCATCTTCTTTTTAGCATCTAGATCGTACAATTGACGGCGGGTCAATGTCCCGTGACGTCATCGGTTCAATGGCAAATTCTGACCCACATTGGATAAAACTGGCGTCTGCTGTTGCTTGAAACACGTATATTTTTTTTTTTTTTTTTTAATAAACTCTTTATTTCAGTTTGTTTTGTAATCCAAACACATTTAAAGAATTTCATCGGTTTGATTTAAGTATGTGCGAATACAAAGAGTTTTGTGAATGTTGAACAGCAACAAAAAAAAAATAAAAAAAAAGTGGTGATGGTGGTGATGGTGGTGATGGTGATGGTAATTGTTTAAGAAGTATTTGTGAAAACGCAACATTTATTTAAAGTAAAATGTAGTTTATTTAAGAATTAAAAAACAAATATTACAAATATGTAATTTTTCTACGTAAGTATTTGGCAATGTTGGAGGCAAAGTGAAATTTTTTATTTTTTTTTTTTTTTTATTGATGGGACAATAATATTGTGTGTGGCTATGTCGTTTCGTTTCGTTTCTTTTCTTTATTTTCTTTTATTTTATTCGCCGGTTAATATTATGTAAATGTGATTTTCGCGAGGTAATAAAAACACAGCACAACGATTATAAAACAGCAAACAACAAAAAAAAAATGGAAAGAAATCAATCGAAACAGCTGATTTTAAGACGATATATTTTCTGTTCACACAATTTACACCTCACAATGTTTTTCTTATAAAAATTTATTACACAGCGGTAACACAATAATAATAATAATAATAATAAAAAAAATTATAATAGCGTGTACAACTGATAAATACAATACTGTCGATGTTCTCGATTACCTTTCTCTTAGTGCAAATAAGAAGAAGAATTTAACGTAAAATTTACAGAAAAATTTATTTTCGCATTATTTGATTTAACAACCAAAAAATAATAAAAAAAAAACATAACGAAACGATACAACAACGACACATAATAAATTTTTATTATTTATTTTTTGATCAATAACTGGTCAGTTAATAATACAAGGAAGCTTATTTAAAAAGTTCACGCACAATGTGTTTGTTCGTTTTTTTTTTGTTTTTTTTTTTTTCATTCTTTTTCTTTTCGTTTCTGTTAAATTTTTTTTTTATGGTGTTGTGCGTGTACTTCCAATGCCGACATTAAATTAATGAAATCCAAAAAAAAAAAGAAGTTTTAGCAAAGAAAATTTTCCATTCAGTAATAAACTGAAAGTTTTGGTTAAAAGCTTTTCGATGAGTTTTTTCTTTTCTTTTCTTTCTTATTAATTTATTTGAAGAAAATGAATTTTAATTCAATTTAAATAGCTTCTTATTTAATCTCCCGTTAATATACGATTGCAACATACCTAGCATTGAATAGAAATGTTAAGAGAAAAATCATTATGGTAAATTAACAAATTTTTTAATCATTTATTGATAGAAAAATTACTTTTTATTCCATTTCATAATTTCTTTATTTATTTTCAATAATATTCTACCTGTCTCATAAGATTTAACGCTTGTAATTAATTATTTTTTTTTTTTTTTTACATTTTACAATTTGCTACTAAGCACTAATCAGTGTACCGTTTGCTAAATAGAAGAAGAAAAAAAAAATAAATAAATAAAAACCGCAATAGTAAAACGGGACTACAAACACCTGTTTGTCGAAATTAAAAAAAAAAAAAAATTGTATCCGTTATAATTATTAGGGTGGTTTGACACCTGATTTTAATATGACGGCGCCTTTTAGGTTTATTGATGAGTAACTAAGGAAAATTGGGTATTACATGGTTTTACATGGAAGCTTTTTGTTTAAAAGCTTAAAATTAAATAACGATAAATAATAAATTAAATTAAATCTATAACAGCAAATCTCGTTTGTTATTATTTGACAGAAATGTGCTTCAGGGCACTGCGGTATTTAACGAGACAAAGACACCGTTGCTTGACGAAGCTTATAAGGCGCCAAAAAATGAATAAAAACCGTAAATTAAACCCCATAACTGGTGCCATGTTTCAATATTCACAGGAAAAATAATTTTGTTGGTTGAAAAAAAAAGTTCTTTATCCATTTTACTTCTCCAGTCACAGCTTTTTTCGTTAATCGTTTTTGAATTGCATATCTCTGACATTTGCATCTTTATACCGATGAGAAAAGCTAATCAAAATAGCTTTGTCATAATCGAAAAACAATTTTTAAATTATAAAAGCCACAACAAAGACATTAAAACATAGATAAAAGCTTCTAAACAATAAAACTTAGATTTGGATTTTCTATCCTATTTTTTCACCCAAAAAAAAAAAAAAAAATTAAATTAATTAAATAAAAAAAAGCTAAGCGGAAATAAATTTTTCTCTTTTTTATTTTATTCAGTAAATGAAAAAAAAAACTTGTTTAACGTAACGAAAAGTTGCAAATTAATAAAAAAAAAAAAAAAAAAATTTGACTTTGCCAAAAAAAAAAAAAGCTTTAATAAAAATGTTGATTAAATAAAAAAATTCCCAAACCGAACAGAAAATTAGTTAATTATATTTAAAATAGTTTTTTGGTTTTTTTTTTTTGGTTTTTTTGGTTTTGTAATTTTGTCAGTCATTGGGATTCATTAAAAAAAAAAAAACAGTCTTTTATGGTTTAAGGCATTAATACTTAAGCAACAACACACACAAAAAGTGAAGCACAAAAAAGAAGAAGTAGAAGAATAAGAAGCATAACGAAGCGAAAATGTATTTCTTGTATCAAATTAAATCATCGAACACAAAATTAAATAAAAGCAAAGCAAAGTGAAAAAAAAAAATCGACTAATACAATTGCAAAAAAAGAAAAAAAAAAACTCGCGCAATTGTTGCGGCCAAAAGGTGATCGACCGCGCAAACAGTGACCCACTAACATCCGCAAGTGCACTCACCTTGTGACGTCACACTACCATTGATCTTTTTTTTCTTTTTTGTTCGTTTTTTGCCATGTTTCTTACGAATATATGGTAAGATTAAAACTAAATAATATTTTACAAATACATAGGACATAATTTTTTTCATCGCTTATTTATGCTTGATTTACCACAAACGAATGTGAACGAGAAATAAAGAGAAAGAGAGAAAGAGAAAATTAAAACCTCCTGAATGTGTTTTTTAAAATTTAAAAATTTAAAAATGTCTAAAACATTCGAGTACCATACCTGTACCATTTTAATTCCTGATTAATACCAATCAAAGTACTTTGGTGACATAATTTTTGTATTTTTTTATTATAGAAAAACAAATTTTTTTTTAACACTAAACCACCACCAAGAATTTTATTAATTAATTTGCATTAATTAGAAATATTTTTTATTTTTCCGGACCTATCCTAATTCTAAAATAAAATAATCAAGCAAAGCAAAGCGACCAAGGTCAAAGTCGTATGTCACGAGGTGGCAAAGCTCCGGTTTTTTTTTTTTTTAATTTTTTTTAATCAAGTTTTTAAGTTTGTTTTAGCATAAAACACCAAGGCACACACAGCTGGTATTTTTTATTTGCATTTTTTTTTTTTTTTTTTTGATTAAAATTATAATAAACTACTCCACCTACGCAGGGTTTTTTTTTTTTTCATTCTGCGTGTTTTTATATTTATTAAAAGGATTTAATTATTTTTTTTTTTTTCAAACGGTTCTTCGTTATTAGAGTCATTATTGTGGTAACGAAAGAATGAAAGAAAGAAAAAAAATATCAGGTCAAACGGATTTATAAAGTTTTTAGTTATTTGCATACAAGAGAAAATTGTGTTTGTGTTTTTTATTTATTTTTTTATTTTTTTTATTAATAACACACATAATGGTGAAAGTTTATTTTTATCGGTAAATTAGTTAAATTTTATGAGTCATAATAATAAATATAATAATAATTAAACTCCTTTGCATAATAAAAGAAACGCAGATGTAAATAAAAGAGAGAGAATTTTGCGTATTTTATTTGTAATAATTTTCTAGATAAAGCTGACAAAAAAATTTTTTTTTTTCTTCTATTTTTCCATAACTTCTCGGTGTTTTCTTTTTTTTGTTTTTTATTTTATCCGTTGATTTGTTTAACATTTCCTTTTAAAAGAAAAATCATTAAAATGCGTTTTTTTTTTTTTTTTTTTTTTTTAATTAAATTTATTGACAAGACGGATGTGAGTTTTGTTGCAAGATAGGAAGCACAAAATGAATCAATCTCCTGTGTTTTTTTATTATAAAACTAAAATTAGATTTAGTGTCAATTAATAAACGTTAATTCATGACTTTTGGGAATTTCATTTTGTACTGTGCCGTTGTATTCAAATTTAATTAGGGCTTTACGTTGGTGTTAAAATTAATTTATAAAAAAAAAAAAAAAACATTTTTAATTTATTTACGAGGTATTGGATAAGACTTCCTGACCACCCTACATATATATATATGTTTTAAAATATGTAACAAATATACTTAAATAATTAATTAATTAAATATCATCAACAACACACGCTATATTCATAATTTCGAATAATAATTTCCTAGATAATTCTCTGTATCATACGGCATATTTACAATACAACTTCCAGATGTAATTAAAAATCTACGTTAGTTATATACAGATTTCTGTATATATATATATATATATATAACTTCCTCCAATGATTGCATATACAATATAAATGTATCTAACAATAATCTATTGCTGTTCGAAGGCGTATAGCATATATAACTTGTCTTTCATCTTGTAGATACAGTAAAGTCCCTAACATTTATTAATCATTTAAAAAAAAAAAAAAAAAACGATTCGGTTTTCTAATCGTAAAACTAATCACTTTACATGAACTAGTTTTGTGATTAAATAGATGCTCGTGATTTACCTACGCGATAAGTTTCTAATTTCTACTCATGTTCATAAAATTGTGACACCACTGTAATAATAAAAGAAAAGAAGAAAAAAAAATAAATAATTTCTTTTTACTTGTTGATGATGGTAGCAGTTGTCTACTTTTGGTTTATTGTTGCATTTTGCTACTTACTCACAAAAAGCTACTTCCTAGTTCGATGGGATTATTAAAGAAAAAAAAAAAAAGAAAATTTTCTGCACACACATACACGTGATTACGCTTATAGACAAAATGTCTGTAAATAATATTACGTACGTACGTACATACGGATAAACCTTTTTCGATTTAATTAAATCGTATTAATCATGTTAGAATAGATAAAAACATATCTGGATGATGACCATTTAAGAGTTTTTTTTTTTTTTTTTTTATCTCCACAATATTAATGTAATTAGAATAAAAATTTGAAATTTTATCGTGCTTAGCGTACATAATTATTTATTTATTAAAGGTATTAAATAAATTTTTCATATAAACATATGAAAATGTGATGACCATTAATGAAAATTCGTAGAATTTTATGCAACACAAGCAAATTAATTAATTTTTTTTATTTTTTTTTAAGAAACAGATTACAGATTAAATTTTTACCTAAGCGTTAATGTGATTGAAAATAATTAACTATAAATAAAATGTAAAGCATTGACTTGTAATAAACTCGGTAATCATCAATGATTAATACAAAAACATATTTTTTGCTTTATTTTATTAGTAATTACCTGGGTGACTAAATTACGTTTTGCAAAAATGACAAAACATAACTTTCATATTGTGACTAAGGTTAAAAATGTTGTTTGTAGCATTACGAGAGTCCTAGAGAATAATTAGTAAATTGGAATTAAGACTTTTTTTTTTATTTTTTATTTATTATTTCTTACGAAATTTTTGAAAAATCGCCAAAATAACATTAGTGTCTGTCGAAATTCATATTTTATTGCAATTTATCTTAAAATAAAATTTTTTTTTTTATCAATTTCTACAATCTTTTTACTCTCATAAATGTCCTTTTTTTTTTGTTTTTGTTTTTTGCCTCCTTTCTGTGATGTGACAATTTAATGAAAAAATAAACATTTAAACCCCGATAATAATTTTTCTTTTTATTTTCATTTCTATTCAATAAAATTCTAAATGCAATGAATCTTCTGTCCGCTCTAAATAACTAATAATAATTTCGTTCATAAGAAATGCAATAAAAATATAAAATAAAGGAGCCAATACGTTTGTTCCCTTTTCATTATTTATATTCGTTTACAAAAAGTCATAAAGATCTCAGAAATATTGTCTTGGTTTTTGTCCCTTGTTTTTTTTTTCTTTTTTTGATTTTTATCTTATTTAAAAAAAAAAAAAAACATTTAATTTCTGTTTCTGTCTTTTCACATAGAGAAAACATTTCTTTGGCTTAACACACAAACGCACACACACAAAAAACAACAACCAAACATATTTAAACCGAAACGAAGAAAGCACAAAATGAAAAATTAATGAAAAAAAATTTATTCCGTTAAAATGTTCGCTGCAAATAAAACAAAAAAAAAAAAAAAAATTAAAAAAAGCAGAAAATAAATTAAATAACAAATCGATTACCTGATTAACTGTGCAGGCAATTAAAAAAATAAAAAAAATATTCACCTTTTGCTATAATTAAATTAACATAAAAAAATTTAATGAAATCAAATGAAGAACAACTGAAACCCCCTTTTTGTCAATGTGAATTGCATTCATTTTTCTTTTTTTCTGTCAATAAATAATGCAAAATTATTGCATAACAATTAAATTTTGTATTAATCATGTGATGTGTTTAAAGTATTTTTGCATAATTATACTACGAAATGTAATAAATAAATTCGTTATAAATGCGGTAAATCAATCGTTTTTAGAACGTATAGCTGCTTAAACCATTTATATA
This sequence comes from Ptychoptera albimana, assembly GCA_961205885.1. Lineage (NCBI taxonomy): Eukaryota > Metazoa > Arthropoda > Insecta > Diptera > Ptychopteridae > Ptychoptera > Ptychoptera albimana. The sequence continues at coordinate 1,766,614 of OY540805.1, read as the reverse complement.
TCGTTGAATGCACATTAGCCTGCGTTTTTATCTGTAGCTTAGACGTGTAATATCTAGTCGCGTTGTTTTACCTATAGGAAACCACGGATTTTACACGCGGTTTTAATTCAAAACTCTTGCAGTTGTTGTTACTTCAAAATAATGCTGTGAAATATTACGGATACATCCTGAAACCGCCAAGTCCTGAATACGATTTATCTTGTGGTTTTTCTGATAGAACTTTATATTGTAGGACTCGTGTCACAAAGTAAATTAATTCAAAATAATGCTGTATATATACCGGTAAGGAAAGTATTAGTATCAGTCCTGAATGCGATTGTAACTCTGGGTTTTTCTGATAGAACTTTAAACTGTGCTTCTTGTAATACATAATTGCTGTAATTAATACAACGTGTTCATCCATAATAATGCTAAATAGTCATAAAGCTTTCCGAGTGATTACAGAGCTTATCTAATCACAAATTTTTTCATATATTTCTTTCAAATATTTTCCAAAAAATTAAAATCAATGAAGTAAACTTAATTAATGATAAAAAAACGACTATTGCTAGTCTGGAAGAAGATTTCAGAGGACGATAAAAATTAAGCTCTCCAGTAAGAGATAAACTTTCAGAAGGAATACCGATACCAGATGTCAGAGCAAAGTTGTTCTGAAAATTAAAAAAACGTAACGAAAAGGGTTTCGGTTTAAACAATTCCCAAAACTACTTCACAAACCACAAATGAAACAACCAGATAAACCATTCTTAAAGGTATAAAACAGCCAAACTTTTAAACTAATTAAGTAATTGGCTATACCGTCTTAGACTATCAAGACGATTCTTTTCATTTTCCTTACAATAAATTTGTTTTTTAAATAATTCATTTATGCATTGAAAATGTCTTAACGTTAGTGGGCGACGTTTCGATTTACATTTCGCTTTTGTTCTGTTTATATTTTTTTTGACCACAAGAAACTGTTTTTTTTTTTTCTCATTTCTTTTCTTTTCTTTTCTTCATTGTTAAGTCATTTCATTTCTTTTTTATTTTTGTATAACAATATTATGGTGTACTTAAAATAAAATTAAAGTAACATTTTTAAATGTCTAAGCACAAGAAAACAAAACAAAAAGGTAATTCTTCTCTGTGATTTTCTTTTACTTTTATTCCTCTGCTTCTTCTTTTTCTTCTACTTCTTCTTCTTCTGCTTTGTATTTTCTTCTATATATATATATATATATTTAACGGTATCTTTTCATTTTGCAGTAAAAATCAGTTATCTTCTTAACTTTATATGACACTGTTGGCCTACTTAGATGACCAATAAGAGTTGAGGTCTCACCCGTCGTGAGTATTATATGTGTGTTTGTTTATTTATTTATTACATAAAATTTTTTTTTTATTTGTTATTTCTGTTATTTTCGACAAAACAATGTAATAATAATAATTTTAACTACTCTCCTGTTGGTAAAAAGACAATTTTTTTTTATTATTTTTTATTCATTTACTTCGCTAGGTATGTGACGATTTTTTTTTTGTATCTCTTTTATTAATCACGTTTTATTAAGTTACATTTGTCGATAGTTACTTAACTTAACTTAAGTTTTTTTTTTTTTTTTTTAGAGTAAAAGTATTTAAACGTTTAAGCAACAAATAAACTAAGAAAATTTCCGCATACAACACAAACAAACAACGGGTTTTTTTTTGTTTTTTTTTTTTTTTTCTTAAAAATTAACGGTTTTCTTTTTACCTTTTATAAAAAAAAAAAAAAAAAAAAAAAAAACCTATTTCAATGCATTAATTAATTAATTTCAATTTTTTCTCGTTGCAAATAATTGTCAACGATTATTATTACAGTGTTTAATACTTGATTCATTCAGAAAGAAACTTTTATCGCGCTTTTTTTTTAAATAAATAAAAGTTTAATTACACAGAATTAAACAAGTCGCTAATGTAGAATCAGCACCACAGTTATTAAGATAAAAAAAAAGAGAAGAAAACAAAGTAAATTAAGACAGATTCTTCTGGTTTCTTATAATTGTTTATTTGTGATGTAGAAATTGTGTTTATCGTGTAACTACACGTAACTAGATATATTGTGATATTTTTTTTTTTTTTTTTTATATAAAAAACGACGGTTTTTCAATTAAGTACAAAACACCCACTAAAAATTATAAAAATATATTGATTAAGTAATTGGTTTTATCGGGACTTGGGGGGGCAAGTAATTATTTAAATTAAATTTAATTTAAATGCAATTTGGCTAGTGCAATAATTGGTGCACCAGTTGGCATTTCTGGATAATCACCAGCACTTCCAGCAATATCCAAGTGTGTATATTTGATCGGTTTTGATGAATTTGTACCATGAGCATCGAGACCGGTGGCAAGCATTAAAAATGCTGCTGGTGTTTGGTGTCCTCTTGGTGTACGACTAGATGGTGCATTGTTGCACTGTACAATATCTTCACCATGTATTTTGCTTTTATGGAATGCAAAATCCTCCTGACGAATTGTCGATATTTCCAATGGATCACCGTATTCTTCGCCAACTTTTTGCAATTGTAAACCATGATTCAATTTACGGGCTGGCCCATTATCCATAATTATGGAGTAATTTCCAACGGCTAAGCAAGCATGACCAGTTAAGGTTGCAATCGTGTATAGATGTGGATCAGGAAGATCATATGACAGCTCCTTCATCTAATAGAAAAGCAATAAAACAAATTTTAAGAAATTGATAATCTATAAGAGACCACGAGAATATTTACTTTGCATAAAGCATCCGCCATACACATACGACCCTCAGCATCAGTATTTCCTACGCGTACACGTACTCCTGCTCTAGAGGTTATGATCTCATCGGCTACATAACATTCCTCACCGACCGAGTTTCTAACCATGCATAAAGCGCTTATTACATGAATATTCGCTGGTTTCATTTGCTCCACAATCTTCGGATTAATAAAAAAACAAATTTAAAAATAAGATGCACACATATGGTGATTGACAGGAAATTAACCTTCATAAATCCAGCTACAGCGGCAGCACCGCATTTATCTCTGGACATGCCAGCCATTACTCCACCATACTTAATATCGGCACCACCTGTATCATATGTGACTCCCTTGCCGACAAGCATTAAAGTCTTTTTAGCTGGCTGTGGCGGATTGTATTCCAAATAGATGATATGCCCTGAAAAAATTCCATTCTTTTTAGGAATTGTAAAATTAAGAGAAAAACAGAAGTAAATACTAACCCTTATGCCGATCAACAGAATCTGCAGCACGATTAACTGCCTGGAATAATGGATATTCCTTTTTGAAGATATTAACATCGCTTATCACGTTTACTTTGATGACTCCGGATGTAAACGAATTCATTACATACTCTAAAACAGCTGGTGGAGCCATACGTTCAGGATCCCCAACACCTATATCACGTGCAATAAATCTTCCACTTTCTAATAATGTAACTTCCTTAGAAATTCTCGTAATCACATTAAGGTCTGACGAATAAATCCATAAAGTTTTTATTCTTTCCTTTTTCTCTGGCACATCTTCACGATATTGAATTGGCTAATGGAAATTATTGTAAAAAAAATGAGTCATCAAGAAGATTAATGAGTACAAAAAATACTTACAACATATACTTGTTCCAGAGCACCAAGTGCTGTTACTAATTCCGCATGTTTATAATCTTTATTTGATTTTGGAAGTACCAGCAACGGTGACTTTGCTCCAGCCTAAAATTAAATTTTTATCCGATAATTTAGTAAATTAAAAACGTAAAATAATTTTGTATTACTTTAATCGCACGTTGCATAGCTTTTTTCGCTGCTTCACTATAATTACGGACATCATCGTAATCATTTAATTCTCCAATTGGAGAGTAAATGACTGGACACTTTAAACCGTCAACAGCAAAACAGGACACCTAGAAATTAAAACAAAATGAATAAATAATTTAATTACAATTTTAATTCAGTTAAAATACTTCGGAATCAAATGATTTATCACATTTTCTGGCTTTTGAAAAGTGATCTCTCAGCTCAGCGATACCATCTTTTTCAATAATGCATATTGCATCGCATACATCGACAGCTAAATTTTGTACAAATTCAACAGCACATGGCAAAAATCTTTATAGAAAAATTAATTATTAATTATTTATTTATTGATTTGGGAAAATTGTAAATTAATTGCATAACATATAATAAATCAATTTTTGTTGACACATTAATCTTTATTCTCTATTCAATCACATGGGTTAATTAAAATTGGGTTGACTGCTTACCTATTTGCTGCCATTACAACACTTTTTCCTATTTAAATTTTATTTTATTTATTAATTATAATTAAATATTCATCCAGTAAATAAATATTTAAACAAAAAAAAAAGAAACTTTTGTGATGCTAACGCGTGTAATGTACGATGTGATGTGATTTTCGTTTCGTTTTTTTTTTTTGGTCTTGTTGTTGCGGGAGAATAATGCAAATAAAATAAAATAAAAAAAAAAAAACTGACTGATAACGGCAATCAAATGTTTATTTATAATCAGTCAAAATGTGAACACATTAAGCCAACAATGTAATCAATTGAATACTGATTTTTAAATTACTTTTTGCTGTATTTTCTTATTATTATTATTATTATTATTATATAAAAGTAATTAAGTACAGAATAATTAAAACAGCTGTTCCAATGTCACAAACACAACTTTATTTTTAGTATAACATGTTTAATAAACTACTGGCTTTAGTGGCTGGTTGGTTGGCTTAATATAATGCACTTTCTTATTTATATGTTAAGTATTTTAGTAAAGACTATTTATATCTATAATTAGAATCATGAAATCGCAAATTTCTTTAAGTCGGAGAACTTGACTTATAAATATAAAAATGTATTCTTTGACAACTAACATAAAACCTATTAAATGTTTACGGTAAGACAAAAAAAAAATGTTTGACTCATGTTTATGGAAACTAGTGCCCTCTAGTATTAAACACTTTAGCAATGCAAGACGAAAAATCACTAAAATTAAATTTTAAAAATAAAAGAAAATTATCGAAAAACAATTTTTATTTACAAAACTTTATTAATTATTTATTCTGATATAAATTCTTTTATTGTTGTTATTATGCTAGGTAATTTATTTGCCTCGAATAATATAACTTTTCTCATTGGTGTTAGTACTGCATCGTCTTTATTCCATTTACCAGCAACAGCAGAATCAGATTCAATTTCTACAGTATAATCAAAGCTAGCAATTGCATCCTTACAAAAGACTTCCTCCTCAGAATTAGAATAAATTATCTCTAAAGGATTTGTATCATCCGCTGCCTTCTCATAATACTTTATTATCATTAAATAATATGCAAAATTAAAATGCATTTTTTTAGTTTTTGCTCTTTGTATTTCTTTCTCCAAGTTTTCCAGCATCGGCACAGATATCTCTGGTGGTATATTGACAAATCTTTCATTCAAAAGGAAACCAACAGCATTTGTTGCATCATTTAGTTTATCTTTGAATACTTTGATTGTAGCGGCGTCAGAAGTTTTTGCTTTTTCCATGAGAAAATCATACAATTGTTTCACGCAATTCTTGTCTCTTTTATGAACTATGTTTATCGCACTAATTATTCCAAATACTGTATTAGAATCGTACATTTCATCATCGTCGTCTTCCTCTTCTTCGTCATCATCACACTGTTTTAAAGCAGTGCCAACAAAATTTTGACCTGCAATTTAGCGAAAATTTTTTATAATTTCACAATAATAACAAATAAAATATCTAACCTATGATTAGATCAGCCAATTCAGATGTATTGATATGTGCTTTCAATAGTAATTGATGTAAAAGTTGTTTAATACCATCAAAATCCGAATCAATTGGATTTCTTCCTTCAAACTCCACTTGTATTTGCTATTTATTAATGAGAACAAAATAAAAAATTTCTTGTAGTGGATATAAACAACCAAAGTTATACCTCATTTCCCGCGTAACTATCCATTTCTTCATTAGAATTTTCACCACCTTCGGATGCCTGATCCATTTCATCATCTTCATCATTTTCCTCGCCATCATCATCCTCATTCATTCTTCTTCGGTGTGTCATGTTTATATTTTATTTTAATTACTATTATCCAACACGTGCTGCTGTGTTTAAATTGACATTTGAATTTGTTAAAATCAAAAATGAGATTTTTTTAAACGGGTCAACCGGTTCATTTATTTACTGTCAAATCAACAGTTTAGCCAACTCAAGAAAATAAAATAATAAATAAGTAATCCGGTTTAAGAATCTAAATAAAATTTGTGCAAGCGAGTGACATAACCTTTATGAAAAACTAAATTTATTTTTATAATATTGTTTTTCACAATAAATGTGTAATTAAAAATTAATTTGGTAAATATAATAATTATTTATTTTTATTATTTATTCATATTAAATCGTAACATTTTATATATAAAATATAATTTTTGTATTTCATCACATTTCTAAAGCTTCTAGATATATTTTTAATGTTTTTCTTGTTGTTAATTTTTCTATTTAGAAAAGACATTTAATAATCAGAATTAAATATTATTCAACAGGGAAAATACAATACTATGCATCCTGATTTATCACCACATCTGCATACAGTTGAATGTAATGTACTTATTGAAAAATTAAAAAACTGCCACAGTTCAGTAAGTATCCCAATGCTCAATCAAACATTATTTAATCTTCTTTTGGATTTCGTCATAATTTTTGTTTTTCTATTCTTTTTAAAACTTTTATAGAACAGATTTGCAAGATTTGTTGGAATTTGTAACGATTTTGATCGTGATGTTAATGCTTGCCTAAAACAGGAACGTCAAAATAGACAAAGTGAAAATAGGATTAAATCAGTAGAAAGAAAGCGATTAGTACATGAACGTATTCAACAGAAACAAGACGCAGATCAAGAAAAAGCTGCCAAAGCAAAATCTGATTAATTAATTAATTAGAAATTGTTCTTTTTTTTTTTATTATTTTAATAAAGTCGTTTTTAGTGTAGTTTAATAAATAAATATCAATCAAACAAAAATGGTTGATTTGGAAGATAAATATTATTTTAATGAAGAACCTTTAGTAATACATGGAATTCCAGTTCCACCAATAACGGATTTTTGTGTAGATGATTTGCCATCTATTGTTGATAGATTTTTTACACGATTCTATATGCACGATGCTGAGAAACCTGACGAGGATCATTTAGTTTTATTCCATTCAAATCGAATCTGTCTTATTTGTTTGGCACCGTCACATATAGCAATAAAAAAAGGAATAGAAAAAATCGATTACAATATAGGTAATGTGGATCGTTCAAAAAATGTGGTCAAAGGTAAAGGTAAAAAGGGTGGCATGAATTTACAGCCACTCTCAGCATTAGCTATGATCCAATGTACGGATGGAACGGAATACAAAGTACAATCATGTATAAATGGGAAATTAATTGAGACAAATGAACAGTTGGCCACAAATCCAAAATTAGCAGCAGAAGAAGGTGATGGTTTTATAGCAATTGTATTACCGAAGATAGATCAGTGTGCTAAATTAAAAGAGAGCCTTTTGAGTCAGGAACAATATGACAAAATAATAAAGGATAAGGGAGAGTGTAAAGCACCAGCAACAGAAGCCACACCAATGGAAACATAAATTTATAAACAAATACAAAATTGGTTTGTTTGTTGTTTTCTTTACTGAATTTTTCATTTTTTTTTTATTTTTCATAATCATAATCCAGAATTTCTGTACATTTTTTTTTTTTTGGTTTATTAAATTAAATTTTTTTTATCTAAACAAATGTTAAAAACGTTTTTTTTTTTTCAATAATCTACATTTAATTGTTTTGCTTTATTTGTTTTAATTAATTAAGTGAAAATAGAGAAACGACGTCACGAGAAAAATATATTTGTTATAATCTGGAAAAAAAACTATCCAAAAAGCACAATGAATGAGACAAATCAACATTGATAAGGGATTTTTAATTCTTTTTCTTTCTTTTTTTCAGGTAAGAGAACACAAGACATTTTGATAGTATAATATATGGGATAAAGGATAATAATTTTATGTTAATAAATAAACAAACAGCAAATCATGTGCCTCTAATGAGAGTTTTTATGTGAAGATAAATGCTTTAGACATATGTGAAGAAGGACATTAAGAAATTGTTTTTTTTTTTTTTTTTTAATATTTACAACATTTTAATCGCGATACTAATTAATAAACGAAACAATAATAAATATAAATAAAAAAAATCCAACATTCATATCACTAACGAAGAGACAAATAACAGAGTGGTGAAATTAAAAATAAATTATAAATAAATATAAATCTAAATCACTAAATAAAATCGTAATATGAAACCAAACACACAAGAAGTAGCAAAAGTAATAATAATAATTCTTTTGTTTTAAGCATATTATTTATTTTGTTTGATTAATTTAATTAATTAATTAAGTTTTCAATGATTGTGGTTGATGGTGATCTCTTCTCTCTTCAATCACCAATAATTTTTTGTAAAAACAGAAAAAAAAAAAAAAACCTTTTTTTTTAATTTAATTTTTTCAACTTTTTCCTTTTGGATCAGTTGCGGCGGCAGCATTTGATTCTAATGCAATTATTGCGGCTTCCGCTGATTTTTTATATTTACCAACCAATTCGGGGAGATCATAAGCAATTGCTATATCCAATTTATTAATTGGACAACCACGGAAATATGTGCACGTTTCAGATAATTTCTTAAACTCGTATAAACGATTTAAACGGAAAAAGTCACGATAAACATCTGGATCGGGTAAATCATAACGTGAAATATTTGTTAATGTTGATAAACCCTCATAAATATGATAATTTTGTGGATGTTCAATAATTTGATCTGATATTTGTTTCTTATTGCCAAACAGTGATTTGTGGTTGTAATATGTGGTCAAATAACAATCCACCATTTTAGCATGATTTCGTACACGTACCTAAACAGATAAAGAATTAACGTTAATTATACAGAACTATTGATAATAGAATGTATAAGCAACTTACAGCAAAACGACGTGCACTTGCGATTTTATTCTCAATACGTTTCTCAACAGCATTTCTTAAATCACGAAGTAATGCACGTTCCTGTGCTTGTAATAAACGAATCGGTGCACCAACTGTATACGGATTTGACCATAATGATGTTGTGTACATAACTGGTGGTTGTGCGGATGACATTAATGGTGAAATGTTCCATATTAATGCACCTTGAACACGCATTAATTCCTCTGGTTTTACTACATCGGCTTTATTAAGCAAGATACGTGTCTAAAAAACGAAACAAATGTTCATAAAAAATGTAAAAAAGTTTTTTTTTTTTGTGTTGTTCTTCTCACCTGATATTCTCTGCCTTTTAATTGATCCAAAATCGCTTCGGTTTCTGGTCCGACATCTAATTTTGATGGATCATATACTAAAAATATAATATCAGCACGATCAATAAACCATTGGCAGGCATCATTAAACGGGAATAATCTGGATACTTGTTTACGAACTTCTAATATTCCAGGAATTTCAACAATATTCACCTGAAATGTTGTGAAAAAGGAATTTTCTTTATTTATTTATTTATTTATTGTTTTGTTATTTCGAAATTTTTTTTTTTTTTTTTAATTTATTTATAGATTTCAATTCTCCAATTTCAACACATAACTTCCACACGATCATCTCTCACTGTGTGTGTGTGTGTTTACGTTAAATTAAAACTCGGTGGTTGCGACGAATGATTTTTCTTTTTTTCATTTCATAACAAAAAAAAAAAAAAAAAAAAACATCTTAATTAAGTTTTAAGTAAATATTTAAAAGATAATTTCCATATTATTCCTTCGCACATAATTCACAATATTAAAAAGATGACGTTAAAAGAAAAAAAAAATTTTTTATTTTCGATGTCTTGATGTCGTATTTATAGAATTAAGAAAAACTAAAAATAAATTTGAACACAAATAATCGTGTATACGTCATAAGAAAGTTGGTTAGTTGGTTAGTTAGTTTCTTCAATGATTTTAGGTAATTTTAGACAAAAAAAAAATATATATATTCATTTAGTAGTTAGTTAGCCACTTTATATGTTTATTTATGTCTAATAAAAAATAATTATGACCTAGACAAAAAAATTCTTATGAAGAAAAACCAAAACAAAAATTAACCTTTTCTAATATTTTTGATGGTAATTTTAAACCTCTCAAACGATCCTCAAGACCCTGTCCGAATTTTTGAAGACCTGAGAATGTCCAATCGGCTGCTAATTGTGTACCATCCAATACTTCAGGCTCATCACCATGCATTAAAATATTAAAGTACGCTGGTGATGGTTCAGCACCTTGAATAAATCGATTTTTTTATTAACCCAATCTTGGTGGAAAAAACTCGTAGAAATCATTACCAGTTCTAAGTGAATTCAGTGTGTACTCATTATCAGTTAAATAATTAATAATTGATGATTTTCCACCACTCCAGGGACCCATGAATAGGACTAGGGGTTTTGAAAATATTTCCGGATCACCAAAATGTCTATTACTAAGGTCACGGTATTTATATAAAGCTTCTAATGGTTTGATTGCGTTTTCGTAAATACGTTTTAAATCTTTCAAAACGGTATCAGAAACTTTTTGTATTGCGCTCTCCTTCTCAATGGACTCATCGTCCAAATGCAACAATTCGATAATGTGCGATTTATCACGAAGATTATCAGGTATATTGAATTCCTAAAAGCAAAAACAAATTTTTATTATTTATTCCCAATTTGGATATTTATAAATGAAACTAGCCATTAGTAAATCATCTTCTGGATATACGTCTTCAACTGCTGTCTTAGAAGTTTCTTTAACAACTGGAATAGCTACTGGTACTTGTACAATTTCTTCTACTGCTTCTGCTTCAACTTCTGCTTCTTTCTCTTCTACGGCTTCAACTTTAGGTTCCTCTATGGATTCAACTTCAGGTTCTTCAACTTCTTTTGTATCGTTTTCCTCTGTTACATTATCTTCTTGACTTTCTTCAGATGCTTGTTGTTCATCAGATCCTTGTTGTTCATCAGATTGTTCTTGTGAATTAGTGGTGTCTTCATCAGATTGTTCTTTCGAATTAGAAGCATCATCATCTATGCTTCTCTTACGTCTTGAATTTCCTTCAGCTTCGGGTTCTTCTTCCTCTTCAACTGGAGGTTCTTCATTAGAAGCTTCCGCACTATCGTTAACTTCAGCTTCTTCAGTTGTCTCTTCTGATATTTCATCAGCAGCATTTTCTGCTACTTCTTCTGGGGCTTCTTCGGTAGATACGGCTTCATTTGAATCATCATCATTTTCTTGTGAGTTAGCAGACTCGTTTTCAGATGATGCTGGTTCTGTTGCTTCAGCATCTAAGGTTGCTTCGGTACTATCATTATCATCTGCATTTTCCTTTTGTTCTTCAGCACTTGCATCATTATTTTCTTCTTCAGATTGTGCAGTATCGTCGTTTAACTCAACCGCTTCTTGGTCCCCTTCTGTAGATTCGTCACTGCCTTCTTTATCATTTCCTTCGGTTTCATCACTGTTATTCTGATCCACCTCATCACCAGTTGTTTCTGAGGTTATTTCACCACTTTCGGATTGATCTTCCACTGATACTGTATCTGCTTCATTATCTGTGTTTTCTTCTTCCTGTGACTGTTGCTCTTCTTCAGCATCAGCTTCAGCTTCAACCTCATTTTCTATTTCTTCCTCAGCATTTCCAGTTGTTTCCTCTTGTGAATTTTCTCCATCCTCATTCGATGGATTTTCATTCTCGGTATTCACCTCCTCTTCAGTTGCTTCTCCAGAATCATTTGAATCTCCTTCGCCAGACTTATTATCATCCGTTTCCTCTTCATTCGGCTTGGTAACATCTTCGTTTTCTTGTGATTCTCGTTCGATTTCATCTACTTGTTCCGTCACTTCAACGTTTCCTTCTTTCGATTCATCACTATCACCATCAGCTTGTATATTTTCCTGACTATCCACCGCTTCCTGTGAACCTTCATTATTCTCTTCACTACTATCATTTGACGTTTGTTCGTTTTCATTTACCACTTCACCACTCTCTTTACTATCACCCTCTATTTCCCGACTGGTATCTGGTATAACATCTTCATTACTATCATCTAAAGATTTATATCAAAAAAAAAAAACCGTATTCCATATTATATTGTAACGTAATCATGTTAGTACACTTACCAGAAGAATCTACTGTTTTTAATTCATTTATTGCCTTTTCAATATACGGTCTACATTCGGATTCTGATGGTCCCACTTCAGCTCCCACTTGCACATCTAAAATTAAAAAAAATAATAATAATTAATTATCTTATTTCTTCTATTGCATAAGATTACCAACAACAAAAACGCAAAAATTATTAAATTTTCTGGCATAAATAAAAAAAAGAATTTTTTTTTTTTTGAAATTTTTATTGGCGCTTCTTATGTAAAATAAAAAGAAACTAACGATCTTTACTCTTTATACAAAAAAAATTAATAAATAAATATTGGTGAAAAACTAGCTTATTTATTATTATTATTATTATTATTATTACTATTATTATTATTATTATTAATAAATAAAATGACTAAATATGTGTAATCGTTGTATTTACATCTCATCAAGTAACATTAAATTTTAAATTAAAAATATTAATCATCATGGGTCAAGCAATGATTAAACGGTTTTTACATGTGAAAATTAATTTGCATTAACAAAATGAATAGAATGAAAATTTATTAAAGGTCGAAAATGAATGAATGCGAGTAATTAATCTGGAAAATCAGTGTTTACGTAATTAAAAATGCAACAGGTGAAAATATTTGCATTACACAATGGCGGAATAATAGAAATATTTCTTTATTAATTAAAATGATTTTACTAGATTTCAAAAGTATTTAGTAATGCAAGTGCGTTAATATAAAATACAACCTGAGAACCAGATGTAATCCTGTATGCATAAACTACCTGGGTTTTAGCAAAAAGAAAAAAAAACGTTCAGTATTTTATTTATAATTTAAGTATTCCCTTGACAAATTTCAATGCACTTGACTTGAAACAAGTAGAAGAAGAAATAGGAGAAGAAAACGTATAAAACCGCAACTGTTTAAGGTTCTTCCGGTTATTGAGATTTAATTTTTGTATTGATAGTTAAACAATAATTCTAAATCACAATTATTACACATTGAGGTGCCGGATTACTTCTGTTTTTAAAACCCTGTGGAATTGACTCTGATATCCACAGCATTTGTGGTATTTATCGTGGCTAGCTACGTTATCAGTAAAAACTATAAAAGATATAAATACTCTGATCGTGCAATCCTGAGTACCATTTTAGTATCACGTGTAATTATTGCCTCCAGAAAATAAAGTTAAAAGGGAACGTAGAAAATCGTACAAAAAAAATCCACAACCTGAAAACTAACCACGCACTAAATTTTTTTTTTTTTTTCTTTATTAAATTTAAATCACAATCACTTGAAATTCAAGATACTGCATTAAAAACTACGTAAATTCCAGTATCAAATAAATAGAAAAAAAAAAAAGAAAAAGAGATTTTCCAAGACAATTTTCGGTTTTTCTTCTCATTTTTTCTGCTAAAATGATTTATTTTTAATTAAACGAAATACTCGGGGAAAAAAAAAAAAAAACAACAACATTTAAATGAAAATTGAAGACACAGAGAAAAATGAAAAAATTGAAAAAATAAATAAAATCCTTCTTCCCATATATAAATATTTTATTTTTTAAAAAAGAAAAAATGAAAAAACGATGTCGCTTCATATGTAGCTATCCGCTAAATTTAAATATTAACACACAGAATCTATTTTTTTTTTATTATTTTTTCGTTTTCGTTTCTTAAATATTTCTTCTACATTGCATAATTTTTTTTTTTTTTTTTTTTGCTATTTTTTTCTCTTAAAATTTTCTTATAATTATATAAGAAGAAAAAATATTTTCGGATTTTATTTTATTTTTTTTTTTTAATATTTTCGCGAACATTTTTCACTTTTTTATTATTTTTTTTTTTGTAACACTTTCTAATATTAAATTATTTTGTTTTTTTTTTTTTTTTTTATTGGCAATTTTGATTAATTGATTTAATAAAACCACAACAAAGAAAGAAAACACTGGGCACCTCCACTGTGATGATGATGATCTTAGATTTTTTTTTTACGGATATGAAAAAGTGATGGCAAAATATAAAATAAAAAAAAAAAAAAAAAATTTAACGTACCATGCAAGGAAACGACAAGAAGGGTAAGTCCTAAAAGGACCCACACCGTTGGTCGCCCCATAATTCGTAATCCAATTTGGACTCGATCCTTATGCTACTACTTCACTTTTCGGCACTTTAAAACCAAATCAACGTCGACTATCTATGCATAGGCATAGGCAAAAAAAAAAATATTTTCTCTTCAATATTCACAACGATGAAAAACAGGAGCAACAGCAGCGGTGTAGCAGTAGCTCAACACCAAGAAGCAGAAGAAGAAAAATATTACGAATAGATTTTTTAAATTTTTATTTTCGTCAAAATTAATAGAAAAATTGGTTTTAATAAAGAAAAAAAAAATTTTTATTCATACAATTTGACTGTGTGATATTTTACATATAGTGCGCAAGCCCGTCGATCTCTCCCGGTTTAAATCTAAATCGAAACACGGGGATTATTGTGTGTTCGGTGACCGCGAAATGTCCGATCGGTTAGCATACAAATCGCTTCTAGTTTTCTTTTCGTTTTATTCTTAAACTAAATACAGATGGATATTACTGCTTTTAACTTCTATTACAAATAGATTTATCTGTCTTCTATCTCGGTTTGCTTCTTTTTTTTTCATTTAAACGTGCGATCAAGTGATCTCTATGTTGTGCTCGTCTGACACACGATAATAATAAACATGGGTATATGGGAATTTGCTGTTTGATTATTTTAGCGAATTTAAATTTAAAGCAAAAAAAAAACACACACAATTAGCAAAGTAGTTAATAAAAACTATATTGACCCTTTAAAACTTAGTTTATAAATAAACGCGTAAAAAAAAAAATAAATAAATAAATGAATTTTATTGATTATTTTAAATGATCTGTTGATTGATATGAATGATTGGAAAGTAATTGATGTAAAATTAATGCACACCAACACCACGATACTGGTGAGTTTTCATTCTGCAAATTGGTTTCTCATTTCGCTAGTGATTTGGACAGCGTACTATTGTCTCTAGAAGCAGATACGTAGAGAAAACAAATGTAGGATGTAAATAACAAAATAAAGAAATTAAAAAAAATTAAACAATTTATTTATTTTGCCAAGATTGACTAGAGATTTATAAGAAATTTTAATCTTTAACGGATATAAATCGTTTTTATTTATTTATTTTTTTTTTTTATTAATTATTTATGAGTGTACACAATTAGATATTAAATTAATTAAAAATAGAATAGATCAAAAAAAAAAAATTATTATTATCGTTATTAAGTGGGTGTTAAATGGGATATTTTATACTAAACGTGTTTTATAATCTATCTAATAAAATTTATTAAAATCATGACTAGTTTTTAATTGTTTTATATTTTTATTAACAATATATTTAATTATTTTTAAATTGAATTAAAATATTTTTATGTTATCGTGACAATTTAGAATAAAGATGCAGTTGAGAATTATTTAATTATCAACTCGCCGAAATGTTGACTATTTTCATTACATTAAAAATGCAGTTTTTTTGATTAAATGGAATTCGATTCGTTTTGGCATCAGGTGATGGAACTATTGGTATCATTATAATCAGTAGGGATCAGACTCCAATTTAGTAATATCAGTAAAATTAAGAACAATTGTTTTCGATATTATATTTAATCAGATTACATCGTTGTGTTTCACCCTCTTAGCGAATCCAATAAGCGAATAACATTTTTTCAGGATGTTTTTGAAGAATCAAAAGAATCCAAGGATTCCAATACACAGATAAAAACAGTAAACCTAAAAATTCATTAATTTTATTTATCGCCAGAAATAGCACGGAAAATACACGAAAAATAATTGATTTAAATTAGATCTTGGTAAGTAAACTGATTTCAATCAAATTTATCAACTATTAATCCAAATTTCATAAATAAATATTATTAATTTTGCACATGTTGTGTTACATTAAGAAAAATTCGAGATCAAAAAAAATTTTTTTTTCTCTATTTTTTTATTTTATATAAAATATTTTATTAAAAAAAAAAAATATTATTAAATTAATTATTAATTAAATATTAAACATCCTCATCAATGTCTGGTTCATCGGTGACTTTTGTGCAATGTACACGATCAGCGTCCTCTGGCCAAACGCACACATTTGTTATTGTATGAAAAACGGTTCTTTCGCGACAATCAAACTGTACCGGTTGCCCATGGACACATCGATAATACTAAATGAGATGGGAAATTTACGTTTAAAGATCTATACAGAAGAACAGAGATGAGAAATTATTACCTTAGTACAATCTTTATGCGGAACATAATCCTGATCTGTACAATCGATTTCTTCTTGATCAATTTCAATTGGTTGTACTTCTAATTCAGACTCAGGCTGTTCTTCTTCTTCAGGCTCTACCGTTTCTTCGGTTTCTTCTACTACTTCTGGTTCTTCTGGAATATCTGGATCAACTGGATCTACAGGTACTTCTGGTTCTTCTGGTTCCTCTACCAACTGTGGCTTTTGCGTCGTTGTCGTAGTTGTAGTTGTCGTTGTCGTTCTTCTAGTTGTTGTTCTAGCAGTTGTCGTCTATGTAAAAATTATTTCAATTAAAAAAATTTTTTAATTGACAAAATGTCAATAAAAATTAAAATTACCGCACGTGTGGTTGTCGTTGGAGCCTTAGTGACTGGTTTCTTGGTCGTAGTTGTTGGCTTACGTGTAGTACTTTGTAAATGAACATCCACATCTGGAGATGATGGCGTTGACGGTGGTCTCGCCCACTCAGGCTATGTAAATAAAAATTGTTTTTTTTTTCGTTATTTATTTGATTTCGTTTCGACAGTAAATTATTTTAATGTAATTCGATCTATTTTTAACTAAATTGCAATAAACTTACTCTGGGCGTTATTGCTTTTGTTGGCTTTGGTACATCATAGTTACTCATGCTGGTCGATAGAATATTCAATAAAACATTTTTCGGACCGCATATTCCCATAAAATCATCCATATCAACCGCCCACGTCATTGCACCTGCATATCCATTGGTTTTTATCCAATCCATTTTAATTTGTACAGATTTTGGATCCTCATAACCCACCCATTGTGTTCCTGTTTGGTTTTTTTTATTTAATTTTAAACAAGTTTCTCAAGGAATAATCTTTATCAATAATACCTTTATAAGCATAGGGGCATTTTCCATGTTCATCCCATCGCTTTGTCCAGCCTTTTGATTCATCATTTACTTCTGTGCAAATCTAAATAACAAGATAAGTATGGAACACGCTTGTAAACAGGACAGTGGAAAATCTTTACCTCGTAATATGCAAGGAAACCAGTAGCATTAGTGTATGGACCTGGATCACCACCTCCAGCTTCTTTATTTATATAAGTTCCTAGTTCATAGTTTTTGTTTCCAGCGCTCAATGTAAAACTTCGTCCATAAAACGGAATTCCAATAACCAACTTATCAGATGGACAGCCCATATCTTCCCACAGCATAACACCATCGTTCTACATTGAAAATAATTCTATAAATATTCTGTAATATCGCACATCCATAACAAAAAATTAATTCTTACGACATTCAGTTTTTCATACGCCCATTGGTCATGCGGACGTTTATACAAAGCACTGTGAACATCAGCAAATCCAGCCCAATTACCTCGCAAATCATATGTCATGGCATGGATAGCATCAAGCAATCTTTAAACAGAAATTTAAATAAAAATTAAAAAGAAATTTCAATAAAAGTTTAAATCAAATTACTCGCAAAGTTCTGGAACATGATACCCCTCTTGTAATCTAAATTTAGCAACCGGCACAGCCATTGTAATTTCCCAACCGTAACCCTGCTTATCAAAGGCACGACGCAACTCCTCAACAAAATATAAAAATTTATCTTTATCACTAAAACTTCCACCACGATCCGATGCCGCAGGATACTCCCAATCCAAGTCAAAACCATCGAAGCCATATTGTTTCATAAATTCTTTGTATTAAAAAAATTTTTTTTTTGTTTTTCTACATCAAATATTTTGAAATTTTCTATTTTTTTTTTTTTATGTTTTTTTTTAATATTTACCAACAACACTTTTGATAAAAATACTTCGACGTTCTTTATTTGCAACCATTGCCGAATATTTTGAGCCACCCTCAGCCCAACCACCGACAGCGATTTCAAATTTAACATTCGGATGGTTACGTTTTAATGCTGTGAAATTTTTAAAACCATTTTGATCGATATCCAACTAAATGATAAGAAAAAAAAATTTTTTTTTTGTTATCTTAAAAATTTAATTAAAAAAAAAATAAAAAAATGTTTGTTTATTGCCTCTGGATCAATAACTAAAACTTGCCAAGTGTCTTTATCGACACCAATAAAGGAATACACAACGTGAGTACATTGATCTACCGGAATGTCATCGATCCCATATTTACCAATTGATGGACGGTATATAGCCCAGTTACTAAAATAACAAACAACTTTTGCTTGTTTTGCTATAAAAAAAAATTTTTTTTTTAATGAAATTTGCTATGAATAAATTAATAAAAAATTTTATTTACCTTCAGTAAAAACCGTTAATAATCCAAATAATAAAAAGCCGAATATAGTAAATAATAAACGACCTAGATAGGGAAAGAAATAAGGAAGTTTATTAAAAATATTTTATTAATTTATTCATAAATACTCGGCATATTTAATTAATTTAACAATTATTATTTAAAAATCCAATGCCATTGTTTTATTTAATAAAAACTAATTAAACTTATTATCACGTTTGAAACTCAGGGATTATTATTTAAAAAAAAAAAATAAAATCACAAACGAAACGTTTTTTGTTTTAAACGTTTTTTAACAAAGAATCACTACGATTGAAATTTATTCCCTAATTAATATTTCACAAATTTTTTATTTAATTAAAAAACATTTTTTTTTTGGTTGTCGAAGAGAAACCAGAAGAAATAAATTAAATTTTTATAAAAAAACAAAAAAAAAAAAAAAAAAACGCACTCACCCATCTTTCTAAGGTGATGTTCACCTGTGTTATGTGGCCAGCGTTAATCAAACACCAAGTTTTTATACTTGGATTAAAGTTTTTATTTTTTTTTTATTGTTGTTTTGAAGTCAAGAAAGAAACGAAAAGCAAACAAGCCAAAAACAATTAAAGAAAAATAAAAAAAAAAAAATTTACATGTCCCACCAAAAAAAAAAAACAAACATTTAAACATTCTTCCTCTTCTTCTTCGATTTTATTTATTTATTTAATTAATTAATTAATTATTAATGTTTGCAGTTTTATTGTTATTTATTTATTTTTTTTTTTTTATGTTTGATAATTAGTAAGGAGATTTTTTTATTGGAATTAACACAAAACGATGAAAGAAAAATAAAGAAAGCATTTAGTGGTTTCTAAAGCATGGTTTCTATACGAAATACCTGATTAAGAATACTTAAAATGTACGGAAATTGTTTATGGTAATTCTGAAATTATAAAATAAATAAATAGCATTGTAAATTTACCTTTATTACCTGATAAATAGCTACAAAATCATTACTAACGATTCTGGTAAGCTGAAAGTGTTTTGTGGAGTTTTGAAAAATTTCAGACGTTTGCTAAAAATGATGGATTTTCGTTTAATTAGTAGAAATTTCCTGAATTTTTAGAATATTTTCGATTACGGGGTAAACAGAACTAATAATGACGGATTAATAAGTTAAGAAAAATCACGGGTTTTCTAGGATTCTAAGTTAATGAACGACGTAAATGGTGCATTAAATCCTTTAAAAAATAAATAAATTTAAAACTACAAAAAATTTACGTAACTAAGTTGTTTAAGGGAACAACTTCTGCTTCCATTTCATGTAAAATACACCTTGTACCCTATAAAAAATAAATACAAATACGCACACCGACGCCACTGTAAAATAAATAATCAAAAAACTGAATAAATTATTAAAAAATTATTGAAAAGAAAATATTTATTAGATTAAATCAAATTAAAGGAACTACGATGTTGTGATTAAAAAAAAAAAAAATAAATTCAACTAAGTGGAATGTCTGCAAAACTAAAAAAAGAAAAAAAGTTTGTCTAGTATTTGATGAAAATTTGCTCACATTTCTACATACATTTCTGATGCATTCTTTATTCTAATTCTCATTCTATTACACGATAAACATAAACAAATTTTTTTTTTTATTTTATTATTCTAGGTGCATAGTTTTACCTTGTTGAAGCGACAAATTTTATTCTTTGTCTTATTGTTTATTTTTTTTTTTTGTCGAGTGCAAGTGCAAGTACAACAGAGTTTTTAATTAAAGAAAATTATTTTATTTCGTTTGTGGTGTTTAGAGAGTACATTGGTTGTTCGTAAACTTTAGGCTTAAAGTTTATAGTGATTACAGTAGGTGAAACCTGTTCTATTTTTTGAATAAAAGTTCAATAAAACGTTGGTTAAGATTTAACGTCACGTTTTTTCCCAACAATTATCACAGAATAATTATTATTAATAAAACTTTGCTAGTGGAACTATCGTTAAACTTAAATTCAACGTGGTAATCCACAATATAAATCCTTAAGACAATCCTTACACATTTATCTATGACAGAATATTTATTATTTCAATTTGTATATTCATCAAAGTTCTGTCTGCTTATTATTTTTCTCTATAAATCATGACAACTTCGTTAGTTCTTCAATATCAAAAAAATAGAATAAAATAAATAAATAAACAAAAATGACAAGAACATTATAAATTTTAATATTTTATTCACGAAATTGAATCGTGAATTATTAAAGCGATAATATTAGTGCGTTTGTTGCGTTTATTTTATGTTTTTTTTTTGTTGCTTTTTTTCTTACATAGTTCGTACTCGTTGTTTACTTTCTTTAATTTTCGTAGAGACGGAACCAGAAATGAATTAAAATGAAAAGAATTTTCTTTGTTCTATAAAAGAATAAGATGAATTAAAATAACAATCCCACCTACTTTTAAATGATGACCACAATCATTTTAAAAATGTTTTCACAAGAAATTTTAATCTCTATCAATCATTTTTTTTAATTATTTATCTCGGCTGTAGTTTCATACAGAGATACAAAAAAGAAAAAAAAAACGAATGAAAAAAAGGTGAAACGCTTTCTATATAACTTTTAATTTTATTCTGATAGCATTTGACTTGATGAACTCTTAAAATTCTCGATTCTTCTTGGTTTTCTTTTTCAGAAAGAAATTCTTTTAACAAAAAAAAAATTTTTGTTTACCTAGTGGCACTCAATAAATTTGTACCTGAAATATTACAACAAACGATGGTAAAATTGTTTTAACAAAGAACCAAAATATTGGTATAGGTGGTGAAATGTGTAGAGAAGTATTTTAATCCTGGGCTGTAAACAAGTTTCTAGTATTCTTTGCTACAATAAAAACATTCAAAATACCTGAACACAGATATTTACAAGGGTTTTAGGTGTTATCGGTTAGTTTCTCTAGCAACTAACTCATTTAAAACAGACAGATAGACATAAACTGCTTCTAGAATTGTTTTAACAACATCTATGCAAATAAATTCAATCACAGGCATTAGACCATCAAATGTTTTGCTTAGAAGAAAAACCACAAACGATCATAAATGTTTGTTTGCAGTTTTTATTAATTTTTTTTATCGATTTTTTTTTTTAAGAATTTTGGTGAGTATTTAGCATAAGATACAAAAATAAAATTCTGCGTTATCTCATAAAATTTATGGATTTACAAGGAAAACAAATCAATCAGCAAAAAAAAAAAAATGTTTTTAAAGTTTTAGTTGCTCTCTAATTTCCTGGAATAAGTGAAAAGTGTTGCTAATATTATTCTAGTTTGTTCTCAGGAATCTCTTGGATGCTAAGTATCTTGTTTATTAAATTCTCTAAATTTTTCTTCTTCTGGTTCTCACAAGCCAAATAGTGTGTAAGAAAGCCAAGAACAGCTAGGTAATGGATAAAAAATTGAAGGAAATAAAGGCAATGGGATTGAATTTGTTGAAGATCTATGGTCCACTTGTTTCTAGGGCGGTTTCAGGGCTTTATACGACGAATCATATTTGTTTGTTTCTAAATCCGCATTATCGTTGTATTGCAAAATAAACTTTCATTGAAACAACATTTTCTAGAGGATTGATTTATGTTTTGCCTGGAATTTTTACTAACAATTTACACTTTCCCAGTATACATTCTACGTGTTTTTCGACAAATTTTAATCAATTAAATCGAAGTGAGTCAGCGAATAAAGTTTTCTCAACCAAATTAAATCGAATGCCAAAATTGGATAACAAAAACCATTCGATATACAGAAAAATACTTAAGACGACAGTGAAAGATCCCATTAAATAAACAGGTGACGATTTTTGTGTATTCTTAACACCGTGCTAAAGCCGATCCAACGCAGCGTAACACCGCAAAAAGAAAGAAACAAAACGAAATTTAACGATACAATGTGTTAAAATAAATAATCAAAAATTTATTTTAATTAATTTATTTTATCTTATTTAAATTTTTTCAGAAAAAAAAAAAAAAAAAACAACAACCAATGTCAAGGATAAAGGTTAATGCACCGTTTTTTTTTTTTCTGTTTCGTGTAAAAATTATACAAAATTTTTTTAGTCGTTTTGTGTTGGATTTGACTTTGTTAATTAATTAATTTTGTTTTTTTTGTTTTTGGTTATTTTGAGTCATAATCGTTAATGTGTTTTTTTTTAAGATACAGTCAGTGATCGTGAAACTATTGAATGCGTACTACATGGGAAAGTGTATTTAGGATAAAATAAATCGTGGATGGTAGTCGTGTTAGTCTGAATAGCGGCAGACTGGTGCTGGTTTCCGTGAAATTTTTTTTTTTGGTAATGATAGTGGTGAGAAACATTGTACAGTAAATCCCAGTTCGTAGTTTCTAATCCATCGAAAAGATTACAATTTCTGATTATCCAGTAAAATCCAATTTCCAGCTGCTGTATTCTGACTCATCAATGGCTCAGATATTGGTGGTAGTAGAAAATAATCGAATAAAATCTTGAAAGCTGGCTTTAGAAAGGATCTCGTGGTTGATCAGTCTATTAAACACGGCTTTCAATCTACAAAACGATAACTAAAAAGTCTCCAAAAAAATTACAGACGATTTTCTACAGAAAAGTTTTCGCTCACCTGTCATAATATTTCTCATTCAATTTTAATTAAAAATCATTTTTGGCTCTTATCAAATTGAAATGTAGACTTACAAAAAAACTGGTTCTCACTTTATAATAAACATTAAAAAAAAAATAATAATAATTTACCAAAATTCACCAAAATCCTCTGTTGCAGGCATAATAAAGCAGCAACCAGTTTTATGCTAATGAATTTGTTTGTTTTGGTAAAAATGCTTTCGTAAAAATTTACGATAATAAAGAGAAATAATATGAATGATCATTAGGTATTTGAAACGCGTTATTAGAAGCGCGTTATTAGAAGCAAGGGAACTTGAGCAATCTTCCGCATAAGAACGTTTTAGGTGGATTTTGACAATATAAATCTGCTTTTAATGAGGATCAGCGTGGATCACTTGCAATCTGATACGATTTGCTTAATTTAGATTAAACTAATGTTGACACGGAATGTTTACCAGGCGTACATGACTTCGTTTCTTGATTCAATTCTTCAATCTTCTGAATTTCAACACAGAAAAGGTTTATAATTCTGATAAAACTATGCAAAAACATTTGATTAATGCCCATCTCCAGATACCACGATCAATAAAACCGTAAATATTAAACTGTGCTCCGCTATTAAATCTTTTATTATCTCAAATCTACGATGAATTTTTTTTTTTTTTTTTTTTTTCTTAATAAATTATTTTTAAAAAAACCGTTATCAACGTTATCATGATTAAAAATCATTAAGTTTCTTATGGAATTTTCTAAAAAAGAAGATTTATTGTCTAATTTTGTCAAACAAAAAAACATCCTCCGAGTGAATAATAATTTTTTTTTTTTGGTTTTTTGTTAATACGTAGAAGAAAAATCACGAACTCTCTTTTGAACACACTAATTGTGATGTCATTTGAATAGAATAAGACAAAAGGCCACGTTTTAAGAATTAATTTAAATTAAAATTAAATATTCGTGAATAAAATTTTTTTTTTTTGTAAATGAAACCGTTGTATAGCGAGACAATTGTTGATTTACTAAGTAGTCAGCTGTGTTAATAAAGAATCACCGCAAATACGATTATGATGTCAGATTTTAATGAATGCAAATCACTCATTCGTTTAGTAGTAAAAATCTGTGCTACTAGGTTTCGTTAATAATTAATTGGATATACTGGATGGGTAATATGGTTTAATAGAGCAGCATTAGCAACGAATTGTGATCACCACCACGATGCAATGCATTCAAAATCGTTAAAGGAATTCCACCATCTTAACAGCATCATATCAGCAAGTCCTGGAACTAAAGAATTCCTATTCAAGTAATTCAAATAATTACGCAGAAACTAGGCTTAAAATACTACAGACAATATCTTAGCCAAGAAACTGTGAATTGTAGACGAAAAAAAAAAAAAACAGAATTGAAAATGAATTAGGCAAACCATTAGTGGAACCCCAAAACCATCATAAGATAAGCTTAGACTAAACGATGACGAACAGAAATCACTTCAAGGTTCAACAGCAGAATAACTAAACCATCGATAAAAGTGAAAACAGCAGCAACAAGCAGAATGCTTACCAAGAGACTGAATTGTTTTTACCATCTCAGAAGGTTTGATTAATGAATTTTTAAATTGCAACCAAAACACCATTTAAACTCTTCAACCATGGACTAGAAATTATCATCAAAAATTTATCCAAATTATGCTATTCAAACTAGGTTGAACATAGTTCATGGCATTGAATAAATATAAAATCAACTCAATTACCATAAGTATTACTAAAGTTTTTAACATTAAATTTTATGCGATGTAGTTTAATTAATTGCTTTAAAAAATTATACAGAAAAAATAAAAACGAACAAACATTTTTTTTAATTTCAATTTTATTTATTTTCATTTATTTTTATAACTCTGTAAATTAATTTAATTGTAATCGTGGCATAACATTCAAATTGACTTGAATGAATTAATTAATTAATTAATTAATTAATTGTTTAATTAAATGTTTTTGTTTCTTTCTTTATTATTATTATATATATATATATCTATGTATAATTTAACTATATATTATTTTAATAATTATTTAATTCTTCTTTCTTTTTTAATTTAAATTAATTAATTGATTATTAATTATTAAGTTTTTTTTATTTAAATTAATTAATTAATTAAAATGGTGTTTTCTTTACATATTAACAAATTGTTTTTTTTTTAATTTAATTTATTTTAATTTAATTTAATTTATTCCTTCTTCATCGTCAACATCTTCTTAAATTTAATTTTTTTATTTTAATTATTAACATTATTTTGTTTAATTTTTTTTTTTAATTATAATTAAGTAATTAATTATGTTATTAATTAAATTAAAACAATAATAAAATTTAACATATTGCTTTGTAATAATTAAAATAATAATAATATAAATAAAATTAAAATATTTTAATTTAAATAAACTTAAACGATAATTAATTAACTAATTAATTAATTAAATAACTAATTAATTAATAAACTAAATAATTAATGAATAAATAATAACGTAAAAATTATTACATAATTAATTAATTAATATTTTAAACAATTTTTTTTTTCTTTTGTATAATTTTATTTAATTCATTCGTTAATTAATTAAAAAAAAAAATTAAATAATTAAATAATTAAAAATTAAATAGCACCAATAATATATAAATTTAATTTTTATTTATTTCTATATAAATATTTATTTATTTTTTTGTTTTTTTTTTTTTTTTTCTCAAATTATAATTAATTAGTAATTAAAAAAAAAAATAAATAATTAAACGTTTAATTAAGAAAACCAAAAAAAAAAAAAATTTTATTTTCTCTTTACGCTTGTTTTTTACTTAAAAAAAAAACAAATAAATATTTTTTTTAATTGATATGATTGAACTCTTTTAACATACAGAAACGAAACAATACAGAATAAATAGAAAAAAATTAATTAAATTTAATTAAGAAATAATTCTAAATGATTATAAAGCAAAAAATTAATTAATTAAATAATTATTAGGTAATTAAAAAATAAACTTAAACGACTTTATTTATATTCAATGTGTGACTCATTTATTTAAAAAAAAAAAAAAATTAAAAAAACACACACACACAAACGGTGATTTAAATGTTTTCAGTGATTATTTCGTTAAAACATCAAACATTTAATTCATTTTAAAAATAAAGCAAAAAAAAAATTGATTGACAGAAACAGCGTAGATTTTTTTTTTTATCAGTCACTCACGGTTTTATATTTATGTTGTAATACGCGGTTTTTAGTATTGTTCCACCATATAGCTGTTTCGTTATTCTGATTCTGATTAAAAAAAAAAAATACAAAATAATCACAAGATTTTATTAATTAATAATACAAAAAAAAAAAAAATTAAATAACATTTTCATGTGTTATTAGAAAATAAATAAATAAATTTGTATCATTAATGTGATTTAATTCGTTAAACGTTAAACAAACATAACAAGTGTTTAATCCATCCGTTCGTTACTTAATTAATTTATTTATTTATTTATTTATTTACGCTTTTAATAAAAAAATAAAATACGGAAAAAATTAACGTTGATTATCATCAGCATCATCAACCAAAAAAACCTCATAATTAAACAAATATTGCTTAATAAATGTAATGAAATGAATTTTTTTATATTTTTTTTATGTAGTAATAATGCGATATACAGTACAGTCTCGTTATTATAAATAAATATTTTTAATTAATTGTTGGTGTGTTTCGATGTTGGTGACGGTCTTAACGTTATTTAGGTTTAGCTATCGTTAAACTCGCTCGATTAAGGACAATCACTTAAGAATCCCTTTTTAAAATTTCATTTAATAAAAATTCCATAACGCATCTTGCTGAAAATTACAGCAAAATTAATTGTGCCCCAGATCAAAATTGATTAACGAATACTCTGGTGATACTAAGGAATGTAATCAATAAAGAAAATCAGTAATTCATCATTATTGACTACAGAGAATAATCTTTACCGAAAACTCATATTTTCTCGTTTAATTCCTGATATTTTAAGTCCAGGAAACAATCTCAACTGAATCCAATTTCGTAATTTAGGTTATTTTTATACAGATTTTGCGTATTTTTAATTCCCACTATCCAGTGAAATTACGTCAAGTAAATCAGTAAAATGAAATTAATTAAAAACACAATTAAAATAATTACGAATAATTAATACGAGACAATACTGTATAAACACCAAAAAAAAAAAAATATTTGTGTCTTTACATTTATTTTCGTATACAAACTAAAAATAAATAATTTTTTTTTTTTTGTAATTATTATTTTTAACAATTGATTATATAAATTTTCATTAATTTTCTTTAATTGTTTTAATTTGAACTTGTATAGTATTTTTTCTTTTTTATAAATAAGTTTTAAAATGTAAATTTTAACTAAAAAACTAAAAATCTAGGTCATTGTTATTAATCCTTTGATAATTTATTTATATATCATCTAATATATTGAGGTAACAACCTCTAGTTCTAATTATAAATATTTTTTTTTTTTTTTATTCAACTTCGACTTCTTTGTCTTTTATTTATTTATTTATTTAAAATTTATTTAAAAGGCCTACTAATGAGAATGAATGATAATTTTTTGTTGGAACGCGACTGTAGTAACATCGTTCCACTCTGACAGTATGAAAGTACAAATAATTCGGTAACATTATGATTTTTATTTTAATTAGATGGAAGCTTTTTTCATTTTTATTAATTATTTATTTTCGTTGTCGCTATTTTCTTCTTGTTTTATTTATTTTTTTTTTCATTGGCTTGGATTACATTTTTATCGCCCGTTGTTACTATCGCTTAAATTTCGCTAGAACAAGAAAACCAAAGATCTGTTTCAACAAAACAATTTGAATTATAATTACTAATCGAATGCTAAACACTCTAATTACAATTTTATCACCTAATTCTGTACGTGTATGGCTTAAAAATTGATTAAAAAAACAAAAAACTCGTTCTTTAATTAAAATTTTCTACTTTTTTTATCCTTTTACTACGTATTTGGTTGTTGTCAGTAATTTTTCTAATTAAAACATGGATTTGTTTTTTAATTAATTAAATTTTTTTAACAAATTAGCACCAAAAATAAAAAGAAAAACAAAAAAAAAAGAAAGAAATATGAAAAGTATTCAGGGAAAATTATTTAAATTCAGTCTAGGAATAGAAAATAGACTGTGTTACTTCCACATACGATTAAATTAATTTTAATTATTTATTTCAATATTTCAATATTACATATTTATGCTATGAAATAAAAATTCTAATTTAAATATAATTCGTTGAAGTAAATAATTTTTTTATTTTATCTAATCAATTATTATGAATATGTATGTGATGATATGCAATAGCGAGAAAAAATTTTTAATTTTAATTTAATTCTTGTCTTATATTTTATTATCCTTTAAGCTTATTTATTATTTAATAATTGATTTTAATTATTTTATTTTAAATTATATTTAGAAATAACAAACTGATAAAATGTTGTTTTTCATCGCTGTATTTATTTCTACTTAATTCTTATCCTAATCGCTTGGATATACACAGTGAACAGTGAAAAATTCATTGCACAGTAATGTCGTAATTTTTCATTGATTCACACAGGATAGTTTATTAACAATATCCATAACATTTTCATTATAAGAGACTGTATCATCCGTATCCGTAGCTCTTTATTTTTATTTTTTTTTTTATTGTGAAACCATATGATTAGCTTCTTCACACGTTTTAAATTCATTTTTGTGTAAAATATCACCTTTTAATTCTTCAATACCATAAATTTCTTCATTATTTTTAATAATTCATTTAATATTTAATTCATTAATTCATTAATAATTGTCATTGTATGTCAATCATTTACAATTGATATCAGTTTACATATATATGTTTACATCTATATAATTAAACCTCTCAAAGGTTTATAATACAATTCAATAAGTTTAGGCATAGAACAGTCATGTTGATTTATCCATAAAATTAGTGATTTGCTTTAATTATTATTTTATATTATTATCAATAATTTCTTATTATTTCTTATAAACAAATATAGATTTAGGATTGATATAGAATAAACAAGAAAGAGAAGAAAAGGGGGAGTGGAGAAAAAAGAAGTAACCAAAAACCAATTAATATTTTAATTTTGTTTTGGACGGATAAAGAAGAATTTTTGTTTTTTTATTTTGATTTTTACTTAAGGTACAAATAGTTTTTTTTTTTTTTTTTTTCTTTTAATTGATTTGTTTTGTGATAAAGGGTTAATTATTAAATACAATAACGGGAAGGGGGGTTAGGAAATATGTAATTCATAAATTCTTTTAAGTAAGTTTAAGTGAAATAATTTTCACGTTGCTGATATAGTGGTAGTGGCGAGACAGGCGAATGCTCCTCTTCTGCATCTTCACTTCTTGAACTCATTTCAGCTAATTTTGACGGTAATACAGCCATTGCCTTTTCTATTAAAACAATTAATTAATTATAAAAGAAAAGAAAAATAAAAAATTGATTATTCGTTTGTTGTTTCTATTTTCTCTTCTTCTTTTTTTTATTTTATTTTTTTATTGCAGTTATGAAATGATGTGTAATGCATCTCAAAACATAATTTAAAAATAAACATCAAATAATAAATAAATAAATAATTAAATAAAAACAACAAGAAAACATTATACAAACCTTAATTAATTGAACATAAAATATTTAAACGTGTTCCAGTACAATACATTCCCAGGGAAAATAATTACTTTTGATTAGACTGGCTAGGATTACCTATATTGAATTATTAAATAACAAGCGATAAAAAAAAAAAAAAAACACAAACAATCAAAAACAAAAACTAATTAATTAATAAAATTATCAAAATTAAAATATCGTTCTAAAAAGTGTTGAATGATGAGCGTTCTAATGATTCAAACTAAATTTTTTTTAATTATAATTATCAATCCTTGCAAAGTTATGAATGATGCAATTTTTTTTTATGATTCTGTTTTATTGAATGATGAAATGATTTTCTAATTCAATTTTCATAACAATTAAATTTTTGAGTCAGATTAAGGAAAATTATAGTAAAAACATAAACAAATAATAAAAACATTAGAAAACAATCAAACAAAACACATTTTTAGTCAAACAATCAGTTTATAATCGTAATCTGTTACCTGCAACGATTTTGCTCATTTGCATTACTTGTTGCGCTAATATTTGATTTAATTGTAATAAATGTTCTCTTTGCTTCTTTTCCGCACTTATTTGACTTGGTGGTTGTGTTGCTGTATTATCCTTAAATAATCACACAAAAAAATTAATTAATTAGCTAATTATAGATAAAAAAAAAAAGAATTAAATATTTCCTTACATTTGATGTGTTGATAGGAACTTCCGATAACATTTTCTTAATTGATTCTACCTTCTCTTGACGACGTTTTTTCTCTTCGGGTGATAACTCTGGTGGCTAATACACAATTCATTCAATTAATATTCTTTTTCTTTCTTTATATAGAAATATTGCAAAATTACCTGTTCAGGAATGTATCGCTCAGGAATTAAAATCTTACTTGGTGCAGCTAATAATTTATCAATTGTATTTTCCGATATTTTATCAGGACGTGTACCTAATGCTGAACGAACAACATCCGGTGCATTAATGCGTGGCCTTAAAGCCACCTCCATATCTAAATCATCACGAGCTCGCCAATTTGTACTCTAAAAGTAATAAATAAAAAATTCCATTAAACATAAAAAAAAGAAAGAAAAGAAAATTTTATTACATTTTTGACATCGTTTTCCGTTTGAATACTTTGTAATGATTTCGTATGGATATTATTTGGTGCGGTATAATGGCGACGTTTCTCCTTTGGAACGGCACGTCGTTGTTTATGTGCCGTTGGCACTTTTTCATTATTTTCTTCCGATGTATTCCCAGACATCTCATAAATTATTTGCCGTGCTGCTTCACTTTGAAAAACTGGACTCAAATCACCGATTGTTTTTGTAAGACTCTGTATCGATTCAGTTTTATTCTTCAATCCTATCTCAATAATTGAATTCTGTTGATCCAAGTAAGTGTTATACGAGTTTTTGGTTTTTTCTGAATAATACTTTTGTGGCACTTGGTGTTGGTGTTGGTATTGTTGATGGTGTTGCTGTTGCATATGGTGCTGCTGTATATAATTTTCGTTCGGGGACATTGGGACTGAACGATTACGATCTGTCATTGTAACCGCATAGCGTGGCATATTTGCTGAATTATAGTAATCTGTAAGAGCTGGCGAAGAGCCATAAACTGGTTCAGGTGTTCGTTGCATAATTAAATTTTTCGATAAATCAACAGAATTAATCTCCGGTTGAATTTGTTTATAAGCCTCATGCGTTTCCATATAAGTTCTCGGTAATGATTTTGATCGACTGTGATTATAATCATCCATATTTTGAATTTCCTCTTCGAGTACTTGATCCAAATTTTGACTAGAAGCTTGTACCGATAAATTTCCGGTACGTTCTCTGTCACGTTGCCGTCTTTCGGATTCTCTTTTCACAATTCGAACAGTTTTAATTTCCTGTTTCTCCAAACTTGATAAATTCGCAGAATTTTCTAATAAGTCATCACTCTCGATTCCGCTTGATTCAATTCCATCGCTTTCCTGGTGTTTATGATTAGGATATAAAATTGAAGGATCCAATTTTTGATTGTCATAATCAAGTCGACTTGAGGAAGAACAATTCAATATACTTCCACTAGAATTAATGGAGCTTGTATCAATGAACAAAGGCGTCGTTGAATTACTATTCATCTCCCCATGTCCTAGATTATCGACAGATGTTGATAAATGTTCTATGCTCACCAAAGAATCTAAATCTGTTTCTAACCACGATGTATTTTGCGGTCGTTTTTTAATATGTGATGCTAAAATGGGAACAAATTTTGCATTAATGTTTGTTTAACCAGCTAAAGTTATCAAATTATTTAATCTTGAAAGCTTAAAAAAGAGAAAAACATACAAAATCCATTTGGTTTAATTTGTTGATATAAAGAATTTGAATTTTCTGTCAGTTGACGGACAGCTTGACTTAATTCTTGACGCTGGCGTTGCATATCACCCACGAGCTGTTGAACACGTCGCAATTCTATTGAGCGAAGAAACATGATATTCAAAAGTTAAAAAGTTAAAGCCAATTTATAAAATTAAAGCTACCTGATTCTAGCATTGCGGTTGCACCACCAGCATATGGTATGCTATCAGGCGCTCCTTGACTGCCCAGCCCACTTTGAGATCCTCTTGAAATTCTTGATGCTTGAAGTTTTTGTCGAAGTACTAACAACTCCTGTTCCAATCGTGCATTGCCAGCAACGGTTTGCTCTAGTTTCTACAATTTAAGTTTTTTGCAAAATATTTGTTATAGCATTTAATAAATTTGATAAGCGGTTATGATGAATGGATAAAATTTCTTTATGAAAATATTTAATGTTTTTTCGCCGTTAGTAGATGTGAGTGAATATTTTTGTTAAGTTTGGTTTTTCTATAAAGCATGATTTGTTGTTTTTTTTTCTCTCTTTTTTTTTAAATAAAAAGATTGCTTTCTAAACAAAAAAGTAACCAACGTCTACTAGGCACCTGGTCTACCTTTGAATTTTCAGCGAGTAGCTGATGAACCCTTGAGAGTTCACGTTCAAGGGTATGTTGTTGTTTTCGTGCCGCTTCAACAGCTATTGGGGGTCCATTACCATTTAACCGTGCCCTTAATCCACCAAGTGCTCTTTCCAAATCTTCCTTATCACGTTGCAGATTTTGTAATGTGCCTGACTCTTCTTGTAATAATTGGTCTAGTTGATAAAGTTGTTGTACTTTAGACTAAGCAAATAAAACATAAAAAAAAATGAGGATTATCACATAAATATTCGGTTTTCTAATTTAGTTAGAAAATAATCAATTTACTTGTAATTCTGTATGATTAGGACTTAGTCTATCCCAATGTTTTCGTTCTTCTTGTAAGAGTCGTCTTTCTTGTACCCTTTGATTAAATTCAAGGCGATCCAATGTTTGTGTTTCTGGTGAAATTTGATGATTTGTCGATCCAGGTGGCCCCCTATACAGTGTACCCAATTTCACCATATTATCGACTAAATTGACAAGGGGTTTACTTTTCTCATACTGTTTCTCCAGATCAACTAATTGCTGTTTCAAAGTCTCTAAACGGGTTAGATTTTGTGCCCTTACATTTCCTTCACTTGTTCGTATTCGATTCTATATGTATTAAATTACATAATAAACATTGATTAGCACAACGCATAATATATAATTAAAAGCAATTAAAATAAAAATTTTATTTTAAAGAAACAACATTATACCAATTATTATATTTTTGTTAATTAATTAATTAATTATAAAAAACGGAAATTGTGTTATTTTCGTGTAAGAATTATGTAAAAGAAAGACAAAACAAACAAAAAAAAAAATAACCTGGGCTTCATGTATATCGGTGCAGCATTGTTCAATAGCGCGTGCTGTTGCACTATTTTGTCGTCGTAACTGAATTAATAATAAAACTAATTCTTCATGTGTCCTACTTAAAAGATCACCAGCTGACATGTCCAAACTCTGTGTAATTATTTTGATGGGTTTGTGTAATATGTGTGTAAAAAATTATAATAAATAAAAATAAAAACTGAGTGTCAAATACACACAAAAAAACATAAACATAAAAACAAAGAAAAAAGAAAAACGAAGCTTAATTAGAATAATTAATGAAACTCACCCTTAGCGCAATACTATGTTCACGTTCAATATTTTCAAAATTCTTTTGACTATTACTTGTACGCATTGATGACCATTCAGGATTTATATTACTGTTTACATTATTATATTGTGATGATTCTGTGTTCTCATCATATCTATTATTATCACGATGATTATATGATAAATCATGTGGTGTTAATAATTCATTACCATTCTTTAAATATTTCTCCTCATTTTGTATAAAATATGAATTGTTGTTATCATTAAAATGATTATTATTATTACTATTATTATTATTATTATTATTATTATTATTATTATTATTTCGATTAGAAATATCAATTGCCGCAATTGGTGTCTCTGGTTTAACCGTTAAATTAACTTTTGGTATATTACGTACATTACGTACCGATATAGATGCTGGAAAAAATTAAAAATATTAATAATATTTTTAAAGAATAATTTTTTTTTTAATTATAAACAAAAAAGTTAATCAAATTATGTAATTAAAAAAAAAAAAAATAAATTATTATTTTGCTGTAAAAACAAACAACATAACACGACAGAAACAATTAAATTAATTAATTAATTAAAAAAATCAAATTTACATTAATAATACATTTTATTCATATGTGTATGCTCTGTATGTATACACAGGTACACAAAAAAAAAATTAAATTAAATTAAATTAAATTAATTAATGATATATTCACAGTGAATTAAATTAAAATTATTATTCAAAAATATATATATATATATATGTGTGTGTGTGTGTTATTAAAAAATTATTTTTTCTTGTAACATTTATGAATTAAATAATAATATTAATGAAATATATAAAAAAAAAAAAAAAAAAAAAATTATATGCAACACTCTTACCGATTTGTTTTCTTTTTTATTTTATTATTTATAATTTCTTTCTTTCTTTCTTTCTTTTTTTTTTTTTTTTGGAATTATTTAATTTATTTTAAATATGTTTTTTTGTTTTTTGTTTTTTTTTTTGTATAAATTGTGTTAAAGCTTTTTGTGCACCTTACAGTATTTTAGATCAGTATCATGCTTTTATAATGCACGATATGTTTTGGTAGGAATTGTGCGACTCATATTCAAATTACCCGAAGTGCTACCTTGAACATCTGTCCTTTTATCTGTTGTGAGCCCTTTTACTCTTCCATTTGATGTTTCAATTGCACTTGATACACCTCCCCCTGAATTTTTCATTAAACCACTAGACATTGAATCCCATTGACGTATTTTTTCGCGATCAATTTCAAACGATTTCTTTGAAAAATTATCCTCCCTTAACGTTTCATAAACATCAGAGTTCTCCTCGACGGCCAATTGTACGTACACATCATCATCATCTTCCGCCGTTTTTAACGAATTTAATTTTGATGATGCAACATCGGAGTTTTTCTTTTTGTAAACTTTTTTACGATTTAACGATGTACGATGTGTTGGCGATACGTTATCATTTACATATGAAACGTCCCTACTTATTTTATTTTGCCTTGGCTTTAGTGCCGATGGTGATTCCTTTGGTGACTTTTGAATGCCCCACTCTTCATCAGCTGCCGACACCCTAGACGATATGGGCGATGCGACAGTTTGATTACCAGGACTACATAATCTATCTAAATCATCTAGAGATCGAGCATGACGATGTGATACACGTCGAAGGCTCTCTCTCCATAAAGTATCTTCTTCCCAGAGCTGTTCACCACCAGTATTATCAGCAGTTTTTGGAACCGCTCTAGTCTCATCTAGAATAATTGAATTATAAATCAAATTTTCAACTGTATTAGATTCGGTTATTGAATTATTAGAATTTCGTGGTAGTGATGAGTTATTTTCCTTCAATAATGGTGAAATCATGATGTTAGTATTTATATTCTCATCTAATAATCTTTCTAATGAATAACTGCGATTATGAGAATTACTTAAATTAGATCTGGACTCTTGATTAAACATTTTATTTGTGTAAGCGTTTCGTAAATCTTTGCACATGTTTTTCTCAATTTTTATATCCGACTCATATAAATTTTTACTATCGATTAATTTATCTTTATCGGTTACGTTTAAAATTTCTGCCGATATTGATCTGGCCTCAATAGAAAATTTTTGACTATTATCGTATGTTAGCTTATCGATATTATCATCTCTTCTACTGATTGGATTATGTATATGCGATATGCCAGTCCTCTTAAGGCCCACCTCACGTTGATTATTTAATTTATGTAACGAATTTCTACTTGAATTTAAATCCTGATTTGTTGTCTTGCGAGGAACTAAATCAGCGTAGTAATAAGGGGCCGACTGGTCTGAGAGATTACTATTACCGCGACTATGTATCGGCGTTGTTAGCGTTAAATCAAAAGCAGTACATGAACTACGCTGATCGAGATCAATCGATGACATTGTCACACTGTTAGCTAAATCTAAATTTAATACGTTTTGACTAACCGATTTTAAATCTTCCGATTCACATTGTGCGTCGTGGAGCGATAAGTTTTTTTCTTTCAAAGGTGAAAATGTCATAGATGCATTACTACTGGTAATGGTAGGCACATCGTTTCTATCTTCTAATGAATCGTAATAAGTGCCATTAGTGTTAGATAGTGCACTATCTGGCCTATTAACTAGATTAGGAATTGTATCTGGTAAAATCAGATTGCCAAGTTGAAATTGATCTAATGACTTTGATGCGTCCTTACTTAGATTCACATCATTTACCGAAATATTCTTGTTATTATCTCTATGTAATGATAGATTCATATTCTCGTAATAAATATCATCGTTTTCATTGCGAAATATCTCAGGCGGTTTTATATAATGTATGTCACTTATCTTCGTTAAGCTATCATTTAGCCAGCTATTCTGTTCGCTGCACGGTGGCAGATATAAGTCGCTTATTTCCAGTTTATTCAAATACTTATCTAAATCCATATTAGATATATTTTCATCGAACCTACTGCCAAACGACTCTAATTCACTGAATGAATCTTCTGACAGTGGTCTTCGTTTACGTAGTCGTTCCTGTTCATCGCTCTCGGATCGATGAGTCCTTAACTCAACCGAATCTGCATCATTTTCTGTATTTGATTCAAATTTTCTTGACAACGAATTATTCGAGTTATATAATGGTTCACTAACAAAAGACGGCGATTCCAATTTCAATTTATTGTACAAATCAAAATCGGAGGACGTTGTGGAACCAGTCTCCATTTGGAAACTGTAACTTGAGTCTGAATACGTTTTTGTTTCTAATTTATATTTACTCAAGGAGGAATAGTCTTGCCGTAATAATGTGGACTTTTTCAACAATTGATCCGGTAAACTTAAGCGACTTGTGTTATTTCCATCTTTTTTGGTCAAATTTAAAACCGGATTACTGGAATGAATCTTTGGTATTTGCTCAAAGGAATTATCCAAAAGATTCTTTTCACGCCTTTTCACTGTATCATAATTTTCTGAACTAAATATTTCCTCAGTGTTTAGTTCTTCTAATGGCGGAGGTGATGTTGGAATTGGTGGCGGTGAAACAATCTCACTATCAGAACTATCAATTCCTTCTGCTAATGGAGTACTGGCACCAAGATAATACGATGCCGGCCTAAATGTATCAGACAAACTAAAGCGACTTCTACTTCTTAACTCTGTAGCATCAAAATCTTTTGATGCCTCATCATCCGCATCGGAGCTATCGCTTCGTATGGCATTTTTTTGGGAGCCTTTCAATATGTCCGGAAGATCTTTTCGTCTAGAGAAAATGTCCTCATTTTTTTTATTTTTTTTACGCTCTGTGTTAAATTTCTTCATTGTGCTCTTCCGTATAGTGGACTTGCCATCAATTAATTTTTTCTCATTATCCTTGGGAAGCGCAGGTGATTTTGTGCTTATATTCGATAGTTCCATGTATAGTGGTTCTACCTCAACTTTATGATTTGAAACACAAATTGTTTCGTAGTTTGATTTAAAATCATCAGCTAAGATCGATTTGTCTGGATTTGGTTGCATCATTTCAATATAAGTTCCCTCTTCTTGATTATCATCATATTTTGCCAATATAATGCTCAATTCAGATGATGTTGGGCTTAGAATTGATTTAATTGGTGTCATTGGCATATAATATCCTTCGGGAATATCAAAACCACTTATCGGTGGCAATGGCAATGGTATTTTCGAATCAATAAATGAAAGACTCTTCATTGGTTTTTCTTCCTTATCATCTGCCAAAGCTTCATCCAAATCATCATCAGTATATTCCATTGTCTTATCATCGTCGTCATCATCATCATTATCATCATCGTCGTCAATGTCACTTGCAACATCCGTATTATCATTAGTATCTGTCTCCGATAATTTACTATTTAAATTTTCATTTAGAATCTCTGAGTTCTCAACCTTTATATCGCTATCATTATTATTTAAACTAATTTCGTTATTACATTCCTTTTTGTTTATTAATGACAAATCTTCAATGGGATTATTTAATTCAATGTCGCCGTTTTCGTTTTCGTTTACATTATTATTATTATTATTATTATTTGTATTATTATTTGTATTATTATTATTATTATTGTTATTATTATTATTAACATGAATATTGCTATAATTATTATTAATATTGCTATCATTATTAAGTGGTTCTAAAAGCGCATCTGTTACTGTTTTTTGCGAGTAAACAGGCACATATTGTTTTTCGTTGTCTAGCAGGGAGGTGCTCAAGGCTTTCGAATTAACAATTGGAGGCTCATTAGAGGAGCTAAGGACCGTCGCCTCTATTGTTAAGGAGGGGGGTCGAGGACACGGGGATGACCTTCCTGCCGGCGAGAGCTGAGGCCCATCTGACGATTAATATACATAAATTTTAAGTACAATGGACCATTTTTAATTTTTTTTTTTGTATTTTTTATTTTTTATTTTAATTATTTGTTTGTGATTAAAATGATCGACAATTACTACTTAACACGTTATTATTAATTTATTCTATAATTTTGTCCAGTAATTAATTAAAATCATTTCTTTTTATTTATTATTATTATTATAAAAACAAATATTTATTTTTATTTTATTTAATAATTACTTGATTTACCCAAAAAGAAACCGATGTACCACGATATAAAAAAAAAAATTAATAAATAATTACCCGAAACATGCTATTATTTGATTTTTAAAAATTAATTATTAAAAAAAAAATGATTAAGAAAAAAAATTATGCGTTAGTAGAAAAATTTAAATAAAAATGGTTTTAAACGAGAGAAATAATGTGTTATTATATGAAGTTTTTTTTGATTAATTAATTTAAAAAAAAAAAAAAAAAATAGAGTAAGAAAAAGAAAATCCTTTTCTTCTGATTTTTCTTTTCTTTTTTAATTTTGTTCTACATAAAACCCAATGACCACCAACAACAACAATAATTAAAAAAAAAAAAAAAAAAATTAATTAATTAGTAAAACAAAAATGATATTTATATAGCAGAATAAGTTGTCGCGCTCGGCAGGAAGGCTTAACCGATTTATAATTTAAAATTATTATTATTTATTATTATTATAATTAATATATACACATGTACATAAATATACATACACCCATATATAAAAATATATATAATTTTCATACGCGGTTTTATATTAATTAATAAATAATTTTTAATCTATAAAATAAAAATAAAATAAATTTATTAATAAGAAAAAATACATATTTACAAAATAATTTTCTTTTCTTTTCTTTTCTTTTTTGTTTTTGTTTTTCCTCAACACACACAACCTTTCAATGTACAAATTACTTATTTACTATAAAAATAAATAAATAATAAAGTATTTTCTTTAATTAATTAGTACATCGTAGAAATGTATTTTGTGTAGGAAAAAAAAATTAAAAAAAAAAAAATAATAAAAACCAGAAAACAGAATTTTTATTAAATAAAAAAGAAAAAACAAATCGATATTTTATATGAATTTTTGTGTTTATAGAAGTGAAAATATATAACAAAAAAAAAAAAGACTTAAAATTATATATAATTTTTATATAATAAACACACAAATAAATAAATAAATAAATAAGTAAATAAATATTAATGAAGCACCTACCACCCAATTCTAAAGAAACAAAAAATAAAGTAAAAGAAAATACAAAAGTAGTAGAAAAATTACGCATGATTAATTATTGTTTATAAACATGCAATAACATAAATTTTAAATTATGTTTCTATTGTTTTATGATACGGACAACAACAACAACAACAACAAAACTTAATAATAATTAAAATAATAAAAAAATATAAAATCTATGCTTTATATAATATTAGAGATTGAGAAATTGTAGAAAGATTTACACACTTAGAATTACACAATTAATTTGTTTCTTTATTAATTTTTATGGTTATTTACACAACATTTTTCAAGGGCAAACAAATATAAATTTAATTAAGTTACAAACAACAGAGAGTAACAAAAAAAAAAAATTAAAATCAAACGATGATTATTTAATTTCACTAATTATTCAAATTTTTTTTTTGTTCATAGACGATAAATAATAAAAAATCACGTAAAAAATTAAAAATCATTAAGTTTGCACAACTACAATCATAAAATATGCAAAAAAAAAAAATAAATTAATTAATTAATTTAATAATAATAATTTTACGGTTAGTTACAAACTAAATAACTGATTGTGACAAAAGAGAATAAAAAAAAAAAAAAATTCAAAACTATTTTGCACGATTTAAAATTAAATTAATAAAAATAAATCAGGTGACTTACCTTCGTCATCAGATGAATAACTGTTGTAATCAATGTTCGCATGTGTATCTGAGCGACTACGCTGAATTCCCGGATTGATCATTATTTGTTGTGGAACTTGACTTTTGGCACTGGTAACGATCGTTGTTAATGGTAAACCTTTTCGTGTTAATGGCGATTGTAACATTCGTTGTTTCCATTCTAAAAGTCGTTTCATTGACTCTTCACGTTTTTTTTCACCATCACGTCCGACCACCTCTTCCTCTTTTCGTGGTAATCGTGCACTTGCTGATCTTAAAAATTGCTCCTGTTGTTGACTGAAATTTTTTCCATTTGTTCGATGCACTCTTGGAACGCTTGCTGCACTTTGACTTTGTGTATCTCGTAAACCAAGACGATTGGCTCTTTCTAAATCTGTTTCACGAGGAACAGTATTTGAACTAATGCTTGGTGTTGGTACATCAGCTGAAAACATAAAAACATATTTTAAAAAAACATTTAGAATGAATAAACATTTCATGTATTTACCTTTTTCTGACGTTGACTGATTTCCTTGCAAGTACAATGCGCTTTGTCTCATCTTCTCCGCATAACTTGCTTCCGAATAATAATAACTATCTGGAGTCCGATTAATATCTAAACTTGACTTTGGTCGTGGTGCTCTAACTGGTTCTGGTTGAAATTGGGACACATCTCCATTGCGAGCCTCATACTCTAAAAAGTCCGCAGAGTGTGGTCGTGGAATAGATTGAACTGGTCTTGCACGCATTTTAACATGTTGAGCAGCTGTCGGCTGTTTTAATAAATCAGAAATCAGATTGTTATTGATGCAAAATAAATTTCAAAATAATTTTCAGAAAACTTACTTCTAAATAGTTGGGAGTATATCGCATGGCCGATGTTGGCGTATTTGGATTATTATTGTAACCCATTGGACTCATTGGCCGTCTATAAGCACTGCTATCATTTGGCTGATTTGATTGATGTGTTAAATTATATATATCCTCGTAGTCACCAAACGGGCGACGATCATGTTGGCCTGGTCGTGACCGTCCGTATGTATCTGGTGTACGTCGTTCTGCCATTGGGTAAATGGACGTTACATGATGCGTTCCATTCGGACTTTGAAATCTTTGTTGCGAAGCTTGTAACTGTTGATGCTGTTGCATAATTTGCTGTCGTTGGTGTGCTAATCGTTGTATATACAATTCCCTATCCATATTCTCTCCATAAATTTGATTATTGAAATCATCTCTGATTTCAGGTGTTTGCACTTGAGGATGTGGCTGCTGCATATTGGTGTGATACTTTTCATCTGGATTCATTCTGGTCTGATTTATTGGTAGCTCATTATTATATTGTCCATTTGTCGTATACGGTGATCGCATTTGTGTTCTTGGTACATGTGGAGACTTATTGTGATCCATGCGCATTTGTTGCATTCTAGCCATTGTTGGATCTGGTGATTTCGCTTGTTGCCGTATGCTTTGCAAACTTTGGTTGGGATTAACTCGACTCTCATATATTCCTTCATTGTGTAATAATGGTGATTTAACATCTAAACGCCTTCCATGTATATTTGGCACATCCAGATGTGGCGTTTCAAAATTTGAGTCAAATCTAGACATGGAAATGATAAATATATAATAAATTTGGAAATTGTATTTTACTTTCTCAGACTTACCTTTCTACAGAGTTTTCTGGACTTGGTGATGAATAACCACCATCCGTTGCTCGTCGAGGTTTAGGTGGGGCATTTGCATATAATGGTTGCGGACCGCTATCAGAAGCTGGCGTTAAAGGTCCCTGGCCAATTTGAATATTTATTTTACTTTGTTGTGATTGATATGTATGAATTCCTGAATCGCTATTTTCCCCACTATGATTTAAAGACGAAACACTTGGTTGTGAGGCATGGTCAGATTCACAACTGCCTTGCATCATTGTAGCAGCAGTTAGTGCTCGCACCCAATGGCACATAGATTCTGAATTTTCAGCAGCCAACCAATAAGTTCGCATATTTGTATGCTCGCATTTAAAGGCAAATTTCCTATAAATTTTATCATCGAGAGAACATGCACCTACTTTATAGGAAGGTAGCAAAATTGACCCCAACAACTTCTCCTCCTCAGGACCTTTATAATAATATAAACAGTATTCGGATAGCACGAACCATCGTTTCCTCCAAACTTTTAATCCATCTGATCCCTGCTTGTATAGCCAACCAGATAGTGTAACTGGAGCTGAAACTGGACGTTTCGTTACGGGTGATTTAATAGCTTGTATCATACCTCCGCTTTTCTTTCGGTCCAACAGCTGATGAGTTGGACTACTTTCCACGGGACTTTTAGTTTTTATTGCCGCTCCAGATATTTGTGTTTGACAAGCTTGATTAACTACATGGTTCGGATGATTTTGCTGTATTATTATTTGATTTTCTGGTTGATTCTTTTGGTGTAATTTATTGTAAATCATTTGTTGTTGAATTTGTTGATTATGCTGATAGATATTTTGGTTTTGGGTTTGGTTCTTATGATTTTTTATAACACTTTGATTATACAATATTTGTTGTTGCTGCTGCTGCTGATGTGTTTGCTGCTGCTGTGGCGTTTGCTGCACTAAATGTTGTTGGGGATTTTGATTTGTACCATATTGTGTTTGGGTTTGATACTCGTTTGGATTTATTCTAACTGGACCTGATGCAGGTTGATATTGACTGGTTAAATTTAAACTAGAAGGCGGAATATTTTTTTGCTGTTGCAATTGCGTTGTAACGTGAACAGGCGCTTGAGGTTGCACATGAAAGTGGGATTGAGGAATTGGAGGATTTATTTGCTGGCGTAACGCAAATGTCCTTTGTTGATGCACCATCGCTTCATTTTGGGTTAAAATTTGCTGTTGAATTTTAGCTTGTTGCAACTGTTGATATTGATGTTGCAGCTGTGTAGTTGGATGATGATGAGAATGTGACTGTGGATGCTGCAACCTACTTGGCGCTTGCTGATAAAGTCTTTCTCTATTATTTTGATACAGCTGTTCGTTATGTAAATGTCCCATATGTGTTTGAGGTGGTTGCTGCTGTTGAGGCTGCTGATGCTGTTGTTGTTGTGGCTGCTGATAACCATGGCTATTTTGAACAGACTTCATGTGTAAATGTGTACCACTCGTTGTAAGCTGGGTATTCGCCTGATGATGATTTCCACTATTTGGCGCTTGGTGTGGATGACCAGTTATATTTACTTGAGCAAAATTAGAGGTCAAACTTTGATATTGTGGATTATTTTGAAAAACAGGCGAATTTGTCTGTGGACCATACTCTGTTTGATAATTTCCTTTACTTGTATTTAATGATTGTGTCTGTTGCATTTGTTGTAGTTTTTTTGTCTCCATTGTGGCCGTTGTAAACAATGGTGGTGGATCGAGCCTAAAATTAAGCAATAAAAAAAAAAAAGAAAAAACAATTAGTATATAATGTAAATACAGAGAGTAAAATCACCGCACATTAATATAAAAAATTAAAACATTTAGCAAACAGTAACAGTAATAAATAAATTTATTTAGTTCTCATAAAATTAAGTAATCGTAATCTCTCTTCTTTATTTATTTTTTTTTCTTTCTTTTTATATTATTTTCAACGATATAATAATAAAAAATAATTGCTTGCATACATAACTAATGAAATTGTTTATATCATTAAATCCGTGTGAAATTAAAATACGAAAACAGAAAACGATGAAAAAAATTGAAATTAAACGAAAAATAATTTAATAACAGAAACGACTTAAATATTTTTTATTATTATTATTATTATTATTATTATTATTTGCTTCTTAATATCATATCAAAAACTGAGACAATTAAATGTAAATGGATGACATTACATATAAATGATAAATTTTAAATAATTTAATGTAAACAGCATAATTATTATGTTTATTGTAATAATAATAAATTAAGAGATGCAAACAATTTAAGTTACA
Organism: Ptychoptera albimana; assembly: GCA_961205885.1. Taxonomy (NCBI): domain Eukaryota; kingdom Metazoa; phylum Arthropoda; class Insecta; order Diptera; family Ptychopteridae; genus Ptychoptera; species Ptychoptera albimana. Next base: position 1,721,745 of record OY540805.1, on the reverse strand, counting down.
ATATTACACAAATTAAATAAATGTAAAAAAAATAATAAATAAAGAAAGAAAATTTTTTTTTTCTTGTATACAAAAAAAAAAAAAAAATAATGCTGCACCATCAGCATATTTTCTATTATGCAAAACATGCAATGAATTGTTTGTTTTTGGTATTTATGAGACAGTGAGACATGTCACTTATGTAACAAACTATTATTAATAGTCATTGGATACTATTACATTTTAAGATTCTTATCGTAATGTTGTATCATGTGGACAATTTAACAAAACATCCGATAAAACAAAATAAACAAAACATAAAAAAAAAATGTAACTCTAATAATGAAATGAATGAATGAATGAATAATTAATACAATTATATACAAATCATTAATAGTTATTCAATGAATAATAATTATAATTATTACTTAATTAATATTTCTTAATTGCATAATAGTTATAATGAGTGTCGTATTTAAATTATTATTATTTTTTTCGTTAAATCAGTTATCGTAATCAACTACAGTCATGGATAAAATAAGGAGAAAAATCTATTTCTAATATAATAAAGTAAATGAAATAATAATAGAAAAAGGTTCATTTTTCTTTGTTAATTTTTGTTTAACTTTTGCAACATATCTTACCAATCCCATAGCTGCCAAAGGCATGTAAACATTTTGCCAAAATTTTCCTTTTTATTTATTAATATTTATATAGTTATTATTATTATTTTTATTATTATATAGAAATCCTAGATTATATCGTATTATATAGTTTTATTATTTTTTAATTACAACTGTGCACTAGTTATAAAAAAAAAATGTATAGTCTGTCGCTCTGCCTGTAGACATTCATTTATAATACATTAAACTATTTATTATACAAAAGGTGAACAGGTGTAGTTATTAAGTTTTTTTTTTTTTTTTTTCTTTTTTTAATAATAATAATAATAAATAAAAATAAAAACAAAAAAAAAATTTCTTATTTTCTTATTGTCAAAACCATTTTGCATGTAATTAAAGTTTAAAAAAAAAAATCACTTTCAACATATAAGAGTTTAAGTAATACAAAACTATAGTGTTTGGCTTCTATCCAGGTTATTTTCACTTTAAATAAATCCACTTGCACTATTATTATTATTATAATTAAATATGTCAAATCGTTTTTATAACAATACGGCTTTACTATGATTTAATTATGTATTTATTACTATGATTATGATTATGTATTTATGTATTTTATTTTACCATCCTATATTTTTAAATAGATTAAAATTAATGAATAAATAAATAATTAATAAACAATTTTTTTTTTTATGCAAAATTAACAAATAATTCAAAAAGAAAAAAATAATAAATCCGAAAATGTATAAAAAAAAATAATTTTAATTATAAAATATAATGGAGAAAGGGTAATTTAATTAAAATAAATTTAAAAAATAGTATTTTTTATAATGAGATTAACATAATTACTAACAATAAATACCCTACATAAACTACCACAGTATTAGCCATTGCACAAAAATATAAAACTGATTACAGCACTGATTTTCAATATGAAAAATTCTCTTATTAATACAGAATAACCAAACAATTTTATTCAAACAAAAACTTTTTATAAAATTTCTGTATTCAAATATAAAATTCCGTTCAAGAAATTATTAAAAACAATAAGCTTGCTTCCAGCTATAATCTAAAATTTAATATTTCCTATACATATATCCCAAGTACTTTCAACAGAATAATAAAAATGAATTCGCATTCAAATAATTTTTGATTAAGGAAATATTAAATCGAATTACTAATTAATAAACTAAAACTTTTCATCCAATGAGCATTACTTTTCTATACATGATTTATAGTTATAAGAAGAATTCAAAAAATATATAAAAATTATATAACAATAAAATAAAAAGAATAACGTAACAGAAAAAGCATAAAACATTAAATTTATGACACTTTTACTGCTTTTTATCATCTTTTAAATTATGACCTTATCGTGCTTTATTTCTATTCATTTTTATTTCATAACTTTAACAACAACTACGTTCTAAGTTTTCTAACTTTTTTTTTAATAATAATAATAATTATTATTATTGTTTAAAATTCATAATAAATCTATTTCTGTTTCTTTGAATGAATAATTAATGAAAAATATTAAACAACTGAGTTATTAAAAAATATTTATAGCGACGAAGAAAAATCGTTAACAAAGTGCATTGAAATTAAAATTAGAGTGACATTATTTTTGTCTTATTTCGATTGGTCTTGGTAGATATAAAACATAATATTTTTTAACATTAAAGGTGATTAATAAATATTTCAAAGAATAATATCAATATTCTCGCAAATATTTATTTTTTATAAAAATAAAACAAAATTTAACCATTTTTATGCGTGAAACGTGTTATAATTTAACTAAATAAAATCGTTATACTGTTTGTTATAACTATTTAATTTTATGTTTTTATGTTTTATTGGTACCAAGTCTGCATATTTATGTATATAATGGCGACCAATGCGACCCTTTATACGCATTTTATGAGTGTAAATCAATATGAAAATTAATCAACAGAATGACAAATATAAACCATTTTATTGTTATTATACAGCTTTATAAATATCGAATAACCATAATTAATTTTGCTTCGTTTTTTTTCTTTTTTTTTTTTGTTATTTTGTTTACCTAAACTTCAAATAATTAATCATTATTAATTTACATGAAAATGAATCAATAAACTTGATGGATTTGGTTTTTAATTTTTTTTCTTTTTTCTCTCTCTCTGTATCAGGTCAAGGAGTATCAAATGTTATTTTCAATCAAAAAAAAAAAAAAACACCTACAGACAAAATTTATATTTGACTAAATAACGCAAAATAATATAAAAACCAACCACCCCAACACCCCATTATTTATATAACAAACATTTGGGGTAATCGCTATAAAATTAATGTTCGTGTTTATGAACTTTTATCGAAGTTTATCACACACTAAAATTATTATTTTATTTTTGTTATGCATCAAAAACATTTTATATTTTAAGCAAATGTAAATAAATATATAAATAATATTTTTATTTTATCTAAATGAATTAAACAATCAACTCAACACTTGAACACATCGTTGAATGCTTTCATCTCGATATACATCCTCAAACGCACAGAGATTTGTAACACATTTAATATTTATACAAAAAAAAAAAGAAGAAAAATCCATTTTGATATTACGACACTTTATTATGTTACTTTTAGGATTTTAATACATAAATATTTACATTAAGAATATATAAACAGCATAAAATATTAATAACGAACAAAATTATGTTACTGCTCTTTGTGAACGTCACTTCAGAACTATATTGATTATACATTTTATGTTTTAATAAAAACAAATTTATTAAATAAAAATATTTTCCTCTTTTTTTTTTTTTTATTCAAGAGGCTCTTTTTATGCTTTTGTTCTTGGATAATTGTTTTACCGTCAAAAAGCTAAAACAACAAACAATAAATGAAACGCTATGCACGTAACATGAACAATATTTTAATTTTTTATTATTATTAAACATTAAACATTAAAATATGATATATTATAATTATATTGTATTTATGTTGTGTTTTCGGCTTTGTTTTTATTTCTTCAAAATTATTGTTTATGATTAAAAAATAAAGCCCACATACGAGCACAACGAAAAGAAATGTTTGTCAGCGATGCTGAATTTATGTTTTTTATAACATAAAAAAAATGTATTTATATAGAGGATAAATTAGTAAACTTAATCAATCTACAAAACAAATTAAATTCTTAAACAATCTTTTACCAAATCTAGTAAAAAATCCAATAACTAAAGCTAAAACCCAACATTGAAAACTAATTTCAAGAAAATATTTTTCCAATGAATTTTGATTGGACATCATACAATTATTTGAACTAATAAAATATTTATAATAATAATTATTCATAGCATAGTTTTAATGTAGTTCCTTCCATCTAACTCTAAACGTTATTTGTTTAGTAATTAGAAATTTTTTATAGAATCAAATGTTTGTTTTGAGAAGCTCTGTAATATGCGGTACGTTGAGGAACGTAAATATATATAAAAATCATTAAACAATGAATTATAATTAATGTTATTGTTATTTGAGCAGCAACATACATAATTTTTATGATATGTGCCTTTACAATTTATGCACATGATTAAAATACAATGTGCTATTGTCAAAAAAAAAAAATTCAATGCGTTATTGTTAATAAACATGATGTTGATGATATTGTTGACAATGATAGCATAAATATATATGACGTTAATGTGTACACATCATTACAATTATATTTTTTTTTATATTTATATCAAACTAAATAAATAGAAAAATTATTGAATATTGATTGATATAGCAAATTTTTTTCTTTTCTCTTCTTTTCTTTTCTTTTTCAAGTTTCCACACTTTCTTTTTTAATACAATAAAAATTACAACGGATATTTCTTAATAACATAAATTGTTAAACAATATTCAATGTGTAGTACGGTCAATGTCAATAGCAATATAAAAATAATAAATAAATAAATAAATAAACATTAAAAACATTATTATAATGGAGAAATTAACATTAAAGTATTTCTTTTCTTTCTTACAGGGAAATTACATTCTACGCGAAATAAAAAAAATTAAATACTGTAGGTGGTTAAGTTAGAAGGAGTATTTAAGTGTATTTAATATACAATGGTCTTCGTTATACTTAAGTACTTTAATAGTGGGTATGCATGCGCCACACTTCATAGCATAATATTAATTATAATAATAAAAAAAAAAGCACACTAAACATTGATTACATAAACATAACGGTTATTAAATACATCACAATTTTAATATTAAAATAAAAAATAAAAAAAAAAAGATGAATAAAAAAATTAATCAATAAATAAATAATTATTATTAATAACAAGTTTTTGTAAAATAAAAAAAAAAAATTTAATTACTAATTAATTAAACAGGTAACTCAATAAAAACTATTTTTTATTAATATCTATCTATCTTTCACATATCTTCTTTGCTTCTCTAAGCCACATAATTTTGTTCAATTCTTTACAATACAGGTAGTAGCAGTAGTAGTAGTAGTAATAGTATTTGCTTTATTAAATATATTTATTGATTTGCAATAAAACTGTAAAAGTGCATGAATAAAAAACGAAATAAGAAAATATTATAATTGAAACATTATCATTTCAATTCCTCTCTTTTTATTTATTGAATAAATTTCTTTTATTACAACTTATTGTGATTTCTTATTATTTTTTGATTGATATTTGATACACTCTTTTCCGATTATTTTGGTATAAATTAAATAAAATCCAACAAATTTCGTATTTCATTATTAATGAGTTTAATAAAAAGACGTTGGATGGTCTAGAAAAAAATTTTTTTTTTTGCTTTTTACTAGGTAATAATAATAATAATATGGTTGTAAATTTTATTTTCATTAAAAATTAAACAATTTCATGGGTGGATAATTATATATATGTACATATAATAATGGGCGTATTCGCAATTAATTTTATTTTATTTAATTTCAATTTTATTTAATAAAAAAAAAACTATAGAAAAACGTAAAATAAAAAACGTAAAAAATACAACCGAATTCTTCATCTTTTAATCATTTAATATGTAAACACGGTGGCTTCATTATGCGTAAAATAATTTTGGAATTTAAAATTATTATAATAATAATAAAAATAATGATAATGGTAAACATTTTCTGTACATTCGTAAAACTAAAGGTTAAAAGTCATTTAAGGTTTTTTCTTTTACAGTTTTGGGATTGATATACATAAATTCCCATTGAATTTACTTGTGGAAATAAAGCTTTAGGATTTTCTCCATTTTATACAAAATGTTTTTTTATTATTATTATTATTATTATTTTAAATCATCACAATAAAATGAGGTCAAGTCATATAAATCAAAAGGGCATCAGTGGATGATCATGGATTTTATTTTATAATTTTATTAAAAAAAAACAAAAAAAAACCCCAAAATTTTCTGATTTATTATCTCTACAGTTTAAGTAATAATTAAAGAGAATTTTGCACCTTTCAGGATACGTATACATGCAAATTTTTAAATAATAATTAGGTAACCAAAAATCACATTATTCCTATTATTAATATTCAGTTAACTTGGAATTATATATTAAATCACAATGGAACCACATCTCTAAAATTTAATAGCAAATGATTTATTTTTATAGCCGCCCCTTATCCTAAAGCAATAATCCCACGTATAAAATATATTTAAAAAAAAAAAACAACAAAACCATTATTATTCCTATTTTATACTTTAAAACCATCCCAGGAGAGAGAGTAATGAAAAAAAAAAAAAAAACATTGCACCGTTTTCATTTAGTTGAAATCATAACGAAATTTATGAAAAATCAACTTTAGTCTATAAAAATGTCCACAGCACACATATCTGCATCATGCATTGTTTAAATAATTTGACTGAGTGTATTTTGATTAGTTAGCCAATAAATATTTTGTTTAATTAAACAAAATATCGAGGAATCAATAATCAATCAGAAAACCATTTCAACAATTTTAAACCGTTCAGAATAATTTTTATTTGCCAAAAAGGAGACATAAAAATTTAAAAAATGCAATCAAAAATGCATAAAATATTTTCTTTTATTAATACCGAACAACCTCAAACGAACTGTCTCCTATCTAAAAAAAAAAACAAAAAATTCCAAATTATAGCTTTTCAACCGTATATATTTCTATTGTTACAAAATAATTAAGATGTAAATCGCGTTGTAAATACAACCAACAATCAATGCAGACTTTTTACAATAAATTACATACGAATAATGTGCAATTTGCATTCTTATTCAATTATGTCAACGAACAAGAGTCAAGGATATCTAACATTGTACAAATAAATATGTTGCAACACACATTGAATTAACTACAAAAATATTTAAAAAAAATCAAATATTGTTTTTGTATCATATTGAATGTGTCAAGGGATCAGAAACATCTTTAATTAAATAAATGTGTAGCCCTTTCTAATTATTATTTTTATTTTTTTTTTATTATTATTAAACCACAGGTTATCCATACCTATTATTGTGATTTTTTAACAAACGTAAACATATTTAATTGTGTTTTTATTTATGGTTAAAACCTTTTATTATTATTATTATTGTAGAATAGAAAATTTATATATTTATTTTATTATTTTTGCCATACCTTTATATAATGGTTGGATATAATGAAGAGAAATAAAACAGCAAACAGGTATTTAATAATATAATATACAGTAAAGTACATTGAATATATTGTATCACGATAATGTCATATATTTATATATAAATATTGCATTGTATTTGTTAACAAACATACAGATTTAAGCATTTTTTTTTTTCTTCTTCATCACAAAAGGTGTGGCGTGGCGTAAATTTTATTATTAAACGTATGTAAATACCATGGTACACAACATACAACAGAATTATTATTATTATTATTATTATTATTTAAATAAATAATTATTTAAAAAAGTACAAAAAACTACAAAAGAAAACAATCTGTATGGGCAAGGTATGTTGTCAGAATCAAATACATGTTTTTTAAAGTAAAAACACTCTACAAAAAAACTGAAACAATTACAATAAGTAGATACTACTAATTTAAGTTAAAATAAAAATGTTTACGTTATGTTACTGTGTAACGAATTATAATTGCATCACGTTTTTCTGTTACATATTTTATTTGATTATTTTTTTTTTTATTATCATTTATCTAAATTAAGTATTAAAGTTAAAGAAAAACTGTTTATTTTTTTTTTAAACCTCTTTAAAGCCAACCAACCAACCACTTTACATCAACAGCAAGGAAAATATTTTTATGCTTTGGTATTTAAATTAATAATAAAGCAAAAAAAAAAACATTATTATCACCAGTCAAAATTTACAAAGTGTTACACAAAAAAGTAACTGATATGGTGTACAGAATAGCGCCAACAACAAAAAATTAAAACGTCATAAAAACGTGAGGAAATGCAACAATTTTTCTTGATTTTTCAACATTTTTTTTTTTTTTTTAATTAACTTATCAAACAGAAGAAGAGAAAAAGTGAACAAAAAATTTTTTTTTTTAAATAACAAAGTAGACAAATACAACAAAAAACTATATTATAGGGGGATGATTAGTGAATAAAAGAAAAAATGTTATGACGTGACAAAACAGCTTCCGGCCAGGTGAATAAAAAATAAAAAAAAACAAAAAACAATTTTTTTCAATAAATAAAAATAATAAACACATCCGTTTTATTTTTTATGATGTATTAAAAACATATTTATATTTATATATCTCTTAATTTATCATTTGTTTCATTACACTTATTTATTTAACGAGTAATTTGCTGTTGATCGTTATGCTGCAGCTGAACATTTTAATTCTACTATGTGTGCCAGTGCCATTCAAATTGTTTATTTAAGTATGAACAAATGAGGAATCAAATAAAAAAAAAAAAAATTTGTTTTTTTTAAACAACTTAAACAGCATAGAAGCAGAAATTAGAAGAAATTTTTAAATTAAAAAAAAATATTTACATAAAGATTAAAGATCTTTTCCGAAAAACAAAAAAAAAAAAAAAAAAAATGAATTTTTGTTTAATTTAAAAATTTGAATTTTTCCTATAATGAATTAAATTGTTTTGCATAAGCATAATGAAATTAAAAAAAAAACGGAAAAAACTATCAAATCCAATTCTAATTGATTCGCACATCCGATTTAATAAAAAAAAAAAAAAAAAAAAAACAAACAAATCACTTAATCACAAATTTTCTTACAAAAAAACTTCACTTTTCATAATTTTTAGAGTTTACGACATTTTAATGCGAACAAACAATAAACAACACTGAAAACACACAAATTTTAGAAAAGATTTATAAAGGAAAAGAATTAAATAAAACACACAGTCACACACACACACACACACACCGAATAAACGTAATCGCGTAATAAAATAAAATATTTCAATGTAAATGTATTTTATCGTCGTAGCTTTAAGAAATATTAACAAGAGGGATGAATTGAATTTTATATGTTTGACAAACACCTCACAAGTTGGGTCATATTAAACTTTTAACCACGATTATAGTTGGTAGCGTCAACGCCCGATTTGTGACCCATTTAGTATAGATTATTCCTTAAGAAAAGAATAAAAAAAAAAACAACAACAACCACACACTCTGTAATCACTGTATTCAATTATTTCTATAAAAAATTCCTTTCTTTATTGTTTTCATTAATAAAAAACAAAACCCAAAAAGTTCTTCGCTAGATAACAACAAACAAGAAAAATGTTTACAAATGTATGCACGACTTGAATTATAATCCCGAAAAAGAAAAATTTAATGCGGAGGCGGTACGTCATCAGCACACGCAGCAATTGCGTTTTTTTTTTCTTTAAACTTGAATATTAATATTAAAGAACATTTTGTAATGAAAATGAATTTTTATTTTTTTTTTTTTTTTTTTGTATATTTATCACACAGCACACCGTGGAAATTCTACTCAAATAATATAAAAAAAAAAAAAAAATAAATTTACAAAAAAAAAAAAAAAACAGAAAAGAAGTAAAATAAAATCAGAAAACTCAGTGTTATAGCACTGTGGCTGCGTTCAAACTGAAATACCGATATATACTGTCGCTGCTCATGATGTGCTTATGTTAGTAGCAGTAATCAACAACGCAACGCAAACCGGAGCGGTATAATAATTGTACGAATTCGTAATTACATCTCAACACGAACCTATTATTTGTTTTAAATATAATATTTTATTTTCAATAGAAGAACAAATTCCGAAACAACATTTTTTATTTTTTATTTAAAAGAAAACGAAATGAAAAGTGACAATATCCACTTAAAATATGATTTATTTTTGTATAAAAGAAGAAAAAATTTTTTCATAAAATCAAAACAAGAACAATAACAACCACTGTAGCAGCTCACTCTCTAATCGTGATTAGATAAACATTTGTCGTAGGTTCAAAAATACTCGATTTGTTCGCTGTTATTTGTGCAAAAATAAATTTAATGGTTCTAAAGCGACATAACAGCACAAGCTAAACCGAAAGTTCTACAATAATTTCCATTAATATTGATTTATCAATTTTTTTTATATTACACAAAAAATTAATTTCTATATAATACACAAAGTGTTTGATCCATCTAATTTTAAATATTTATTTCTAATAATAATGTTATACATAATATAGACATAATAAGTATTACATGGTTTTTTGTTACATTTTCTTATTATTAGTATTTTCATTTATATTCGTTAAAGTAAATAACAGTGCGCACAGAAATACATGATATTCAGTGTGGTATGTATGCTGTATGTTGTCTTCGGTATAGAATCGATTTGACGGCATTTTACTGCGCATATTTTGTTTTTTGGTTTCCATCCCTTACAAATTTTCAGGATAATAATAATAATTTTTTTTTTCTTTCTTTCTTTTTTGCTTCATGCTTTTATTTTCTATAGCCACCACCAAATATTATTTTATAAACCCCTGACGACGACGATGATGATGATGATGATGACGATGACTACGTTTTAACCATTACCATCGTCATCAACAACAACACATAGCATTATTATTGCCCAGACTATATAAACACCACTATACACTATGCTGGAAATTCTATTCTGTTTTCAGTCACTCATGTAATACGTTTTGTATATATGACACCGAAAGTTACAGGTATTGAAAGAGGTTAGTTGGTTAGGTGGACTGGTGGACTGGTGTTTACAAGGAAACCATGCCATTTCCACATGAATGCAAAGAAAAAAATCACATATATAAAATAGGGGATGTTTTGTAGTAAAAGAAAAAAGAAAAGAAAAGGAAACTTCAATGTAAATATTTATATTTTTCCTAAATAATTTTATTTTATTTTTTGCGTTTCACTTTATATTTCTCCTAGTCTTCCTTCTGCATTTGAAATATAATTTTTTTTTTGGTATAAATGGAAATATAAAAAAATAGAAAAAGTTTTATTTCTACTGTAGAAGAAAAATCAATTTTTTATTTTAAATTCTACCAAAATGAATTTTTGTTGATTTTTTTTCTATTTTTTTTTTTTGGTGTCAGTATTTTAATGTATAATTTGGACAAGAAGGAAACATCGTTTTATTGTTTTTTGTGATAGATGGGTGGGTGGGTGTTAGCGATTAATAAAGTCTCATGTCCTTTGAGAATTTAATTTCATTTCATTACTTTTTGATTTTATTTTGTCGTTTTGACTTTTTATGAATTGATCGGATTTTTTTTTTTGTGTTTTCTACATAATTTAAACAACGGTTTTTGTTCTCTTTTCTCCTTTAATTTTTTTTTCTTTTACAACCAACTAAAGAACCGCAAAAAGGTTTACGTTACCATACCACACTTGCGTTTAATTAAAACGTAAATACTTTTGTAAGATAAATAAATAAAAAAAATGTAAGTGCAGCCAAATGTTTATTTAAAGAGAAATTCACGTTCTTACTTTCAACGCGCCGATGTTTTTTGTGCTGGAATTGGTGTCGTACTTAGCAGGTTCACAGAATCATATTCCTCAATTTTACTTGATTTAAACAAATGTTAAAGCATTTTACGCTGATTAAAAACTCGTACCAAAGATTTGTACGCAGTGGCATAATTTTTGTAAATACTACAGAAAGCAGTGATCAAAAGTTTTAATTCATTAAAAAAATTAATCTTATGTGTAGTAAACGGCCAAAATAAGCCATTGGAAAATTAACTGCATTTAATTATTAATATATTCCGACAAAAAAAATATTTTTCATTAATCACCACACCTGACAGAGTACCATATGTTAATTTACCTTTACCATTTCAATACAATCATTTGCACAAATGACAATTTTAATTCTAATTAATAAATATAATTAAATAAATGACATGTGCTGAATTATCTTTAAATATAATATGAGATATACCATCATTTACTATAAAATATCATCATGTAACAATACACAAAATAAAAAAAAAAAAAAACATTTTAACGGTCGCTGTTTATACATAACGAATAACGAAAAATAAATAAATTATAGAATAATCACTTAGTAATAATAATAATAATAATAATAATATATTGTTTTGTATAACAAAGTAAATTCTTTATAATGTAAATTTAATATCAGTTAATAATAAAACTGAAAATAATAATAACAACAGAAAATATAAGGAGAAGAGATGTGTACGGAAAGGTAATGTGTATAGAAGACATCAACGGTCTAAGAACTTAACCGCAATACACTGTCCACCATACGGATGTTTGTTACATATATAATCACATAATTATGTTTATAGATATTTATATTATAATACACTTGATACTAATATTATTATTATTATTATTACCCATTTAATCACTTGGTAATTATAATTGATTTGTTTCATTTAAACCAAACATTTTCCTCTAATAATAATAAAAAAAAATAATAAATTATTTTTAACCATAAATCAGTTATTCAGCTAATTAAAACAAAAAAGATTTTAATAATTAATTGAATGTGCTCTACATTTAAAAAAAAACAACAAACATTAAGAAGCTAATTTTAGAATTAAGCCAGCTGTTTTAAAGCAAAAACAAACTTTAAAACAAGAAAATGCTACAAAGTCAATAAAAAATAATTATTATTTTTATTTTTCTGGTTTTTTTGTGTGTCTCATTACATTTTGTCACTAAATAACTACATAACAAACACAGAAAATAAATAAATAAATAAATAAATAAAATTAAATACAAGCGTACATATGTGGAACATGTGTTTAATTTAGCATATGTTAAGCTTTTCGGGTTGCGTTGTTATTGTGATTCTTCTTCATCAATTTCTTTCTTTCTTTTTTTTTTTTTTTTTGTATGTTTTTGTGACATAAATTAAAGGGGATAAATTCATATAAAACATATCTCAAAAGAATCCAATGAAAATACCATTTTTCTTCGTATTTTTTATTTAGTACCCAAAAAAAAAAAAAAACGAACAATAACAAATTGATTTATGAAAATAAATTGAAAGGAATCGTTTTTCCTATTGAGCATTAACCATTGTTAAAGAAAAGAAAATTCACCTACACAATCTTAGTTAAACGAGAAGAATGTTGTGTATCAAAGAGGAAGAAAAAAAGAAAAGAAAAAAAAAACAGAAAACTATTTAATGAATATAATGTGTGTGTAATAGTTGGAAAGGAATCAATTTGAACAGGATATCCGACATAATTTCGCACTTTATATTACAGATGAATTTTCAGCAGAGAAGAAATTTTCTTTAATAATTTTATTTTTTTATTTTTTTTATTGTTTTATTATAGAAATAATGATTTGTTTTGTAATCATAAATTAATTAATTCTTTTTTTTTAAGACTTCACTTACAGATCGACGTTCTTAGTAAAAATTTTGTGAACGATAAAAATCTTAAAATTCATTTTTTTTGGTTAATACAAACATAACTAATTATTCTGCGGTTACAAAGAAAAGCAACAGCTAATTAAATTATTGATTGGTAAAAAAGAAAATAAATTGTTTCATGATAAAACATAATTATTCACCGTCTCTTCTAAATTGTTAAACCTAACTAAAATTATGTGTGTGTGTGTGTGTCGAATATTAAATATTTTTTGCTTTTTCCACCTATTCTTGTTTATTCATTATGTCCTAATTGTTTTCTTTTTTTTTTCTTTCTGTTTATCTTTATTAGCACTTGACTCTATTTGCCGTATTCGTGACAAAACTAACTTCGATTATCTATCCATCCAACTATTCTAATTATATACTTTCTCAAACAGTTCAATTATAATTTCTTTCTTTCTTTATTTTTGTGTTTTTTTTTCTTTTGCTTTTCTAATACACTTGTTGTTGTTTTTTTTTTTGTTTTTTGATTAAAAAAAATAAAAAAGAAAAATTAGAAGCAGATTTTTCCAATATAATTATAAGAAAAAACTGAACCAGTTTTGCGTGTATTTATTTATCTATTTTTTTTTTATTTTTATTTATTTATTTATATTATTAAGTTAATTATTTTATTATTTCTCTTCTTCTTCGTCTTGTACTTTTTATTTTTTTTATTTATTTTTTAATACGTTTTGTTACTTAAATCAGGTGCAAATAAATTTTGTATTTTTTTTTTTTTTTTATTAATAATAATTTTTCCTACGGTTTGATCTCTTCGTGTTTTTATTATAATCTTTCTAAATCAGTTCTCTTCTTTAATTTTCCTTCATTTTTTTCTTTTTCTTTTTTATTACGTGTAAATTTTTTATTGTAGAAAAGAAAAGAAACGTGATTAATGGTTATTTTATAGCTTAAATTGGAACATTAACAATAAATTAAATTCAATATAAATCACATCAAGACATGTCTAATGTGTACCACAAACAAAAAAAAATAAAAAAAAATAGCATAAAAATAAGTATCTAATAGAAGGTTTGTATATAAATAATTAAAATAGCAGTAACAACATAGAATTCGTTAAATATTATGATATGTATATAATTATTGTTACTCTTTATGAACTTGAAAAATATAGAAAAACATAGAAAAACCTTATTACCTATGAATTTAGTTTTTGCAAAGAAAATTACTCTTAAAATCAGATTAACAATATTTAATTAAAATATCTTGATACGTTGATTAGTTTAAACAAGAAATAATAATAATAATAGAAAATCATCTACACGGATTACATTTAAAACATGATTATAAAATATAAGCGAATATAAATTATATTGTAGCCAATTTAGCTAAAGTCACAATTAACAAGTTGCAAAATGTTAATCAATTAAGAATAGAATTTTTACAGAGGTTTTAAAACTTTTATTGGCGTGAGATGAAAGTTGAACAATGTTTAACGTTGATTAGAATATCATTTTGATTATTTATTGTTATCCTTATCATTATTAGTAATAATAAGCGATAAGCTCACATTATACCTGTGCATTACAACAGTGAGTACAATAAACTCTGTAAGGGTATTTCATTCAGCTACATAAAATGTGTGCATTTTATCGATCAAACTATTGAATGCATTGCAATTAAGTACAGACATTAATTAGCATCATTGTTAAAGATAATAATAATAACTAAAGCCACAAAATAGATCGTAATACTTTGTGATTAACAAACAAAATGTCTTGCCATCCACAAATACGAAATAGTTGCACTGCCCTGATTTATTAAATTTTAATTTTCTTGTTAAACAAGATATTACAAATATAGACACAAAATAATTTATATATTACACATAATTTGTTTTACTATTTTTTTTTTTAATTCAGTTTCATAGTTTTTTAATCTAGATAAATTCAATTTAGTTAATCATACTTTTTTATTTTAATATTTTATATTTCCTTTCATCTATTTCAATAGTTAATTAACTAATTATACGATATAAGAATGTTAAGCAATGAAAAGAAAGAAAAAAAAATTATTTTTTAAAGGAAACTGAAAAACAATTACAAACCAATAATAAAAAAAAGAAAAGAAAAGAAAATTGATTGATTGTAAAAAAAATATAATTCATGAGATTTGTGAGAGATTGCGAAAACTTTACTAGAAACTAGTTCGTCCAACACTTTGTTCGCTGTTTTTAGTTATTAAAAATAAAAATTAATTACATTATAATTTCTCTTGACACTTTTTCATAAAACAATGAATTAAATGCAATAAAAAAATAAATCATATTTAATTAAATTTTCTTTTTATAGGAAAGGAAACTCATTTAAAAAAAAAAGTTTACAACAGAAGAAAGTTTTTCACATATTGGCAATTTCTTTCTCGACAAAAAAAAAAATTGTGTTTTAACCATTTATGAATTGTTGTATTAAAAAATCATCAACAACTGACGGACATAAATGATTTTTCATATTTTTTTTTTTTCAAATGAATGGAAAATTAAAAAAAAACACAAAAAAAATTTCACATTTCTCATCTGTTGTTAGTTTAGTAACAAAAAAAAAAAATTGTTTTTTCCTCCTTTCTAATATTTCATCTATGTTGCATGAGGGTTAATTAAAAGTTAATTAAATTCCACAATTGCAAACACAATAAATACAGCTAGGACTATTTCCTGACTCAAGTGTGACCTCATTTTAAAATGACTAGAATTTTACATACTAGAATTTCTCATACATTTTTAACCAGGCAGTAAAATTGTTAATTAATTTTAATTAAAAAAGTATCGATTAATCGAGATAAGTTTAGTTTATTTTGTATTTAATGAATCATTATGATGAAAATTATAATTTTTTTTTTCAATAATCGAGGCATCAATCCCACATTAAGAGGAAAATAAAATTTTTATTTTTATTTTATTTGTAGTCCAAAAGTATCATTTTTTGATAATTTTAACTTTTTTATAGCTAATTTAACAACATCCGTCTTCTATTCAAGCACGTATCAAATAATAATAAAGAAAAAGCTTTGAATGATGTAGGTGTGTAGCTTAATGAAAATTTCAATTAATCAATATTCAATGAAATATTCGAGATATTCGATATTACAACGTAAATAGTAAATTTCTATGAATCACAACAAAAAAATTTTTTTATATTAAATTTACATAATAAATGCATAGAGAATATATTTGATCTCTCTGTTTAAAATGAATTTTTATTTCTAATATTAATTAATTCCTTATTAAAAAATTTAAAGGAAAATTAACAAATAACAGCGTACGTTTTATGAATAAATACAAAATATTATTTAAAAATTATTTAATTATATTTGCTAAATAATAGTAATTACAACAATAAAAGCGTGAACAACAAAAATAAAAAAAAAAAATAAAAATCAATTAAAAAAAAACTTCTTTTTTTTTTTTATCACTATGAAAAATTTAATTAAAAATACAAAAAAAAAAAATAAATAAAATAAAAAAAAAAAACTTACCAAATTTGTATATTTTATGTATTAATTTTGATAATCCAGCGTTACGATCATTCGTTTCTTCTGAAATAAACAAAGAAGAATAAAAACAAGAAATTAATATTAATAAACAAACAATTTTTATTTCTGTATAAATAAAATCAAATTTGCATTCATCGATACACAAGAGTTCTTAAA
This sequence comes from Ptychoptera albimana, assembly GCA_961205885.1. NCBI lineage: Eukaryota > Metazoa > Arthropoda > Insecta > Diptera > Ptychopteridae > Ptychoptera > Ptychoptera albimana. Next base: position 1,704,638 of record OY540805.1, on the reverse strand, counting down.
AAAAAAAAAAAAAAAAAAACAAATTAATTTAATCGCGTATTTTGTTTATTTATTATTTTATTCGTTCTGTTGTCGATCGAATTAAAATAATAAGATCAAGGAAAATAAATATTTAAAACGATGAATCAGATTTCAAGACACGTTTTTCTTGTGTCTTGAAACGTTACGAAACCTTTTTCGTTAAAGGATTATTTTACGAAGGATTTCAAAGTATTCGGAACAGTGGCGTGAAGTTTTCTGTATTTATGAGACTATTTATAATTGAGAAAACTATTATAGGTAAAGTATAATCCACACAAAAAAGTGATTAAAGATTATCAGTAGCATAAATAAGGTTTAACCAGCCAACTAAATTATAGAATTTATTTTTATTATCCCAAAATAATTAATAAACTCTATAAACATAACACACAAAACTTATGGTATGTATAAAAATCGATTAAAACTTAAAATTTAATGCTCAATGAATTTTATAATCTTTTATTACTCCATCAAAATGTTCACCAAAATTAAAAACACAAAACAAATATAAAAAACTAGCGATTAAAAAACGCCAAAATAAATAAAAAAAAATATTAAAATTTAATTAAATAATAAATCTTCGTTAAAAAAGGATGTAAAGGTCAGTTAAATAATTTAATAAAAATTTATTTTTGATTTATTCAAACACGCGCTTACGCCACTGTGTAAAACATAAAAACAAAAAAAAAAACAAAAACCAAGACTACTTAGATCGCAATGGATGACCGCAATATCTGTCAAAATGATTTTTTTGTAACAAAATGTCAAGATCAATTCAGTGTTTTATCATTATAAGTGAATAAAAGAAAATAAATAGGCTCATAAAAATAATAATTACATAATAATAACAACATATATGGTATCTATAATATTTAATTGTTATTTTTATAATACATAAATGGCATACAATTAATATGACATTTAATTTTACACCTCTTTACACATGTCCATTGTTCCACAACCTAATGAATGAATTTATTTCTTGTACACAATATTATTCACATGCGTTTAATGATTTCCTTTAAAGAAATTTAATTAATTGTATAAATGTTATTGTTAAATATGACGGTTAAAAAAAAAAAGAAGCAAATTTAATTAGATGATTTATAAAATGTAATAAACACAAAAACAAAATACATTATTTGTTTCACTTTCATTTTTAAAATTTTTTTTTTTTTTTATGTGAAAAATTGATAAACAATGAAGTAATTATTCAGTTTTTTTTTTTTTTTGCTTTTTATACAAATTTGTTTTCACTAAAAATTATCTCGTTTTAGTTAGCAAAAACTTTTATAGTATTTTCAGAAGAAAATATTCTCAATAACTGAATTAGATTTTCTTTTTTTTTTGGTTTTATGTTTTGCTTGTCCGAAAAATTGTTTAACATGCGAACAACAAGAACAAGAACTAAACGGTTTAACGATATAACAATAAAATGAACAAATGAAAGATCATTGAATACAATGACCGCAATTTCTATCCAGCAATGACAAAAAATAATAAGAATAATGCCAGCAACAACAGTCATCTACTGTGACAAAAATAAAAAAGCGTAAAATCGTTACTACAATGCTGGGTTGTGATTCCCAAAATGACTAGAATATTAAAAATTTATTATTACAAAAGCGGTTTTTCTTCTTGTTTTCCGTCAATAAAAATTATTACAATGTAATTGAATTTTTGTCTTTATTTTTATGATAATTATTTAAATATAGGAAGTTAACGATTTGTTGTTTTAACGCTTTTTTTATACATCTTTCAGATATTATTATATAACCGGTGATGTCTGCATTTTATTATAAATTTAATTAATTTAATTATAATTGTTTTTTGTTTAGTTTTAGAAAACTTGGTGATGTGTTGAATTTTTATTAAACGACGATACTGCAATTGTCATGGCGCAAAGCTATGACTCATTAGAAAATTAAATAATTCACCAAACCATTTAGTTAAGTTAATTAAAGGTAATTTTATTAGTTTCCATTTAGACAATACATGTAATTAGCATTTAGCAAATAAAAGCCAGATTTCAATAAGACGATTAATTTAATTAAATTTTTTGCATTAAATAAAAAATGGAAAATTTTTAAAATTGAAAACTCTTTATAAGATTAATCATGATACATTAAGCAAAAATTCAATCAATTTTTTTCACATCAACTATATGGGTGATCCAATAATGTTGCAAAAAAAATATTTTTTTTTTATAATAATAGCAATTTGCCAAAAAAAAGCTTTAAAATATTAAAAATCAATTTTCGGTTTGTTTTTTTTTTTTCGCTTGTATATCCTATTATTAGGTGGATTACAGCGTAATTCAAAAATTTAATTAATTTAATTTTATTTTTTTTTTTCGTGAAGCATAAGAGAGAGAGAACACAGAAATTTATTAATAAAAATAAATGTTTTATCGTCTCTGTACTTTAGTTCTCTACATTACTGTGGTACACGGAAAGAATTATTTTCTAACTCCACAGAAATTATGAAATGAATAAAGAAATATTTCTTATTTTATTAAAATAATTTTCTTAAACGAAGAAATTAAAACTAAATACCAACAAAATAAATTCAAATCGTGAAATTATTTCTGTTTTGTTTTTTTCTCAAGAAACTAAATGGATTAGATGTAGGTAAACAGGAGGCGTAAGAAGAAAAAAACTTTAATTCACATTAAAATTACTAAATTGGTGGTAAAATATCGTTAAAGATGGTAACTTTCAGAAAGTTTATTTCAATATTCTTGCAATGTCGACAATTTTAATGAAACTATTTCTAACTAATTACACCTCACTGACCTAAAGTTTTTGTTAAATTTTATAACCAATCAGTTTCATAGGTAATTTGTTTCGATAATTATCCTTGCATTTTTTTATGTAATATTTTAAAAGGAACTAATAAATTAAATCAATCAAAAAAATCTCGCTTTGTTTGTACGTTAAAAAAAAAAAAAAAAAAAAAACGCATCCAATTATAACAGAAAATATTTCGTAACACCTAATAACGATAAAATTTTATGACTTTTTTTTTTTTTTTCTTACATAATATTATGGTTCTAAAGGTTTATTTCATCATATAATCAAGTATGTTATATGCTGTTATGATATTAACAGCTTAAGTAGCGAAAAATCAATAAGAAAATAAAAAAAATTTAATGACAAAACCAAGAAAATTCTCTCTCTCACTGATTATGAATTATTATTCCCAAAACGAATTAATATTTTTTTTCCTTTTTCTTTTCTTTAATTTTAATAGAAGCTTGGTGATTTTTTCACATGAAAGTGCAGTAACTTATGTTTTTGATTACAATATGAGCTGTTATCTAGCTAACTATTCCTAGAAACCTTTGTTTAGTTGCTAGTTTATTTTGTCGTTTGCGGATAAGACGACTGTAGAATTTCCTATGCCAAAATTTGACAATGTTAGACCGATTTCTCATAGAAACGTATATTTATAGCCCGGTGAAACATTTTTAAAACATTGAATAACACCAGAATACCTAGATTACAGTCTCCGTTAACATTTTAATTAATTTTATTGCACTCTTCTCTGTTCCACAAAAACTATCTGAAATAACTAATGTTTAGTAAAGGGTTAAACAATTTACAAAAAACAGCACAGTTATAAAAATTGTCGCAATCGAAGAAATATTTCCAACGAATCCAATGAAATAAAAAGAAAAAAAAATTATTTGTTTGAAGATTAATAACCAGGGCACGTGCTACAGACAAAAAACGCTACGCTCTTCCAAAATTAAACAGAAAAACTGACGAATGGATTATTTATTATTTTCTATTATAATTATTTATTTATTTTTATTTAGGTTTTTGTTTACAATTTTTATAACCCACTCAGTACATTAATTCACTGTACATTTTTTTTTTTCTGTAACTTTTGTGCTTTTTATATTGAATAAACCAGAGTAAAAAAAATTATTTTCCATCTAATTTCTTTACGATTTTTTCTTGTTAAATTTTCTTTTTTTTTTATTCAATAATTAAAGGCAGCAAATTATGATGAAATTTTAACTAACACCAAAAACGTGTTTTGTGTTTTGTGTTTTTAATTTAATTATTTTTTATATATAAAATTCATTAAATTAATTTTTATTGTCACCATCACGATCGATGGATTTAATTTATTTATTTATTTTCATTGTTTTTATTATTTTTAAAGAATTTAACAAATTATAGGTCAATGGTTGTTTTACAAGAGAAGAATTAATTATTTTTTATTATTTTTCTTTTTTATTTAAATTTAATTAACAATTTTTACTAGACTTTCAACAAAAAAAAAAAAAAAACTGTCACTTAATTATTCCAAAATCGTTTAAGACTTTTAGAAAGAAATGAATAAAAAAAAGAAGAAGCATTTTATTTCACTTAATTTTTTTAGGTTACCTTTACCTGCTTTTTTTTTTTCTTTTTTGTTATAATTTTATTTTAAAACGATCCAATATCAATCACATATAGTAATAAAAATAAATACACACAATTTCACTTTTGCGATTAAATTTCAATTTTTTTTTTATTATTTTTATTCGCTGTTTTTTTTTTTTTTTTTTTCGCTGTTTTATTAAACTAGATTTTAACAGAAAGTTTTATTTATGTCGAAAAATCGAATTTCATATCATAATGTAGAAAAAATTACAGAAATAAATTACAGAAATAAATATTCTGATTAGTTTTTCAGTTAGTGAAAAATTTATTTATTTTTTTAATTAATTAATTAATTAGTATAAATAAATTAAATAATCAAATATATGAAGAAATAAAAATTAATAACAAATCTGTAAGTACAGTGAACTCAATAATTTTAATGTTTATTTAAATTTGGTGTTTTTTTTATTATTATTATTATTATTTTAAAGCATAAATACACCCACCACACTCTGTAGTTATGCTTCTTTTTTTATTATTATTATTATGATATGTTTATTATGTTTGACGGTTACAATTCCAGTATTTTTGTTACATTTAGAAAATGATTGTTAAACAGACAGCGTTATACACAGGCACAAGTAACATTAGACATTTTAAAACGGTACGAAAATTGCTGTAATTTGTTGACACATTAAAATGTTTTTTTTTTTTTTATGTATAATCAGTATAAAATTTCATTGAATAATATTCGCTGATTACACACTGATTACCCACTGATATTATTTTATCTAATTAGTTACATTTTATATTACCTTATTTTTTTTAATTAATTTTAATGATTCATGTGTGTTTGGTTATCTTATTTGGACACAATATAATCAGTGATCTTTATTGATAAGAAATATTACAGGTTGTTAAAGCAATTTCACAAGTAAAGGCGAAATTTATTTTAACTGTTTGTTACAGAAATATTTTAGGGCATTGATACAGGATATTAAAATTATAATAAATATATTTGAAAAGGAGGATTGAACTAGTGTTATCGCAACGACATAAGAAACATCATTCACAAGACTAAAGTAGATACCTATCGTATGAAATAAAAACCCATAATAAAAATCAATTAATTAAAAAAGGTTAAAGGTGAAAAATCTTTTCAAAATTTTTATTGTTTGATTAGCAAAGAATTTTTTAATTAAATAAAGAACAACGGATAAATTATTTCTATTCAATAATAACGGTAATTTTAGAATAATTAACATTAAATTAATTACGTGTTAATTAAAAATCAATTTTCTAAAATAATAAATACTAAGAATCACCTGTAATCACGAAAATAAAAAAAATAAAAATCAATCAACGTTTCGATAGTATGTATTAAAAAATAAATAACTCTCTTATTAATTATAATTAAGACAGGAAATTCTTAAGAAAGCTTCTAATTATGAATTGATTAAAAAGAAAAAATTAAAGGAAATGTACACAAGAGAGATATTAACAAATTATCATCCACATCGCATCATCACCATCACATTGTGGAAATTCATTTCGTTATTTTTTTTTCACTTTTCTTTCATCACTTATTAAAACAACTTAAGTCAAATTAACAACACAGGACATTAAAAATCAAAAAAAAAAAAAAGAACTCACTTCTCATCTAATTATTATGTACTTTGCAAGCAAAAAAAAAAAAAATTCTCTGAAACGTACATTTTGTACTTCCTTTGATGAACGTCACTAAATAACTTGTTCACTTCCTGTTTGCTTTTATTAAATAAGTTTTCAAGAAAAGGGAAAAACTTATGTAACTAAGCCATCAAATAATTGAGAGATGGAAACCAATACTCCTTTCAAGTTGACAAAAACAATTAACACAAATTACTAACGAGATTGCCTGCTGCTGCTGCTGGTTTATAAAATTTATGCTGAAAAAAAAAATGTTTTTATTTTCTTTTTTCGTTGTACCAGCACGTGTTTGGCTGTTTTTTTAATTTTTTCTTTTTTATTCTTAACTTGTCTTTGCCTTTTTTTTTTCCTTGTGTTATTATATTCAGATATTGCCCCGATTTATTAACACAAGTTTTGTTCGTATTTAAAAAAAATCATAGTTTTACTATTTACTTTTTTATTGTTCTTCATGTGACAAATGAATGACTCTTAAACCAGATTTAATAATTGTTTAATGTTTAAAATGTTTTTATGATTGGAATTAATGACTTAAACGACAATACTGTTTATTTGTTTTTTGTTTTTTAGCATATTTTAACATTTGACACCGATACATGAATACATAATACATTTTTTATTATTGAAACATTTATTATTCTTAACAAGAACACAAGCGGGCACAATAACATTTGTTTCTAGATTTATAATAAGTAGCATAAAAAAAAAATGAATGTACTTAAAAAAAACAAAGTCAACGTTACTTAAACAAAAAGAAAAGAAAACAATAGAAAAGTTTGTTTTCTTCTTTTGGCTCAAATTACAAATTTATTTTTTTGCTTGTAAATTTGACTTAAAAAAATCAAAGGAGAAATCTTTACTGTATGCTGCTGATGCTTATTATTCATTACTATGATAAGTATCAGTGATTTTGAACCTTTTTAACAGAGCATTACATCATTTTGTTAACCCTTTAATGTTAATCAACATAAATGCCTTGTAAAAAAAATTTTTATTCCATAACGTAAGCACAATTAACGTAACGATAACGTAAGAACTGTCATTTTTAAATTATGTTAAATGAAATAACACGCAAATAAACCCTTACGTAAATTTAGGCTTAAAAACAGTGACTCTACTACAAGTTTGGCCTACACTGACATTTTTATTTCATAATAAGTGAATACAAAATTCGCAGAATAGATACATTAAGGAATTAGCAATCATTTATAAGATAATTCATTCATTTTTCATATATTTTGTTGTGTCATATTACAAAATAATTTAATTTTTTTCTTTTTCTCTCCTTTTTAAACAAAACATTTTTGTCGTCTTTTGAAAATTGTTACTAAGAACAATAAGGAAATTCTGTCTTCTCTATAAACAATACACACGATGATGATTATGATGGCATTGCGTTACATTACAGTAAATGTATGTTAAAAAGACCACCCATAATTGTCTTCATATTATCCGCAATCTGTATGTTTAGTCTATTTTATGTTTACATTCGTTTTATATATGTTTTGCTCATTTTTCCTATAGCAATCATATTAAGTAAACTTTTGAAAATTATGTAAAAGATTCTATCCATGTTATAATCTAGCTAAGCATAATATTAAACAAACTGTCAATAAATGTCTGTATTAAGTAATATTACTCACTCGTAGCATAAATATTTACGTTAATTAACTTTTTTTATTATAATTAATTGGGAATTTAAAACATTTTGTGTCGCCGCAAAAGTATTAAACAACAAAATAACGCTTAAATTATATAAACTCTCGAATACGAATATGTTTTTTTTTTTTTTTTAATTATAGTTAAATATATTGATTGGTTATGCGGACACTGAATGTATATAATTAAATTTCTACAATCAAATATATGGTCATAATTATATTTAAGGCAATTAAACTAAACACCATTCAGTATTATAAATTATTTTTGTGAAATTAAAATTCTTTAAGCGAAAAAAAAAAAAACGTCTGGCACAATAATTTTTTTAATTTTACTGACATCGATGTTTGAATTAAATTAATTCGCAGTACCTTTGCTGATTGTTGTTGATTAATTCGCGTTTCCTTATTGCTTTGGTATTACAAAAACGTTTGGCATTATTATTACTTCGATAAATTTACCACTGAATATTGTTTTGAATAATTGAAAATTAAAATGCTTGTCGTATTTGTACTAATCCACTTATGTAAGTACCGATGCACAATAACTAATAAGTGAACCACGAATAAACTTTAACTACAAAAGAAAATCTTTTCCAATAATAAAAAAAAATGTTTTGTAACTTTTATTCAAGGGTTAGAGAACCCCTAATATTCATAAAATATCATCATAAATCACAAGTACTTCCTATACAAAGTAAACAAGGTGAGACTATACTAAATCATTCGAAAACACTAAAAAAAAAAAATAATTTATTCATTAATTATGTTTAATTAAATTACAATATAAAAACTTTTCACCTATAATTTAAATTAATTTTATTATTTTACAGGTGAAACATATTTTTTTTTATTGTTATTAAAAAAAAAAACCGCTAAATTGTATAATTTAATAATTTAATTTTTAACGCCCTTTTTAAAAGCAAAACAAAAATAAAAAAAAAAGAAGTTAAAATTATAGTTTAATTATTAATTAAAGAGAGACGATTATTATTATTATTATTATTGAAGTATGTTATTAAATTTGCCCTTGTTATTAAGATAAGACAGACATTTCACGTTAGTTTATTGGGTGAGTTACTTTCAGAAGATTTATGGTGAACCGTTTACAAATTTTTTTTTTAAGTCAAAATATTGACATGTTTAGGGGCTTTATAACTTGAAATGTAGCTTTGAATAGCATAAGCTAACATGTTAATTAAAATGATTTGATTTTAGGTGTTTGTGACCGGTTTTCACGGTGTCCTGAACTACATTAAAAAAAAAAAATTGTATGATCAGCCATGTCGCAAGCTTTTCTATCATTTCCGTAGCATTAATTAACCATCTCTGTATTCTATCTAATAATTCTAATGAACCCTTTTCCACCCAACACCCTGAATTAAGCGAATAAGAATTCTCTGGTTGTTATAATTCTCTCTAAATATTATTCGTACTATACGTTTAATACAATTAAATTTTATTAAACTAAAAAAAAAAAACCCCCCCAAACTATTTACTAAATGAAAAAAAAGAGATTTTCCAAAAACATATTTTTTACCATCTAATATGATAATTATTTTACTATTGTTTTAATAAAAAAAATAAATTAATTTTTAATCACAGCACAACAAATAAAATTAAAAAAAAAATTCCCACGTTTTATTTATTTAAAAAATTCATCTCTCACTTTTTTTTTTTTTGTAATGAATTTTAATTATATCATAGAGAATATTTTTTTTTAATTAAATTTATATCTAATAAATCAGCACATTTCATTATAAATGCATAGCGTTATAGGTTAAAGTGTTTACTTATTGCTTTGATGTTTTATTTGTTTACAATTATTATTGCTGTTACTGTGGCTGTTGCTGTTAACTTGCAATTTTATCTACATAAATAAATACAAAAAAAAAATTAATATGAAAGCGCTGCTGCTGCTGTTGATGTTGTTGATGTTATGATTGAATACAGGTAAAATTGGGACAGTACAAAAATGTATTTTTATTTTTATTTAATTAAAAAAGAAAAACATTTCCATTTCTCCAACAATTCAATCATACAATAATATGTTGTTATTAAAAATGTTATGAATTATGTGAAAAGATGTGACAATAACGCTTTAATAATCTCAAAAAATCTGCTTAGAGCAGATCAAATGTAAACAGAGATGAAAATAAAAAAAAAAAAAAGCTTTCATTTTCTCTGATACACAGCATTAATGCTTTTTTGATTATTCGTTTTTTCTTACATTTTATTTATTTTATTTTATTCAAAAATATTTAACCGGAGAAAGTAAACCATAGTCACGTGTTTATATATTTAAAGGTAAAACTTTGTTGATGGTTGTTTACTACCACTGCTGCTGCTGCTTTTTTTAAGTGAAAATGTATTTCGTCTTCTTATAATAAGAACAATTTCGAAAGGTTTTTGACTTTTAGTCAACTATTGGCTTTTAAATAATCATTTTTTAGTTTTTTGTATAAATGTGACCTAGTTACGTTTACCAGTGTTTCGTAGTAATACAAAATGTTTCTTGCTTTATTTTTATTTTTATTTTTATTTAACAATAGTTTGACGTACAAATAAATATGTTATTAATGTATGACAAATTTATGTTGTAAACAATGTTTAAAATACTGGAAAATTAATGAAATTTAATTGAACTTGTTTTGTAAAATTTTATCGCATTTTTTATTTTTTGTTATTTCTGCTGTTTTTATTATGAAATACTTAGTACAATCCGTTTAATCATAAGGATATTTGAGAGAACAATATATCAAAACAGATCAATCGAAAAAGTATTTTTCTTTATTGTAATCTCAGGAAATCCTTTTATGTAAATTGACAATTTTAAATGAAATGTTTCTAACAAAACTGATTCATTAAAGCAACTTATTGCTTAAGAAACAATTTTATGCTGTAGCTTAATTTACTTTTGTATGCATCTTGAACATAAAAACATCTAGCTGCATTGACACAACAGTCTTACTGATGATGGATTAAATAATAAAAAAATAAATCTTTCTTTGTTACCATAATTAAATGTGTATTCTTCTTGTATTTACCATATGTTGCGTTAAAAACAAAAAAAAAATAATAAATCAAACACCAGGTTGGATAGCAGCATCGATATTGAATTATCCAATTCAACAATTAATGTATTTACCAGAGCTTTAATTTATTTATTTATTTAATACTCGCAACAAGTCGTTAATGTTTAATAAAGCAGCTTAACATGTAATTCGCTCAATTTTTTTCGTTAACCTTCTAATTAAACCGTGTAATTTACTACATACAACCTTCTAATTGTCTGTTATTAAAAATTAAAATATAATAAATAAAAAAAATGTGTTACACATAGCATAACAAGTACTTGATTATGTTTATTCTTATGGGATTCTTATCACATTTAACTATGAGCATATTTAACGACTTTGCAAAGAGAAAATTTAATTCGTATTTCATTAACACTATTTATGTGTATCCAATTAAAAGGTAAGAAAGTTGGCAAGAAATTACTTTAATTATGTGTGTCATGTTAAGGAGAGAATGAATATGGTTTAAGAAAATTCATTAATTAAATGTTGTTACGAATATATTCTGTAAAGTCTTTTGTGTATGCGTTTTTGTGAGTTTTTAAATGAGTTAATGGGGTTAGTGAACTTGCACCGTAGTTAATATAAGAAAATCAAATTAACCTGTGATTGCTAGGGAAAAGGTGCATAGCAACGACATTTAAACTCAAAATATTCTCTTAGTAAAAGCTTTTAAATTTAAACTAAATTCACAAAGCCACCAATATTATTTCCTATCTTTAATTAAAATAATTAAGATCTAGGACCTTTATTATGTCTTAATAAAAATTTATGATTTTTTATTGAATCAATCATTAATTATTTTTCACGTTTTAAACTTATCTTGATTAGTTTAGCGTTTGAATTAAATAAATATGTAAAAGTTGGAAATTTCTATAGATTGTTAGTAAGTTTATAATCATATTTAGGGCACATATGCATTTATGTTGTGCAGCAACAGCAACATTATTACTATTTGCTTTTATCTAGGTTTGTTATTATTTAGCAGGTGTTATTATTAACGTTTATAATCACCACGATACATGATGTTCAGGTAAATTATTGCTTTTTTTTTCTACTTTATTCTTTTTTTGGTGGAATAAATTGTGTCACCAGATGTTTTTTTTAAATTAATTCTATTAGATACTGCACAGAAATAATAATAATTTCTCTCTCTATCTTTGGTCTGTCTGTCGGTTTAATTGCATTTTTAAAAGAAACGTTTTATTTTGCTTTTTCTTGTTCTTCATTCCATTCGTTAAACTTTTAGGAAATTTATTTAAAAAAGAAAATAAAGAGAAAAAATTTCTACCCTCGGGGCATTTAATTCTCTTTTGATTGTTTTTTTTCTTTTTTTTTTAGGTAACCAGAAATATTGAGAACACTTTCATCTTTCACCAAATATGGTAAACGTGATAATAATTTTTTTGTATTTTATTTGGGTATATTGTATGCCTACAAAGTAAAATGATTATTGTATGATATTTGGGGGGTTAATGAACATTCAGTGATTTTTTAACTTTTTTTCTTTTTATTAATTGTATGTCAATTCACATAGATAATGAATCATAACAAAATTAAATTTATATTAAAATGAAAGTTTTTAATCAATTTAAAATGCGAAAAATCAAAATATTTATTATTTTAATAACGTTCTGATTTGTTTGATTGATTATCTCGTTGTTTTTTTTTTTTTTTTTTATTATTAGAACGGAATTGTTTAAAGAAATCAATTTAACGGTTATTATATTTGCGGATTTGATTAAACATATTTGACAATCTCTTTTCATTTCTTTTCTATTTTCTTTTTAATATTTTTTAAACGTTTTTTTTTTTTTTTCTTCTTCTTTTCAGTTCAATTACTCTTAGTTATAGTTTTAATAATAATTATTATTATTATTACGATTTGTTATTATTTCTATTAATTGTCAACTAAAACAGGTAATGATTTAAAAAAAAAAAAAAAATACTTCAGTTATGGTTAAAAATGCATTTAAGCATTAAATTTTCTATTAAAATAAAAAATAAATTAAATTATTTAATAATATAAACAACAGTTTATTTAAATTAAAATTTTTTTTATTACTAGACCATGACCTAATCATTTCAAGTACATCTCTATTTTTATTTTTTGTTTGTTTGTTTTTATAATTAATAATAATTATATAATGAAAAATATTTTATAATAGTGTGAGAGAAAAAGATTTAATTTAGATTAGATTTACTGTAAAATTTTTACGTTCAATCAAAAAAATGTTTGAAAAAAAAACGCTTGGAGAGTGTAGCTTGGAACTAGAAAAGACGATAAAGTCTATGACAGAGGAAAAAGGAAATCATCTTGTTTATAATGATATAATTCCTACTGGTAGCATACCTGGAATACGTGCCTTTTACAACATTATGTATTCACCACTTCACAATGCACTTTGAAGCTTTAATTTAATAAATAAAAATCTGTATGTAAGAGAACCACTGCTAATACGAACAAGGTAATCACACTAGAACTTATTTAACATAGGTGTAGCATTGCATAGCAGTTATTTAAGCTTAAAGTTTAACCGGAATATGATTATTTTATTTAATTAAAAATTCCTTTTAAAATTGTCTCTTGGTGTTTTTTCTTTTCTTTACTTTTTTTTACATTTTTTAATTAAATACCCAGCGTATTTATTTTTTTTTACTTTTTCTTTTATGCTTAACGGAAATAAGTGTTTAGTTTATTTTAAATTTTATTGAATAATTAATTTATTATTTTCTTAATTATAAGTTATAGTAAATTTTAATCTAAAATTACAGAGAAGTAATAAAAAAAAAAAACAAAAAAAATTAATAAAAATAAAATAATGTAATAAAATTTTACAGTGAAATCATGTGAGAGTTTTTTTTTTTTTTTTTTCTTTCTATTTTTACTTTTAATTTTTTTTTGTTCTTCAGGTTTTTGAATGTTGAATTTTTTTCGTAACTTTATGCAAAAATACCAACAACAAAATAAATGTTTTTATGTAGAAATATTTTATTTGGTGATAAATTTTTTATTCATTATTTATGTTAATTAATTTAGTCATTCGTTGAATCGGGTTTTTTTAGTTAAAGTGAGATGGAGTAGATGCAGTAAATAATCACTGAAATTTATGGTGCTAGCGTTAGTTATTTTTAAATTAGTTGAAACAGTCTAAAACTCTTCCCTTTTATTATCAATTTTGTTTGTTAAACACAAAACAGTAAACACTATGAATCATTAAAAAAAAAATCAGCGTTAGAAGACAGTAGACCTTCGGAACAAACTTTAAACCTCTAAACTCCAGCATTATTTTCTTAACTAACGCGAATGGTGTTTGCAGTAAAAAGCCACCAAAAAGTGATTTCAATGCTTGTAAAATAAAAATAATAAAAACATTCATAATGCTGCACCTTTATAAATTTATAAATCAATAAAACTAAGACAAACATTTTTCAACCACATTCCATTTGTAATAAAAGAAAAAAAAAAACGTAAATTCTTCCTTATTATGCAATTTATTCAGTTTACAAAAAAAAAAAAAAAAAAAAAACTTTTATTCTACCAAAATCTAATTAAAAAGTGAAATAAATAAATTTTTGGATAAAAATTTTCTTGTTTCCTATTTTTTATTACCTTTAATATCCTTGTTAAAGTAAAAAAAAAAATGCAATTAATTCAACCACAATAATTTTTAACCAAACTTCCGTATAAAATTGTTTTTGTTTTTTATTACCTGAGCCACAATAATAGCAACGAAATGGAATATTTTTTAATAAGGAATAGCAGCAGTTATTCTGTTTGTTTATTTATTTTATTAACACGGTTTGTGAATTTCAATGCTGTTTGCATTGGACATAATGACAAATAAATTTTTATTTAATTTTATTTAATTACTCTAATGTCTAGTTTTTTTTTTATTTCAAATAATCACGAAACATAATAATTAATTTTTTTAATTTGTATAATAACCCACCTGGTCAAACAACTTTATACGTTAAATAAATATATATATATAAAAACCGCAATTATTGCATTGTCATAATATTTTAACGAATAATAATACACCGTGATTTTTGGCATGCATTATTCAATCAAAATACTACCAGCAGGTGTTTAAAAGTAGTTAATTATTCAACATTAATCTATAATTAATTTGTATTCAACTCAATTAAAAAAAAAAAAGAAAAGGTTTTCCAACCCAGCAAGAAAGGAATAATAAAGAATTTGCTGTAACTTTGTGTTTATCGCGGTTTTTTTTTTTGTTTTTGTTTTTTTCGTTAATAATAAATACTGAAAGCAAAAAAAAAAGTAAATAAATATTTATTTTTGTGTTGTGTTATTGTTTATATTTATTATAAGAGTAATAACATTGGAATGTTGTGGTAATAATAAAGACAAGGTAACAAAATAAAATATGCTGCACAATTTTTTATAGAGAATTATTATATTATAATTATTATAATTATGAAAATTATTATCATGTCACATAATAAATTATTATTACTTAAACTAGAATCGTGTGGATGAAAATTGATAAACTTTTAAGACAAACACCGCAATGATTATGTTTTGCTACTTCTACCGCTTAATACGTTAGTGTTGTGTTTGATTTTATATTCAAATTGTTTAAATAACACAAGTTGTATCTACCGTGTAATGTAGTAAAAACTTTTAATTCTAATTAACAAAATTGCACAACGTTTACGTAAAATTCGTGTTTTATACCACAGAAATGTTAAGAACGAATCAAAATGTTTTATAGAGAACAAAAGATTCCGTTTTTCTTTGATAAAATCATTTCAGGGATATTGTCTAAAGTTATTTTCGCGAAATAAATTTACTGAGTATTTTATTTCGTGTTACAACGTAACACTTGGTGTAAGGGATGTGTTTGTTCTTGACAATAAATTACCGCTTTCACTCTCTCTCTCTCTAGACATAATCCTTATAATTTGTTATTTAATTCATCAGAGAGTTTTGTAATTTCACAATTAAATTCACAATAAATAATTTAATTAATTATAAAAGAGCAACAACAGACGTAATGTAAATTCAGGTAACATCAGTGAAATTATGAAAATGTAACGAAATTTCATTTCCATTAAATAATTTGTTACAGTTTTCATTTTTTTTCTTTCACTAATAATTTATTTCATAACAATTAATTAAAAAAAAAGAAGAAAAATCAACACAATTCTCTTACAAAACTAAATATAATTTATCTTCAGACACTTTTAATTTGATTATTCGTTATCTACTGTCGTTGTGACGGAGTTTTAATATCTCTGAGCTTTTGGTTTTATTTCACGGTTTGTCTGAAGTATTTTTTTTTTTTGGCACGCTTTTGCCAATTCGGAATCACTGATAAAGAAATAAAGAAAGTGATGGATGTTTTGTAATCAAATTTAAATCAATACCACACAAAATAATCGTTTCACTGTTAAACGTTCTAAGGTGACTAATCCAAGGTAAATATTTTCACCAATGATTAAGAAATACTTTTAACACACAAAAAACTGTATGACGAATATAATTCTCAACGTTCAAACATTCTCCATCTGTACAAACAAGTGGGAAAAAGAAAGAAAATAATTAATAAAAATTAATTAAATAAAACAAAAAGAAAAACCTTCTTATGATCACGTTTTGTATATAATAATAAAAAAAAAAACTATTTAACAACAACGAAAAAAATTATAAACGTTCTTCAAAAGTAATAAACAGAAAGAAAAAACTCAGGTGACTGGTTTATGTGTTACAAAAAACCGAAATAAAAAAAAAACTAAATTCACAGTTTAACATGTGCTGTGTAAAGGTAAATGAAGATGATGCAAAAAAGTAATTACGTATTTTTTACCTTTACAAGTAGCTGATGGTGTACACAATGAATTTAACCAGCAGCAGCAGATGAAGAAGACGAAAAAAAAAAAAAAACAGACAAATATTATTAATTGCATAAGATTAAATAAAATATTATTTTGTGTATGCAAATAATAATAAAAATAAATTAAAAGTGTATGCAAAGAAAAAAATCGCCACACACGGCATCAAAAAAAAATCAATCGAACAATACAATAATGAAGAAAAACAGAGGGAACAAACGAAAAAAAAAAACTTCACAAATTCTGAGAAAAAAAAAAAAAATGATTAAGAAAGTAAAAAAATGTGAAGAGGGTTCAAACATTCAAACCACAAATACATTTTTACATACATTTTCTGTATGTTTGTAGTAAGTTGTTATTGCGATTAAATATGTTTAATTTACCTGTGCAGTTTTACCTGTGCAGCAATAAAAAAAAAAAAAAAAAAAAACTATTACTAGAAAGGTAAAATAAAATGAAAACGTAAAATTCTCACAATACACAAAAAAAAAGTGCATATATGCGCTGTTTTTCATAAAAGCATAGTTTTATTATTTATTTTAAATTTTTTTTTTTTTTTGCTGTATGTTCTCATCATTGTAATAACCAATGAACATAAATGTGAAGCAAATAAAAAAAAAAAAACACCAAGCTAATAACCAGACATAAACCTAATGCACAGCAGGTGCGTAGCGAATTGGAATAAAACACACACTGATGAAATAGTTTTTATAATAAAAAAGTTTAAAAAATTTCTCTTTCTTTGATCGATCGATCGTTAAAAAAAAAAAAAAAAACCAGCGAGAGAGAGAGAATCAAAACAAATCGATTGAAAATCAATAAACAAAAAAAAAAAAATTAACCCACACAATGAAGACAAAAACTCATTTAAATGCAATTTAATTAACAAAAAAAAAAAAAAAGAAATTATTTTAATCACTGACACAAGTTCGACTCTGTTTTAATAATTTTTCCACAGAGTTTTTGTTACCTGTGTGATATCTATTTACCTTTTTTTTTTTGTAGCCACTACCATATGCATACAGTTTTATTCTAATAAAACTTCAATAGCAAAACAAAACAAAACAAAGCAAAAAAAAAAAATCGTTTATTCTATATATATATAACGTGATTGTGTGATCACATCAACAAGAACAAGAAGAACAACAACAACAGCAGCAGCAGCATCATCATCATCATCAACAGCGGGAACAGAAGTAACAGAGAATAAACACAACTATAAAAGCATGATCATCGTCACAACAGCAATAGCAACAGCAACAACAATCTATAATACAACGTGTCATAGATTTTTTAAATCACCAAACCAAGTTGACTCTTCTTTATGATTCTGTTGTTGTTGTTGATTTTTTTTTTTTTTTTACCTATCTCTATCTACTACTTTGCTTAAGATTGAAAATACCTTCTTTTCTTTTTTTTTTCTATATAAGAAAAGCCAACAAGTTTCAGTTTTGTCGCGGTCGTTATAATTTTCTTTTTTTTTTTATTTCTTTACTATACTAAGTCAGTGCTAGTAGCAGCTTTAAGTCTTTTTTATAGAATTTTTAATTTTTTGTTTCTCTTTAAATTGTTTATTAAAAAAGAACGCGTCGTCATCACGTAAAATTAATAAAAGAAAAGAAAAGAGAAATAATTAAGAAACCTAACAAATCCGTTTAATTCAAAAAAAAAAAAAAAAAAAAACCATCGTCAACAAAGAGAAAATAAAAATTAAGTAATCCTGACGATGAGTGGATCCCTTGTGACAAATAAGAAAGGAATTTTACCTGTTGTACGGATTAATTTAATGTTTTTTTTCACCTCCTTCACATAAAAATCACATAGAGAATAATTTTTTATTTGTATTTTTTTTTTTTGTAATAACCGTTGTCAATCGTTTTTGGATTGTTTTTGTTTTTTTTATCAAAAAGAATTTTTTTTAATATGCAACCTTGAAAATAATCCCAGTTTGTTTGTTTGTTTGTTTTTTTTTTTTTGTCTTCGGTTTAAGAAGAATTCCAAAATCCACAATAAATTAACTAATTTAAATTAAATATTTATGCAAATAAACGATATGATGTTTCACAGAAAAACCAACACCAACACTGACAGTAACTTTATACATTTTAATGATTATATAAGTTGAGAATGATGGAATGTTACAAACAATAAATTCACAATAGAAATTAAATTTTCATCACATTTTTCTATTTTTTTTTTTTTTATTTCAATTATTAACTGAATTTAATTTAATTTAATTTAACAAAATTTTCTTAAAAATAAAACAAAACTTTTTTTTCTCTTTATTTACATGAGCGTCATCACTATACACACGGGAGGGCACAATCACTACTAAAATACTTAACGTTTAATGTTAAAACGTGAACAAAATTTTATAACGTCTTAAAATCTTGACTGTACGAATAAAACTGCTTTGTAAAACTTGTTTATTTTTTTTTTTTTTTATAAATATGTTTTTTCTTAGCATAAGAAATATGTTTCTGTGTATTATGTATACAGTTTTATTATTTTTCTGACTTAACTTAACGTTGCTTAATTTTTATGAAACTGAGTTGCATGGAAAAAATAAAGTTTTTACCTTTGATTAAAGTTGATTAAAGCTTAACAGGACTCACACATTTACACCAAACGTTTTGTATTAATGTTAGAAAAACTCAATTAAATAAAAAAAAATTCTTTTTGTTGGTATAAATATATTTATAAAACTCCTTCATTAACACTAAAGTAAGTTTAAAAAAATACAATTAAATATTTTTTTTTATTTTCAAAATTCCTCTCCAATTTATTCACACACAAACAAACATACACACAATAAAAACAGGTAAAACAAATAGTAAACAAAAACAAAAAAAAAATAAAAAACTTTCAAAAGTCACAGAGAACAATTTTCTCCAACCACATCTTTTCACACACTGTTTTAGTCTGCATTTCATGTGTAAATACATAGTTTTGGTTTTATTTTTTAAAAATAATAATTACTATTGTATTGAATAAAAAAAAAAAAAAAAAATAAATAAAGCACACTGCATACAGACATGAATTCACCTTACCTACCTTTCTGTTTTTATTTTTATTATTTTTTTTTTTTTTACCTACGTTTAATTCTCCATACAAATAACGACCGACAGCACCAAAAAAATTTGTGTTTTTTGTGTTGTGTTGCTTTATTTTATTTTATTATTTTATCGAATAAAATTAAAGGTGGTGGAATACATCAGAATAGTATTAAAGGAACGACGCTATAAACAATAATAATAATAAAAAAAATATATAAATGACTGTGATTAACCAACCGAAACATAATTTACTTACCTGTAATCCGCAATTCTCTAACGTTCGATTAATATCTCTCCTTTGTGTACAACAATTAGTCTGTTTTTATACTTTGTAAATTAATTTTTATTTCAACTTTAATTGTTTATAAATTAGTTTCGATTATAATTAATATGGAAATTATATTCCATATATTGTCCTTATTACTTTGTAAGCGTGGTAAAAAATGTATTTTATCCAAATAATCTGTTTATAGAATATTTGAACAAAGTATATTTGGATAAACTCCTGGAATTTATAATAAAAAATATTTAATGAAACATGAATGAAACACATATGAAACATGTGTATTACAAAAATTATTGCAAGACGATTTAATTAAATTATTTTATTATTTTATTAATATTTAAACGGGGAAAACTAAGAAGAGAAAACTCTAGTAAACGAACAGATGTTGATAACAGCGACTTTTTTTCTTTTTTTTTTTACCTTAATTTATATATTTAGTTTTGATAAGAACGTTACAGATTATTTCTATCTAAAATAAGCAGATGTCAGTTTCTTCCTTGTTAATCTTTCATTTCAATATTTACTCGTTTCTATAATGTTTACTTAGTTCTTAGATACGTTTATTTGTTGTTACCATTACCGATTACCATTTACAGAGTCTGTGAATTTCTTCTCAAAAATTCCCATTTTCAAAATCTAAAACTGAAAATTCTCAAAAGTTTTTTATAACCAAAAAAATTTAATACTTTTAGCAACATAAAAAGCTTTTAATTTTGTTTTAAACATTATGAAATATACTTTTTACTTTAGATTACATCATTTATTTAATTTATTACCAACAAAATACCACATTTTATTATTACTGAAATACATAAAAAAAAAAAGAAAAAAAACGGGCACTAGAAATTCATTTCATCAATAATTGCGTCTAAGTATTGATTCCAATTTTTATTGAATAATTCTGTTGCTGTTAATTTCTCTTCCACATCTAAAATGCTATATCTAAAAATATAAAAAACGAATTAAAACAAATTGAAAAAATAAATTAATTAATTTCTATGAAATACTTGAGAGAATTTAATGCAAATTGTTTTAAAATATTTAGTCCAGCGTCAACAGGTGCGAATGCCATAAATGCATAATAAAAATCATAGCTTAATCCTGTAACATTCCATAAACGTGGATTATCATTTCCAATTACAATTGGTAAATTTTCGGACATAAAATAAACAGCTGGATGATTACGTAAATCTTTTACCAACGAAAACATCTGAAATTAAAATATTTTTCATTTTTTTAATTAATTAACATTTAAATCCACTATTTACCTGATTTGATATTGGACTAATTTCAATTGCTATATCCTTTGTTTTAATAAAATTCCACATTATTGGATGTTTAGCCAAACCATAACCATGTCCAATACGTGCTGTATTTAATAAAATTGCATCTAAAATATTTAATTCAGCTGCACCGTACCAATCTAAACCAAACGTTTAATTTAATTAAATAAATTTATAGAAAACCAATAGAAAAATGATCAAAAACAACTTGTCTCTCCTGCATGCAACAATAAACGTGCACCATCCTTGGTTAATGTTTGTAACTGGGTAACAAATTCAATTAAAGGTTTTCCTAAATCCTCCTGATTATCAATATCAAAACCGATAATAAAATTTGGCATTTCCTTGCTAAAATTTTTTTTTAAATTAATTAATAAAAAAGAAAATGTTTTTTATTTAAAAACAGAAATTTTTCTTTACAATAATTGTTTAAAGATTTCAATACGTTTTTCTAACGTTTCAATCGTTTGTGTACGACTTGTTGAAAATATTATTTTCACACCAATAAAGTCGGGATGAGATTTTTTAAATTCTTCCACAATGTTTTTCAGTAGTTTTGCTGTATCAAACTCATTATATACTTTATCATCGTTATTATATAACTAAAATATATTCTTATTAGTTCGTTAGTTAATTAATTAATTAATTAATTTAAATAAACTCACGATATTACTGGTGAATGTTACACGAATCTCAGCATACATAATGTTATCATCGTACAACTCTTGTAACATTTGATAATGAAATACTTCAAATACCGGTTTATACGTTATAAAATCATTTGTTATCAGTGTTTGTTGGAATTTCCTCCAAACATCATTTATATTTTCATATTTCTCTAATAAATAAATTTAAATAAACAATCAATCAACAAACAAACAAAAAAAAAAGGATTAAAAGTGGCTTAAAAAAGATCCTAGCTTATCGTTATTCATTATTAAAATCGTCACAAAACAAGGTCACACATTGCTTTTGGTTTTAATTATAAAAAAAAAAAAAACGATAAAGAATTAATTAATTAAATCATTGTCAATATCTGCTTTCTGTTTTATTATTATTTATTATTTTTTTGTGAATAATTCAAGAAATACCAATTTTGAAAAAAATTTCCTTGAAACACACAACAAACGTTTGAATCATCATCAAAATTTATAATTTTAATCGATGTTGTGATCTCAGAATAGCTGGCTTTGTAAATTTAGTGACATTTTACATTACGAAAAATCAAAAAATTTATACAAAAACGAAACAGAAACTTTTAATCAATAACAATCTGACAACAAAAACAGATAAATAATGAATTTAAGATTTTTGCATTCATTTTTATTAGAAAATTATAATCATGTGATTTTTATAGCATTTTCATTAATTGGTTTTACCGCGTTTATACACGTGCCGATGCACAGTGCTAATCCGAATTTACTCAATTTTATCCAAACAACAACAAAAATGTATCAAAGTGTTAACAAACATGTATTGGTTCTGTTCATCATCACATATTGTGCGATCTTCTTCGGTATTATGTACGGATGTAATCAGTTGTATACAAAACGTTGTGACACCTATCACCGTTTAGATATACAAAAAAAGTACGCGGATTATTTATTTATGCAATTGGTGGCCAAAGTTAATAAAATAAAACAAAAGAAAATGCTATCGAAATGTTTGATAACGGCCACCCAGTTACTTAGAGCACAGGAGGAAATACAAAATGAAATTGATAAATTTAAAAGTGGTACGAGAAAATTACTCTCACCACATCCTGATTTTTACTTTATTACACCTGAGGAATATTATGGTATGGATTATTTTGAGGAGAATGAAGACTGTCAAAAGTAATTAAATAATTTTTTTTTTGTTGAATCTTTATTTATTGACATTTGAATGTTTTTGGTTTCCAGATACAAACATTTGCATATAACATTAGAGGAAATCAAACAAATGGTGAATCCATGAACAGAAATTATCAACAAATAATCAAAATTCTGCTTATTTAATTATTTAATTAAATTAAATTTTTATTTATTTATTATTTATTTTGTTAAAATATGAAGAAACAAATTTCTCACAAGCTGAGTGTCGTGTGTTTTTAATTTCAAGTAATTTATGTCACAGAACATTAGGACGGTAGTCCTTAAGTCAATTTTTATCATTATAATACTAAAAAGATGGATTAATATTAAGGAGACTTTAGAAAGAATTTATTTTTTTATGTTTCTAGTTTTGTTTTGCGGTGGGATATTATTGAATAATGTAAAAACATTCAAAGTAAAAGCAGAATCATCTGCTAGCAAAGTTTAAATGCAGTTAAAGAATTTTGTGTATGATCAACATAATTGAGGGCTATTGTCTTTATATTTTTGATTATAATTAGGCATTGAATCAGAACACAATTAGGACTTGATTCTTCCCAAAGTTTATAGAGTTTAAAAACAAATTTAAAATAGAATTTAGAAGAGCACCTCATTCCGAAATTTTTTTATTTAAATTCTTAAAAATAGTTAATGGTAAGGGCATTGTTTTTCTTTTGTAAAATTTGCTACGATTTGCTAAGATTCTGAAGGAACTCATGATCCTCTAATTTTTCGTATTTATCATGGAATTTTCACAAAAGCAATAACTATTAATTCACCAAACACAAGATCAAAATTTTACCATAAAAACTTACCGAAATAATCCACTGTATCGTCCATTTTAATTAAATTTTCCAATGCTAAATCAAAATCAGTAATATTTTTCGCTTCATCACGTAATTCCGATATTAATTTTTGTTCACTAGCACAATTCACATTTTTTCTATAATAAAAATTAAAAAATTTAATTAGGAAACACAATAAATTTTTTAATAAAATTACCGAAAACTTAAAATTGTAATATTCTCGGTATTTTGACAGGATAATAAACCAGGCGTATAGGTGATATTTTGAATTATCCATTTTGATGAGACCATCTCAATGTTATGTCCGTGTAAGTTTGCACCTTTAAAAGCATAAATTTTTCGAGTGTTACAACACACTTTGTCACAAATTAAATTTTTATTAATTACCTTTTGGCATTTTTTTAATAAATTTAAAAATTTCACTACTCTCAATGAAGGGTCTACCATTAGAAAAATGTAAACTCGGTGCATATGTTGTTAGATCCTTTAATCCAGCATTTATCTGTAATTAAAATTAATTTTTTATTTAACAAATCTATAAAGCGAGATGATAATCACTTAACCTCCTTCTCTTTTATATTCATTAAATATTTATTCACAATTTCTTCTTTATCATTTAATAATGTAAAACCACCAAAACGTAAATTTTTCTCATCATCTAATATTTGATTACGGATTTTATTGTATTCTATCAAGCAAAAAATAAAAAAACAATTTAATAATTAAATTTTATTAAAAAAAATCGTATAAAAAACTTCACCAACTAACGACGATGATTTAATTCTTATAATAAATAAATAAAAGATTAAAAGCGAAAAAACTCCTTTAGTATCCATTCTTACGTTTGTTAACTAATTCGTGTTCGTCTGTTTAACACAGAAGTTTTATTGAAAATGAATTCACAAATAGTGTTGTGTCCCCAAGATTATCATTTTTTAATTTTTATTTCATCTGTGTATAGTAAAATAAAATAATATATATATATTTTTTTTTCTTAATTAACATATTTAAATACCTTGAGGCCTTTAATCTTACTTTCAAATGCACACTACTAAGCATAGTTTTGTCATCATTATTTAGCTAATTTTATGATAAAACAATTAAGGAAATACGATTAATTTATGATTTGTGCTTTATTTAGTAATATCAATGCTAAAACAAAGGTTTTATTATCGCTTAACAAAAAATTTAACAGCACCTAATAAGGAAATTTAATTATGCAAACAGATTGGTTAAGTCGCTGTGTAAATATTGGATTTAGATAAATTTATTGTTTATGAATAATGTTGTTATAGATTTCAGTATTTAATATCCTGATTGATTATCCTTTGATTATGATAAAGCTAGAACTGCTCCTGTCCTTTTTTTTCTCCAGTGATCCTTCTTGTAAATAAGAATCTGGTAACAAAGGTTAAAAAGTAGACAATAAGAATCCTTTAAGAAATACAAAAATAGTTTATCCTTTAGGATTCATAATTACCATTAAACATCTTTAGCATAATCCTTAATCAAATTAAATTTTATCTGATTAAATTTAAAAGCAACAACCGCAACAAAAAGTGTTTACATTTTCATGTGCACGACTGTTTAAATAATTTTTTTTTCTTTTCATTTTTGCATAAGTGCTTTCATATAATATGATTATTATTAATAAATAAATAAATAAAACTATTTATTAATATTTATTAATTTAATTAACAAAGAAAAAAACAATTTCTGTGCGCGTTGTTAGTGTTATATTTCGCATGTAACCGTTTACTTTTTAAACGTCAAAAGCATATTGGCACAGATTTACCTCATTGCATAAACATGCTGTAAACGTTACAAATTAGAGACACAAAATTTACTCACAGTTTTAGCTGAGACACATTTTAATAAAGAAATTTTATTTTACGCCACCTACTTATTGAACATATAAACGTTTAATTATTAATATTAAATATATATTTATTTAATTAATTTAATTTATAAGAAGCTAAAATAATTAATTAATATTATTAAATAAAATAATCTTTTTAAATATATTTGTATTTATTACATTTAAAGATGTTAAATTTATAATGACAGTTCCAATGTTTACAAATTTACTATAAAAAATTTTTATTCTTTCATATTATATAGTTATTGCAGTTTATTAATTTTCTATATACTTCAGAGCATACATTGTTCGCGCTCTTTTAAGTAAAGTAATGAAAGTATTTCTACTGTTTGTGACTTAGTCGATTTAAATTAATAAATAAATAATATTAATAAACTTTTTTAATTAAATTCTATAAAAATCAGCAGTAGATATATAAGAAATAAATAAAATGGAAGATGATCAACAATTACGTACTATACAAAGGGAATATCTAGATTTTTTAGACGATGAGGTTTGTTGCTTGGATTTAATTTATTAACAGAATTATAAATTAACATTTGTTTTAGGAAGATCAAGGGAAATACACAAATCATGTAAAGGAAATGATTGCCGACCAAACGAAACGTCTTATTATAAATATAAATGATTTGCGACGTAAAAATCCAGCACGAGCGGCAAATCTATTGAGTTGTGCCTTTGATGAACAATTAGCCTTTAGTAGGGCTTTAAAAGATTTTGTCTCATCCTTGGATCCCACTTATGCAAAAACACATGAGGATTTTTTTGTTGGCTTTGAGGGAAGTTTTGGTACTAGACACGTAACACCGCGTACACTTGTTTCACGATTCCTTGGTAATTTAGTTTGTGCAGAAGGTATCGTTACCAAAGTATCTTTGGTTCGTCCGAAAGTAGTACGCAGTGTTCATTATTGTGCAGCAACAAAAAAAGTATTAGAAAGGAAATATACCGATTTAACCTCCTTTGAAGCGGTTCCCAGTAGCGCAGTTTATCCAACAAAAGTAATTATTCCTTGATCGTTGTTTTTTTGTTTAAAAATTTATTCACTAATTTCAATAAATTGTTATTCAGGATGAGGATGGTAATTTATTAGAAACAGAATATGGATTATCCGTTTATAAAGATCATCAGACAATAACCATTCAGGAAATGCCGGAAAAGGCACCAGCTGGACAATTGCCTAGATCAGTTGATATAATTTGCGATGATGATTTAGTTGACCGTTGTAAGCCAGGGGATCGTATTCAAGTAGTCGGAAATTATCGTTGTTTACCAGGTAAACAGGGAGGATATACCACTGGAACATTCAAGTAATTATTAACTAAATTTCAAAGTAAATTGATTCCAAGTAAAACAAATATTTTTTTTAGAACAATTCTGATAGCCAATAATTTGTCACAACTGAACAAAGAAAATAATCTCATAATTTCGCGTGATGAATTAACAAAGTGCAAAAAATTAGCCAAAGAAAATAAAAATATTTTTGAATTGTTAGCAAAGAGTTTGGCGCCATCAATTCATGGCCATGAGTATGTTAAGAAGGCAATTCTGTGTTTACTGTTGGGCGGCGTGGAAAAGAATTTAAAGAATGGAACGCGCTTAAGAGGTGACGTTAATATTCTGTTGATTGGCGACCCTAGTGTTGCTAAGTCACAATTATTGAGATACGTTTTAAATACTGCTCCACGTGCGATACCGACAACTGGTCGAGGTTCCAGTGGTGTTGGTTTAACAGCTGCAGTGACAACCGATCAAGAAACGGGTGAAAGACGTCTTGAGGCGGGTGCTATGGTACTTGCAGATCGAGGTGTCGTATGCATTGATGAATTTGATAAAATGAGTGACATTGATAGGACAGCAATTCACGAGGTTATGGAACAAGGACGTGTAACCATATCCAAGGCGGGTATTCATGCAGCACTAAATGCACGTTGTTCAGTGTTAGCAGCCGCCAATCCTGTTTATGGTCGCTACGATCAATATAAAACTCCGATGGAGAATATCGGCTTACAAGATTCATTGTTGTCACGTTTCGATTTACTTTTCGTTATGCTCGATCTTTGTGATAATGATGTTGATCATATGATATCCGATCACGTAGTCAGAATGCACAGATATAGGTAACTTCCATTTGATAGCCAGATAAAATAATTTTTGTTAATTACAAATCGATGTATCAATTTTAGAAATCCAAAGGAACAAGATGGTGATATTTTAGCAATGGGTGGCAGCTTTGCTGATTTACTTTCAACATTCAATGCAGATGCAGAAGCTGATGTAAAATATTTTACCTTTCATAAAAATCATCTTTTGATTAATTAATTTTTCTTTTTTTATTTTTAGAACAAAGAAACGCCAGTATATGAAAAAGAAGATCCTCTGCTTCGTGGTAATAGAGTTGGAAAAATCCTATCTGTTCAATTTATGAGGAAATATATCCATATAGCTAAATGTATGAAACCAAAATTATCAGAGAAAGCTTGTGCAACTATTGCAAATGAATATTCTCGGCTAAGATCTCAGGATATAACAGAATCGGATGTAGCTAGAACACAGCCTGTTACAGCTCGGTCATTAGAAACAATGATCCGTTTATCTACAGCACACGCAAAGGCACGTTTAGCAACCGTAGTAACAGAACAAGATGCCCAGGCGGCTATTGAGCTTGTCCAGTTTGCCTACTTTAAAAAAGTATTGGAAAAGGAGAAAAAGAAACGACGTCGTGATGATGAAGCGTCAGAGGATGAAGAAGATATAACAGATAGAGAACCGGAAGAAAATACAACAAGAAAAACAAAACGATCTCGCAAGGAAAAATCCCAAGATGTTCACGATGATGATTCGGATATTGAACTACCAACACCAGAAGTTGACGTAGGCGATTTAACAAGACGCGAAACAAGAAAATCATTATCGGCCACCACAAGTACAGCAACAGCATCAGCATCAACACAGCCAACAAATGGTGACAGTGAATCAACGGTAGAAGTTATCTCGGAAAGCCGTTTCAAAATATTTAAAACGAATTTACAAAAGGCATTCCGTGAGACAAGGGAACAAAGTTTGTCTTTAGAACGTGTCATCGAGTATGTACATAAGGGAATCGAAGGTGATCACTTTTCAAAAGGTGAAATTGATTCGGCTATCGAACGTATGACAGACGATAATCATATTATGCTCGCTGATGGCTTTGTTATATTAATTTAATTTTTCTCATTATTTGTAATTAATAAATAAATAAATTTTTCGCTTTGATTTTTTTATAATTTTCGTTTTGTTTTACTTCCCCTTGTCTTACATTTTAATTATGCGACTTGGGCTATTTATTTTTTCTTCTGTAATTGAAGATAAATTTCTGTTTGTAAAAGCTAAACGATTTCGTGTGACTTAAATAATTTTTTATTTATTTATTGATTAGTTATCGTTGATAAAATATGATGAGAGACAGTGAGATATTTACAAATCAACAGCAAACAACAGACGATGTTCAAATCATTTACTATGGGATTACAATAAAATTTTGTTTTGTTTATAAATATTAAATAATAATATTTACATAAAATGATTTAATTAAAAATTTCTGTAATCAATTCCAATATTTGTTTAAAAAAAAAAAAAAACATTTTTTTTTTGAA
This sequence comes from Ptychoptera albimana, assembly GCA_961205885.1. Classification (NCBI taxonomy): domain Eukaryota; kingdom Metazoa; phylum Arthropoda; class Insecta; order Diptera; family Ptychopteridae; genus Ptychoptera; species Ptychoptera albimana. Next base: position 1,675,157 of record OY540805.1, on the reverse strand, counting down.
ATAAAATCGGCTGTCAATTTATTACTGAACCTTAATTGTCTATAAAGTGTTTAGAAGTGAAGTGTTTTGTGGTATTAAACGTGGTGTATCTTTTTAGGAAGGAGCATTTACAAAATATAAAAATGAGTAGCACAAGTAACGATTCAATAATTGCATCAATCCGTTTGTATATAAGAAACACAAGTGAATATTGTGACTATGATGATGATGATGATGATGTTTACGAGGACGGATATTATGGGTTTGTATTGATTAAGTGCATGGGATTCATAAAATTAATTATTTTCTTTTTTTAATTATAAAATAGCAGGAAAAATATAATTGTGTCAGATCGTGCAATAAATCTAAGTTATGAGGGTTTAACCTATGTACCGATTGAGTTTATTGAGAATTTTGCAAAGACAACCCGTTCATTTGATATCAGCCACAATGATGTATCGTGAGTAACAAAAATCTTCTTATTATTCCATTTGAAATGTTTTAATAACTTTTTCTAATTCAAAATAGATCATTGCACTTCTTGGAAGGTTTTGATAACTTAAATTCACTTGTTTTGGATAATAATACAACGCTTAATCCAACAACATTACCAGTTCTGAATAAAGTCACGTTATTATGGTTGAATAACTGTAATATTGATTTGCTATCATTACATGCATGGATCTTTCAGATACAAAAATGTTGTCCTCGTATTAAGTACTTGTCAATGATTAGTAATCCTGGTACAGCATCATTACTCATGGATCGTACATGTGAGGATTATGTTAATTATAGGTAAATCAATTAATATTTTTTCCTTTACTTCTTATTAATAATTTTTTAACCTGAATTTTTGGTCAGAAATTTCATCATTAAAAGTTTACCAAGTTTAATATATTTGGATGCATCACCAACAAAACCAAGAGTTTACCGAAAAGCACCACCAGCACGTAGTTATTTACAATTAAACAAGATTATCAGTGATATTGCTGCATTCTTCCAACGGATTACCTCACGAAAAACGGATACTAAATATTTATTCAGGAATACAAGTAGAACAAAAATTTTTGGTAATCTCATTGAAAACAGTATAATGTACGATGATAGTTTTACAAAAAATAAGTAATAAGTAATTAATATTTATATTTATATATATATATATATATATAATTATTCAATATATTTATTAATTAATTAAATACAAGACGGTAATTAATAATCTATTATCTATAATCATTTATAGAGAAAAACAATTAAGAAGTTATAATTATGATAAAGAAAGTATGTAATAGTATTCATTTTGGCGTTTTTAATAAAAAAAAAAATGTTTTTACTATTTTATTTTTTTAAAAATAAAAATTATTAATTACACTATTTAATTTACATTTATTTATAAATTTTATTAATTATACATCTATAATCAATTGTTTTAGTTTTATAATTATATTTTTTTTTTTTTTTTAATTATTTATTTTTATGATGGGGGGCAAAAATAATTTTCAATTAGTCAACATTTTGGCGTACAATATATCCTCAAATGTTTTATTTTAGAAACACAAATATTGCTTTATAAAAAAATTTCATAATAATTATTTATTATTTATTTACTATTTATATTAATAAACAACTTAATCTACGTCATTGAAATGATAAAAATAATCATTATAAACTATTTATTTTTCTTGAATTCTAGTTTCTCATCTTAAAAAACAAACAAACAAAAATGAACCAAAAAGATTTGTTTTATTTTTAGAGCAAAGAAAAATAACATAATTCGTTTGTACGTTTGAATTAAACTGAAAAAAGCATAAGGAAAAATAATAATTTAAATTATTTAATTAAAAAATTGAACACACCCACCGAACAAAAACCGATTGAATAATCGATGTTTTAAGAAAAAACTATTTTAAATAAAAAAATTTTATGCAAATGATGATTTATATTTTAATATACATTCATTATGCATATTTTATTATAAAAAATAATTAAGAAATATCCATACTACCATCATCGAAATAATAAAATTTTGAATAATATTGTGCACGCAAAAATGTGTTGTTGACAGAGCCGCAAATTTTGTTACGCAAGTGTCACAAGTACGTTTGTACTGGGCCTTGTGATTATTGAGAATCTGCTAGTACTGAAAAATTTTCAAACAATAGCATTTATTAGTTAAATTATTTATTAGAAAATTTAATTTCAAGGATTTTAAATGGCATTGATTTACGCTGAAAAGGGGTTGAAAGTGGAGTTTTAATTATGAATTAACTGGTGAGAGTTGAATTGATGAAGGAGGATTATTTTTTATTGAATATTTTGTTTGATAAGCTGGTTTAAACACAGTAGACGTAAGGAGAACTTCTGAAATGTCAGCTAGATGCTTATTTCTACACCCAAAAATGTCTTTAAAATTGATTAATACGCATCGAAATATTGTATTTACTAGGTAATTTCATTAAACAATTTTTAGGCCATAAGACAGTCACAGATCATTAACTCCAACTAAAAAATAAATTCCCAACATTTTTCATTTAATCAACAGATTAAACAATTAAACACTGGCCTTACAATACATTTTCGCACTGTAACCCACCCGCACAATACTCTAACGCCAACGCTGTTTATTGTTTATACAAAAATGTATTTTTTCACCAACTACTGTAATTAATACAACAGTGTGATTAATAACATAAATAATTTTAATATTTATGTGACACAATTATATTGATAACATGCACAACATTCCAATATTAAAACAGCTAAAGCATGCAAACAAGTAATTTTTCTTTACAACATTTTACAACTTTTATTTTACGACTACATTTCTATGCATATCAATAAGATATTTATAAATATTTTTTACGAATAATAATGATCAATTGAAAGTATTTTTTTATTTTTTAATAAATAAAGCAACAAATTGAACCGTGAATTTAAAAGGAACACAGTCTCTGTTTGTTGTTGAATTTTGTTGAACCAAAAAAAAAAAAAAAGAATAAACACAGTGAATAAACAACAAAACCATACACAGAATATTACATCTTGTTATTATACCTACATACATATATTTAGTTTGTTAACACAATTAACACATGAAAAATACAACAGAAAGTTAATGAAAAAAAAAAATAATAAAAAAAAAAGCATAAGCTGAGCACATTTATATACAAAAATGCGAATCAAAAAGAAAAAAACAACAACAAAAAATATACGTATCTATACTGTACAAACTAAACTAGTCACAATACAAAGCACAGTGGGGTTATATATAATTATATTTATTAATAATAAATAAAGAAATAAAAAAAAAAAAAGAAACATATTTAGTTCCACGTACGTCGTTTAAATAATAAAAAAGAATAAAAAAAAACATTAAGCGTTGTCTGTTGAACGATTCGGTCGAAAAATAGTTTTTTTTTTTTTGGTTTAATTAATTAAAGAACGAAAGGAAAAAAAAAAAGATATTTTTTATGTTTTTATTTGTTGGGTGATTAGTTTTTATTCGCAAAATTACCAAAATTCGATTGTTTTTTTTTTGTGCAATTAATTTAATTAATTAATTAAAAGGAAAAAAGGAAAAAGTTTTTCTTTTTTTTTTTCAATTTAAAACTGCATTGTTTTACCTTAATAAATAAATTAATTAATATTTTAATGTTTTTTTTTTTTATAAGAATTTATTTGTGTTTTAATTTAATTAAATAATTTAATTAATTAATTATAAAAGTGTAATTAAAAGTGAAAGTTTTAGTGAAGAAAAAAAGAAAAAAAAATTCTTATTTATGTTTTGAGTTATTTAAATGGATTAATTAATTAATATAATAAATTAATTAATTACTTAATTAAGTAAGTATTTTATTCTATATTTAATTCTTTTATTATTATTATTTATTTATTTATTTATAAGTATTTTAACTGCGAACTTTAAACAAACTACTTGTTAAATAAATATTTAATACGTCAATGCGCTGTGCCTTCATTGCTCTAATTTCATTAATTAATTAATAAATAAATAAATAAATAAATAAAAAGTAAAATAAGCAAAATAAGTATGAATAAAATTATATAAAATAAAAGCTTTATTGTATTAATTAAAGCTGTTAATTGATTTACCTTTTAGTTTTTTTCATTATTTATTTTCTGTTCTCTTGATCAACGAACTTGATAACAGCGAAGCAACAACAACAAAATTGTTTTTCGTTTTTTTTTTTTTTATTTAATTAAATAAATAGTTTTATGTAAATATAATTATTAATAATTATTATTATTATTATTATTATTATTAACATGAAATAAAATTTTTTTTTATATTCAAAATAATAAAAAAAACAATTTTTTTTTTTTATCAGTTTCTGCTGTTTTTGATTTTTTTTCTTTTTTTTTTTATTTAAAATAAACAGAATAAAATATAGAAATTACACTTTAATAATTATAATCATTTACAATCAATAGTATATTATATGGAAAAAAAAATTAAAGAAAATAAAAAGAAAGTTGATCAGTTGATAATAAAAAAAAAAAATAAATTAAAGTTAATTTAAGTTTATCGGGAAATGTAAACAGAAAACAATTTTTTTTTGTTTTTGATTTTAATTATTTATATAAACAGAAAGAGTATTTGGCATTGAAATTAAAATAAAATAAAAAAAAAATAATCATTACGATTTTAATTTATTTATTAACATTTGTAATGAAATCGTTGAGTGTAATTTAATTCATTTCTTTACGATTTAATTGTATTAAAAATAACAAGCATTTGATTGTCAGTTAACTTAAGGATAATGTCGAAGAACTTTATTTGTGTTTTTCCATCGAAAAAACAATCAAAATCCAGATAATAATGAAACAAAATTAATCGTAGGCGATTTACAAGAGTTTTTATTGTACGAAATTAACTAATTATGTCCAGAAAACAGTATTTGCTGAGAAGAATAATTCTTTATTACCAGTAATGTTCCAAAGTTAAGTTTATTTAAGTTTAGTTAGGATTTAAAAAAGTTTAATTCGTAGAATGATTACAATTTTGTTGTCATTTTAATGGTAAAACGCATAACACTTGAAATTTCTTATAGATAATTCATTATAAATCTTTAAACACCTTCTTATAAACAGTATAGTCATGTTATAAAATTAGTTAATTACGTAACATAGACAAAACAATAACAATTACATTATTTAAAATGATAATTAGAAAGGTAAAATATAAAAATTTGTTAACGGACGTGACTACAATGGACGTAAAGGAAAACGTATAAGAAATGTCAGTTAAAAAAAAAAAAACAAATCCAATAAAATAATTTTTTATTTCTTATTTAACTGCGTGTTTGTTAATAATTTAAATTTTCTCTTAAACGTTTTATAAATAATTCTTAATTGATTTGTTGTTTTACATTTTGCTTAATAAACTTTTGTGAAAAAAAAAATTTCAATAACAAATCACATAACCTAAAAAATTAGAAGAAAAATTCCTTTATTTACATAATTTTTAATTAATTTAATTAATTAAAACAAAGTAAATCAAAACAAATCCTTTATAAAAAAAAAAAAAAAACGTTTTCCGCTTCATTTCTTTGTATTTATAAAGGAATAATAATAATAATAATAATAATAATGAGAAAAGCCTTTATATAGTTAAATAAAATAAAATAAATAATTACGACCTTTAAATACTGATATATTTGTTCAATAATTAATTAATAAATTAATTAAATGAATTTAAAGGAGAATTTCCTCATTTTTTTTGTTATTTTTGTGAATAAAACAAAGGAAAATTCCTAATTTTAATTAATTTTAATACATTTTTAAGTGACAAATAAGTGAAATTATTTTGATTAAGGTCATAATTAATTATTTTTCGTTTTTTTTTTTTTTTTCGTTTTGTTATAAAAATAATTCAGCTGTTTAATAAAAATTTTAATTAAATTTTTTAAATGTGGGCATGTTTAGTGTCTCGTTTTATTACCATTTTTAATTTAATTTAATTTTATTTTATTTTCAGAGTTGAATTTTCTACTCTTTTCTTTTGATGTAATAAAAAGTTTTTAAACTGTTATTACTGAACATTTTGGATAGAAATAAAATTTAAAAATAAACAGCAGAAATACGAATATAATTTTATAAAATTAACGCAACGATATAGAAAGAAAAAGGAAGAATACATAATGACGTTGTCAGGTAAGAAAATTAATTTGTTTCTCAATTTTTAGACTAAATACAAATTTTACCAAGTAAAGTGTAATAAATTGTATTTGTCGCCTGTTTTAGATTATATATTTCTAATTTTGTAGTTACGCCAGACGTAGCAAATACATTTTTATTTATTTGTTAATTTAAAATATTGTCGCTGAACGTTTGACGTTCTGATTCTGTTTACCAAATCGTATTTACTCAGAAACTATTGAATGTTTTTACGTGTATTTGGTTATTAAAGTTTTCATTCTGGTTAGGCCTTAATTGTGGGATTAGATCATTTTTTGATCGCTACAAAATGTATAGAACGTGACTTAAAACGTTAGGACTATGCAGTGTTCATTTCTTATTTGAGTTTAAATTTAGATCCACGTCTATTTAGATTCCCATTGCCTAACCTAGACGACAATTAACACATTTCTACAATCCAAACTCATCTAGAAAATGTTCTGAAGTTGTTTTTAGTTACTTAATTACGTAAACCTTTTGACTACACCTGTCTAGATTCAGTGAAATCAATCTGGTTGTTCGTTTCTGATTTTATTTTTAGCATTTAATCTATTTTTTTATTTTAAGTGATTTGAATCGGACTAATTTTTTCTATTAAGCTTAAAAATCAACGATAGTTCTTGTGGATTTTTTATTTATTTTTGATAGCAGTACTTACATACAAAAAAATAATTCATGACAATTCCATCCATGGTATCATCAGCACTCTTGAAATAAATACAAAACAGAAACCCTGTCCGACTAAAAACTCTTCTAACCAAATTTATCGTTAATTTTTGTGTTCGTTCTAGCACATTCCCCTGACATCTTAATTATAAATTCAATTATTCAGTTAATTTATTACAAAAATTCCCAGTAATGATAAAAAAAAAACTCATTGAAAAAAAATTGATATAAGCATGCAGGGAAGCAAAATTAAAAAGAAACGAAAAAAAAATTCTCTTGATTGATTTGAACTCTAAAAATGAGTCGTAGGTGGTTTATTTTTATATTTTTTAATTCAACATCAATAGCATAGCAAATTTTTCTATAATTTTCTACAATTTTCTATAATTTTTATTGAATTTAAATTAAATAAAATAAAAAAAGCTAAAGTCACAGGGACGTCAGTGATATCCATTTGAATTTATTACAATAAAATTTTATTAATAAATTAATTTCTATTCTTTTAATTATTTTTAAAATTATAATACAAAATGCATTTTTATGTGATTTAATTTTTTTTTTTTAATGTAAATTTTCGATATGTTGAAGAAAATTGTTTAACCAAAAGAGGTCAAATAATTAAATAAATATCGTTAGAGTATGTAAAATAGTTTATCATTGTACAGAATTAAATTTACAGAAATAAATAAAAGGTTAAGGACGGTTGTTTTATTTTTGGTTGAATAACAAATCGACATTTCTTATTTAATTTGAAAATTTATATTTAGATTATTAATAACATTTCGACATTTAAAACGTTGTGGTTATTTAGTTAGAATGTTGATTTATCTGCTGATTTTTTTCCCTGTAAAAATAAGAAAAAAGTCTCAAAAGTGACTGAATATCATCGCTTATCAGTTAGAACTTTAAACAGCAAGTAAGTCTCATACAAAATAATACTTTAGTTCAGTAATAGCGAATTTTTTAAGCTAGTTATTTTAATATTCATGTAAAAATAGTTTTGACTCTTGTGCCCACCGTATTACATCTAAAAAAATATTCATAATTCTGCCTTCTAACACAAATGCATTGGTTAATAATAAAAAATCATCACACTGTCCTAGTTAATACGTAAAAAGTATGTAACCAATAAATTTAACAAAAACATTTAAAAATTCTCTAGATCCCTTTGTGAAACATACTTTAGGCTATCGAAGTCAACAAAATTCGTTTTCTTAAAGTGTGAACTGGAAAAACAGAAAATGAAATTTTTTCTTATTTTCTAAGCAAAAAAAAAAAATATATAAATTATTGTTTGTTTATTTACAAAAAATAATAAAAAGAAAACTCAGAAATGTTCGCTTTTTATACGTCTGTTTCTGTTAATAAAAATAACATGAATTGCGTCGTTGCTTTTAAGCAAATATTCAAAATTCTAGAGAGGAGGAAAACAAAATTATTTGTAACATGGTAATTACTTAAAATAACTAAGAAAGAATGAAAATAATGTAAAATGCGCATAATAAATCCGATAATTAAACGTTTCGATTAGGAAACATTAACAAAATAAATAAAGAAATATTAATTAACACTTTTATAATAATTTAATCTGGCATCAGGGTGGGTATCAGTCAAATATTGTTGATAATTATTTGTCTTCACTTAATCTACTTTTTTTTTTTTTTTTTAATTATTATTCATTCATTAACGTAATATTGATTAAAAGCAAAAAAAAAATTTCTTTTTCTTTCTTTCGCTCATTTTTTTTTTTTTAATATAAATAAATAATTGAGGAAGAATTTAATCAGTACGACTACACACAGATATAGAAGTATGTTTATGACATAAATAAATCTGTTTTATCTGTTGTCATTATGCTGATATTGAGGTTTATGTGGATTAACAAAAAAAAAAAAATTGTTTAAATCGTCACGGGTGACATAGGATACGAGTGTTATAATACCGAAGACATACTAATAACCAGTGACCAATAATTTTTTTGAAAGTAGAAAAATCTTTTCGTATTATATTTCCAAGGTTTCATTAAAAATTTAAACGTTTTATCGTTTTCGTTTTAACAATAACAGCTCGCAGTATTTTTTAAAGAGATTTTATTCTGGATAAAAAATACAAAAATGTTAGAGTTTGTGAAAGTTTTCCAGCATTTCCAATAGTAAAAACTTTTAATTATTTTCCGAATAAGTACACAAATTTAAAGATTTTTTTAAGGATTTTGTGGTATTTGCTAGTAAAACGTCATTAACACTAAAATTCCTAGCAAATATCCACTTTTTAGTTAAATAAAAAAGAAAATTTAACCAGTAATTCCATTTTCCAGCATTTGTTAAGACATTCCTATATTCTAGAAGGCATGATTTTGATCTGAAAAACGGTTTAACCAGTTTTATTCCCAATTATTTATTAAATCTACAACGTGTTGAACGATACCGATTATCTATAAAACTAATTAAGCTAATTATTAATTATTTATAATACAGAAGAAGTGTCAAGGGAATAAATTTATCGTAGTATTTGATAAGCATAGTCTTTGTAATCATTTTGCTTATATTTTACATGACTACGTGCACTGGTTTATGATTTTTTTTTTTTTCTGTTTAAAAGCTAAATGCTTTGTTTGTTGAAAATAAAAAAAGAATAAAACTGAGTTAACACTCTTATAAAACACTATTGTCAGGGGATTTTTGTATTCTATTTTCTCTAATGATAATTGATAAGATAATATATTTAACACATTCATATTAATTATAATTAACATATTACAAAATATTAATAAAAATTTATTTGAACTTTGTATATTAAAATCATATGATTTGTTGTTTTAACTGAGATATATTTGTGATCTATAAACACATTTCACGATCAATTTGATTAAAGACTATTCTATATATATTAATAAATTAATTAATAAAGCAAAGCTAGTTGTGTTCGGTGTTGATCGCTCACACCACACAAGTCGAAACAAATCAAATTTGTTTTTAAAAAATTAATATGAATCGATGATCAAAATCACGTCATATTTTTTTAATAGTAATAATCAGTATCAATGATTATAGTTAAGCCAACAAAAACGTTAAAAATAATCTTGATATTACGTAAGTTAGATTAATAAGCATTAAACGTGTCAAATATTATTGAGTTACGACAATCGTTAAAAAAAATCTCTGGTCGTGCCATTTTTTATTTTTCATTTTTTTTTTGCAATAAATCAAAACGGAAAAAAATTCTTCTCTAATTCTAATAAGAATAAACCAAGTTATATTAATCGTGTGATTTTGTTTTTATCACTAATTAATCAATTAATTTATGCATACGTAGTAAATTGTATTCCGTAGTTTAATATGAAAATAAAAAAATGTTTATCAGTTGATACCGCATTATGACATTTAAGGTGAATGATTTCTAGGTCAAATGTTATTACATACGATGAAAAAATAGCGAAATGATTAAATCAGGAAATTATGCTTTTAACGCTATACAGAGAACGCCTGAGTTATTTAATATTTCAGAAGAGAAACATGAAGAATTTCTTTACGTATAGATAGATTAGATAAATTAGTTAGATTATCTTTGATTGTGGTTTGACCATGATATGCGTAACGTGTTTTAATAAATTTAAACAGCGATACTTACAATGAGTGTTCAAGTGTCGATTAATCCTTTAGAAGTAGCTAGGAAATAATTAAAAACTCAGATAATTGTCGGTAACTTTTCGTGATCATAACTCGAGAAATAAATTTTTTCCAGGCAAACCCGTAGAACAAAGTCGATTTCTGACGTCCTAAAGAGTATGCCTGCAAAGTTTCAGTTCATTTTGAATTAATTTTTTTTTACCACTGAAATGCTGAAAAAAATGCATACAAACCATCAGCTTTTTTTTTCAATTTTCTGCGAGAAGAAAATTAATTCAAAATGAGCTGAAACTTTGCAGGAATAATGTTTGTGACATTAGAAATCGACTTTGTTCTACGGGTTTGCCCGGAAAAAATTTATTTTTCGAGTTGCAGGCATTCTAAGATCTGGATTTTTATTTGTGAAAATGTCGGAAAATTTGCGTGATCGTAACTCGAGAAATAAATTTTTTTCGGGCAAACCCGTAGAACAAAGTCGATTTCTGACGTCCTAAAGAGTATGCCTGCAAAGTTTCAGTTCAATTTGAATTAATTTTTTTTTACCACCGAAAGGCTGAAAAAAATGCATACAAACCATCAGCTTTTTTTTTCAATTTTCTGCGAGAAAAAAATTAATTCAAAATGAGCTGAAACTTTGCAGGAATATTGTTTGTGACATTAGAAATCGACTTTGTTCTACGGGTTTGCCCGGAAAAAATTTATTTTTCGAGTTACAGGCATTCTAAGATCTGGATTTTTATTTGTGAAAATGTCGGAAAATTTACTACAACTTAATCGATTTTCCATAAATAACATTTAAATCAATTTAATAACATGGTAATATAAATAATTTCTAAATCAACTCTTTAATTATTTATATATAATAAATGTTTTACTGTTTTTCTTTTTGTTTTACTATAAAATGTTAATATATATATATTTATAATAAAAAAATAAAAAATAATAAACAGAAATTGATTGATTGAAATTATTTTTGATATTATTCGATATAGTATATATTTTGGCGTATTAATAAAAACAATTTTTTCTTTTTTTTTATTAC